>BSBM01000994.1:16640000-17240000 GCA_027924585.1 Larix kaempferi | reverse complement strand
AATCTGTGTCTATCTTGTGATTGTGTTTCTTTCAGTGATCGTGTATATGCTATTGTTGTGAAATTGAATTGAATACTGATATTATCTATCTTAGCATATTGAATCTTAACACACCAAGATCAAAGGATCACCATCACAAACCTTATAGTAAATCTTGGGATCCCCATCAACAATCTTATAGTAAAGCTTGGGATCCCCATCACTCTTGGTGAAGCGCAATCTCATCAATTATCCATCAATCTGAAAATACCAAGCCCTAGGTGCCTGCTTGAGTTCGTACAAAGCCTTATTTAATCTGCAAACATGGGACTCTTTCCCATGTATCACAAAGCCCTGAGGTTACTCTATGCACACTTCTTCCTCAATCACACCATTGAGGAATGTAGTCTTTACATCCATCTGATGTAATTTCCAACCCATAACTGAAGCCAAAGAAATAATAGCCCTGATGGAACTGTCCCTAGCGACTAGAGAAAAATTCTCCGCACAGTCCACTCCCTCTGTTATGTGGTACCAGTACCAACGCACCTGCAGAGGTGCCCTGTAATATCCCTAATTTGAAGGTTTGCCTAATTTGGCCAATTTTCGAGCCTTGGACTAGTGAAACCCCAAACTGTCCCAAATGATCCCAAATGGTTCTGAATTATGTCTGGATTGGATTGAGGTGTATTAGGACACACTAATGCAACTATTATATGCTTGGACACTTTTTAAAGACTTCAACAACTTGCATTTACAACTGAAGAATAGAAGGAAAAAATACTAGGAAAATCGATGTTAAAACCCCCAAGGGTAGATGACACTTTAGGCTTCCCAAATGCTGTACGACCCTCCCAACTTTCAGAACAGACACTTGTATCATATCAATGACCTCCAAAACAACCTAGGTGCAGCACTGATTCAGATTTATAGCTTGCTAAGGCACTCTTAAAACAGAAGGTTACAAAACACATTCATTGCTTGGAAATTGTGAGCAATATAGCATAGATTTTTACATGGAATTCTAAGCAAATGCAAAAAGTTGTCTGCATAACATTTATGTCTCATGTACAGTAAATAATAGGCTTCTCAAACAGCTACAAAACTCATAAGAAGTCTGGTGCAAAACTGATATATAAATGCTTAAAGTTGCATAAATGTATACAAGGGCACAATGGCTCAAAATGGTAGTTTTTGCTTGAGTTTTCTTATATGGTCCAAGGGATTTCGAGCTGTGGCTCTAATGATATGTTTGTTACATAGTTATGCAGCAACTAACAGGTCCATAAGGTCGAAATAGCAATCCTCCATCAGCTAGATGCAACTAGAAGTGCACCAACACACTTCTACATGACATTGAGAGAAAGAGGAAACTAGCTCGAATATCAATGTTACTTGGAGAAATAGTACATGAAGTGCTTCGTATTTCGAGCTATGGCTCTCATGATCTATCCATTACAGAGTTATGCATCCATTAACAAGTTCATAAGGTCGAAACAACAGCCTTCCATTATCTATATGCAACAAAGAGTACACTATCTCACTTTACATGAACATTTAGAGAAAGATAGGAGAAGGATTCTACTTCTCTTGTCTTGATGGATTCTTTTGCAAGTTGAATATACAGTACTTTCTCTATGTATCATTGTGGATCTTGGGGCTACTAGTTGTTTTTCTGCAGGGAGGCCAAATTGGTGAAGAGGAGGGCGATTTGAAGGAGGCTATTGTTGGGGGAACCCACATATCTTCTCTTGGGTTGATCTTTGTGATAGGGAGTATCATTATTGTATCTTTGTGACATAGTTGATGCTTTCTCTCACATCTCTTCATCATTTTCATAATTCTTTTACTTGGCTTGTTTCTAACTTGATCTTGTCTTGTAGTGTAAATATTTGATTCAGAGATCACTACTCCCTCTAATCGCCCTGAGATCTCAAGCAATATGAGTCTCGATATCAATACATGCTCATATAATATAGACTCAAACAACTAGATCTGTATTAACCAAACTGAAAATAAATGCAATCACACATAAACAACAGATATACTCTGGAAACCCCAAACGGGGAAAACTAGCAAACTGTGTGGCTATCTTCTCTCTCGAACCCAAAGCATATGTATAAATGACAAGTACAACACAGGATTACCTCAATAGGTAACTCAATCTCCTGAAACCAGGCAGACTCTAGATCTACATGTATCCAGCTGATGCATGCACTGGAAGAGTAAGTCCTAACTGGAAAACTGGATCTGAGTGTCTATGTAGGTGCCTCTAACTGATCTGTCTCTCTGAATCACTATGCTTTGATCTGCTCGCTCTGAAGACTGCCCTCTGATGAACTCGGCCTCCTCTGCATGTCAAGGTGCGCCCTCCCCTCTAGATGTCAAATGCTCGTACCGGACCGGATCTCAGCAGATCTGAGCTCTGATCGTCCCTAACCTTCCTCAAATGCCAAGGCAAGGCTATCTAGGAAGAGTCAGACTATCAATCGATCAATCCATCTCCAAACGAGCTTCTCCCTCCTTGGGAGATGCGCATTCCTGCAATAGAACTCGGCCTCCTCCAATCTAATTAGAAAACACACTGATGAGCTATCTCAGCTCACAATATTGGGTGTCTAGTGACTTTGGAACTGAAGGTCACTGATCTAGCTCATATCTGACCTTCCTAGCTCCTGCAGCAGCTCCTCTCTCTCTCAGAAAGTTGCCCTACATGCACAGCTACGCCCTCCTCACTCAAGCAATATCTCTCTATGACAATGCAACTAAGTAACATCAACTGGGGACCCCCTGCCTCTATAAATAATCTCACTGATGAATTAGGTTTGCCAAAACCCTAATTCTCGGTGCATGCAAAAATCACTTTTGCATGCATCCAATCATCGCATGACAATGCATGCAAAACTCATGCATGCAAGGGTCAAAACACTCCAGAAGGTCCGCATGCAGCCACCACTGGACTCATGCCACTGAGTAGAGTGTATCTCACTCTCTACTCAATCCTTATGCCTATGCAGCTAATGTACCTCCATGTAAGGCATCTGAACCATGGAGGACATCCCAAAGTTACCACAATCTAACACTCCCTCTTAACGAGGGAAGTCCTGACACTGACGCCTGGATCCATCAAATCCACTGCTGCTGACACTGATCTAACTGACCTGCCTGTCACTGCTCTCTGACCTGAAGGACTCTGATCAATCTCCATAAGTGTGGCTTCAAAAGAAGCCCACCTCTCAAACACTGCTAACTCTGCCACTGCACTCTGACTCAGACTCCCTCTGAGTCTTTGTTGCTGTAACCAGTCCTGAAGACTGCTGTCAAGTGGATCTACTGCTTTGTAGATCATCTGCCTATGACCCTAAGTTGACTCAGCTCTGTAAGTCAACACCCTCTGTCTCTGAACTGACTTAGCTCTCTCCTGAGCCAAGTCCATCTCAACCATGTCATACCAGCTCAATCTCTGACTGGTGCCTCTATGAGCAGCATGCTCATCCATCTGATATGAGCCCAAGGACTCAATCTCCTGAGACTCATCACTATCAAGAGAATCACGCTCATCCATCTGAACTCTAGAATCACTCCCCTGATCCTCATCATGGTGAGCATCACGCCCACCCATTTGATAACTAGGCTCACTCCTCCTGGCCTCATCTCTGTTATGAGCATCTCGCTCATCATCTCCCTATGACTCTGAGGAGGATGCACTCAGCCATCCTGATGTGCCCGAGGTAGGATTTCCATGAACCAAGTACTCACCATCAATCCTGTGACCCAACAAGACTGGGTCTACTTCCCTAGGGTAGGTGAATATCTGATCCCGTTGAAACACTACTGAACAGCCAGCAGCTGCCAAAGCTGCCACTAAGAGGATACTCCCTCTTAATCCTAGAACAAAGAGCACTCCTGAAACCTCCAGGAGCTCCCCACAGTCAAGCAGAAACCTAACTCTACCCACTCCAGTAACCAAATGGTCAACCCCCTGTATATCTCGAGCCAACTGCAAGGGTGTATGCTCAAGGATCAGGAATGCATCTCGCACTCCTGTCATGTGACTGTTGAGAGTGTTGTCCACTCTCCACCTATGATCAACCTGAGCATTTGGTAGGCTACTATCATGTCCTGACTGAACTGAGGCTAATGAGCACTCCTTCTCAAACCGAGAAGTAAACTCATCAACCTCCTCTGCTGCTGCCACCTGCTCGTCCTTCGCCTGCTTCCCCTTCTTCTTATGCGGACATTGTCTCGCATAATGTCCATAATCGTTGCAGGCGAAGCATTTGATCTTGCTCAGATCCTTCTTCTGTCTCCCTCTCTGTTTCCCGCCTTCTGCGAGAGCCACATCCTCCTCTGGAGTAGTAGAAACTGAACTCTGAATGTACCCTCTCCAGATCTCCTCCTGTGTGAATTCATCCCACAGGCGATCCCACTTGGGAAGGTTCTCTTGAGCTATGATAGACTGAACAAACACTGCCCATGGCACAGTCACGCCATTCAAGGCTTGTCGAACCAGCTCACTATCCTCTACCTTCTCACCAACTGCTCCCAACTCATCTCTCACTTGAGTTATCTTGGTGAGATAGGTCATCATGCTCTCATCCTTCCCCATCTTGATGCTTCTCAGCTTTTCCCTGAGAACCATCTTCCTATTTGCATTGGAGCTCTCGTACAGACTAGTCAACGCATCCCACATCTCAAACACATTGTCCTTGGTAGAGACATGTGGGATGATGTGATCCTTGATCGCATCAAGAAGGATCCTCTGAGCCTTCACATTTTTCTTATCATACACTGCTTTAGCAGTGGCATCAGACGGAACAGTAACGGGATTTGTTGTTGTGTTGTTCACAACATCCCATAGCTCACTCTCTTTTAGCAAGAGAGTAATACGTGCCCTCCATGCACTATATTTCGAGGCACCATCCAACCGGTCCTCCAACCTCAAACTGATAGCCATACTCACTCAACTGAAGAACTGTAACCCACAGTGAACAAGAGTCTCCCCGATCACAGATCTAGTAGATCTATCACAGATCTGACCACAAAACCCACTGAACTGATAGATCTGATCTCTACAACCTCATATCTGAATTGTGTTGCTCAGATCTGGTAGATCTGGTCTCTATCTCCACAGATCTACTAGATCTATCTCAGATCTAGTCACCAACACCACAGATCTATGTGTGACTGCCCACTTTGACCCTCAACAGGGCTCTGATACCATGTAAATATTTGATTCAGAGATCACTACTCCCTCTTAATCGCCCTGAGATCACAAGCAGTATGAGTCTCGATATCAATACATGCTCATATAATATAGACTCAAACAACTAGATCTGCATTTACCAAACTGAAAATAAATGCAATCACACATAAACAACAGATATACCCTGGAAACCCCAAACGGGAAAAACCAACAAACTATGGAGCTATCTTCTCTCTCGAGCCCAGAGCATATGTATAAACGACAAGTACAATATAGGATTACATCAACAGATAACTCAATCTCCTGAAACCAAGCAGACTCTAGATCTTCATGCATCTAGCTGATGCATACACTGGAAGAGTAAGCCCTAACTGGAAAACTGGATCTGAGTGTCTCTATAGGTGCCTCTGACTGATCTTTCTCTCTGGATCACTATGCTCTGATCTGCTCACTCTGAAGACTGCCCTTTGATGAACTCGGCCTCCTCTGCATGCCAAAGTGCACCCTCCCCTCTAGATATCAAATGCTCGTATCGGACCGGATCTCAACAGATCTGAGCTCTGATCGTCCCTAACCTTCCTCAAATGCCGAGGCAAGGCTATCCAGGAAGAGTCAGACTCTGAATCGGTCAATCCAACTCCAAATGAGCTTCTCCCTCCTTGGGAAATGCGCCCTCCTGCAAGAGAACTCAGCCTCCTCCAATCTAATCAGAAAACACACTGATGAGCTATCTCAGCTCACAGTACTGGGTGTCTAGTGACTCTGGAACTGAAGATCACTGATCTAGCTCAGATCTGACCTTCCTAGCTCCTGTAGCAGCTCCTCTCTCTCTCAGAAAGTCGCCCTACATGCACAGCTACGCCCTCCTCACTCTAGCACTATCTCTCTCTGACAATGCAACTCAGTAACATCATCTGGGGACCCCCTGCCTCTATAAATAATCTCACCAATGAATTAGGTTTGCCAAAACCCTAATTCTCGGTGCATGCAAAAGTCACTTTTGCATGCATCCAATAATCGCATGATAGTACATTCAAACTCATGCATGCAAGGGTCAAAACACTCTGGAAGGTCTGCATGCAGACACCACTGGACTCATGCCACTGAGTAAAGTGTATCTCACTCTCTACTCCATCCTGATGCCTATGCAGCTAATGTACCTCCATGTAAGGCATCTGAACCATGGAGGACATCTCGAAGTTACCACAATCTAACATGTAGGAGGAGGGCGATTTGGCGACGATTTGGCCATCTTTGGAGGAGGACGTTTTGGCTTGGAGCACTAGATCTCACTCTTGAATATACACATGGGGGGAATGCTATCAATTTGCAAAGTGGCCACAAGCATTTGAGGTATGTTCTACAAGGTATGTTCTACAAGGTATGTACTTAAAATCAAAACCCTCATTTTACATTTTTTTAGATCTACTTGGATCTAGCTTGGCTTTGGGTATAAGATTAAGAACCCACTTCTATAGCATCCATGGCAATTCGGATCTATAGTTTGGTGGTGATTGGCCTCCATTTGACACACTTCCCAAGGCACCTAGCCTTCCTTAGGGAAATTCGCATTCCTTGAGGGAGTTAGTTTGGCTAGTTCCTTGACGTGGATAGGCGAGATCCCACTTGATTTGGATAGATCCATCTTGATAACTGTTATCACACAACTTGTAGTTGCCCCTAGAGGTATCCCATCCGGGACGGTAGAGGAGACAGGCAACTAAAGAGGTGACCCAAGAGATGCCACGGTTCCCAATGCAATGTGGGAGTCACGTCAACCGAGGCACTCTTCGCTTTAGGTCAAGGTATAACTAGACCAAGGGGGAGACCCTATACCCCAATCACAGTTGATTGGACCCAAACAAAGGTTTCTAAGGGTAGGTAAATGATGAGTTACGGAAACCAATGCAAGGCTAAGTGGACCTAATGGTTAAGGAATGGTTGAAGGTGGTGTAATGGATAGTTAATGTTTCAACCTATGTATGGTTTAGGCCACATGATGGGGTATGATTACTTGGTATAGTACCATGTGTTTGCACAAGTGGGTCTAGTTTCTTGGGAAGCGTGAAATGTTTCTAGGTGGACCCACAAGGTGAAGTTAGGTATGAGGTTGGTACTATAGGTTAGGTATAGGCTAGATCTATAAGTTGAAGTTGGCTTTAGGAGTACCCATGTGTTAGATCTAGGGTTTGACACAAATCCCAAGGAGTGCGCCTTGCTTGGAGAAGGACTAGTGCCTTGTTGGAGGGGCTAATGGAGTCAAAAAGTATGTCAAAGTGTAGATCGGGACACCTAGAAGCCAAGTCAAATGGTTTGGAAGAGATCCAATGGTTGGATCTTACTAGATCTAGGTTTTTTTAAGTGATGACCAAAAGTGGACCACAATCCCTTAAAACAAGGAATGCAATCCCCAAGGCGGATCTTGATGAAGGGACAGTATAGACCTAGGTTTCAAGTCATGGGCATTCCAAATCCACGAAAATCTCCAACACCCACTTCCTAGAAGTGAACCAACTCAAATCTTCAAGGGGGTGCGACTTGCTCAAGGAAGGGCAAAAGATGGGTTTGGTGGACCAAATCAAGTCCAATGGCCACCAAATTGTCGATCCGGGATGCTAGTGTCCCGATCTATGTATGTTCAAAATTTCAAGTGAACCCAATGGCTAGATCTTAGTAGATCTAAGTTTTAAGATACCAAGAGAATCAAAAGGGGGTTTCAACCCCTTAAAACATGGAGAGATGTCCACAAGGTAGTTTTCACCAAAGTAAAGATATGGGTATAGGTTATCAAGTGTCTAGATGTCAAATCAAGTGGGATCTCACCTACCCATGTGCTAGATCTAACCCAACAAGCTTCTCTTAGGAAAATCGATTTAGGTTCAAGAAGGCTTTTTGCATTGAAAAGTGTGTCAATTCTTAGCCAATCACCACCAAACTATAGATCCAACTAGGGGTGGATCCTATAGAGGTGGGTTTTTAATATCTTTTCAATTGCAAGGCTAGATCTAAGTAGATCTAAAAAAAATACCAAAAACAAGGGTTTTAATTTGATTAGGGTTTTTGTGATCTAGAAATTATGGAAGATTCAAGGAAGAGAAGATCATACCTCTTGGAACATACCTGGATGAAGAGATGAATGCTAGTTGAGACGAGGATTACTTTGCCAAAGATCAAATGGAGAATTGTTGAAGCCCTCTTGCCAAATCGATTTTTCCAAGCCACATGTGATTCCTTCTAACCTGTCAAGCCAAGGAGCAAAGCATCAATTAGTTTAACAAATCGAAGGTAGATGCAAGCAAGAGAGAGAGAGAAACATAGAATAGTTGACACAAAGGCAAAACTACTCCCTGTCAAACCAAAACGACTTCTTCCAAGATTGAAGGGCAAGCCTCCCCACCAATTCGCCCTTGTCCAAAATCGCCCTCTTAACCTGCAAATAGAATATGGCAAATATGCAAGATAGCTACAATAGATCCTCCAGTGCAATGGACAATAGCATTTACAATCGAAACAACCAACATTCACTCCAATCCAAGCATGTACTCCAAAAGATAGAAATTTTATTCCAAGAGCCAAGAGCCAAAAATCTCTAGATGAATTTTTACAATGAGAGGCTCCCTCCTTAAATAGGATGGGGAGAGAGTACAATCATAACCACTTTTTACATGAGTGGCTAAGATTAAAAGATCTCAAGATCTAATCAATGGCTAACAATAAATCATAACAACCTATCACATGGATCACCCACATAATGATAGCGCCCCCACTAAAAAGTACAATAAGGGGGTGACGTCATCCACAAGAGAAAATATAAGCATCAAAATCCACCTCATGGTGACTAGGACATGAAAATATAAGCTCATGGTGGGGCTAGGAGGTTTTAATCCTTACTAGCTCATCCCCAAGGCACAATAAAAATAATAAAATATGTCCAATATAATATAAATGATCAAAACTGTCCTCAGAATCCATGACAGTCAAGCAGTAAATGTCCTCCTGTGATCAATCCGGGCATACCCAGATGGTGAAAACTGACTGGAAGGTAGTGATGCCGCCCTGGAAGACCTCTGTGAAAACCAAATGCCAAAACCTTGCCTCAATTGCCCAAATCGAATTCCTCAGTGACCACCTTTTCCCATTTTTTAACTGCCTCGGGAACTGTGAAAATGCCAAAACTGCCTCCTAGGGTGCTAGCGCTGTCAATCTGAGCCCACCAGGCTCTCCGGAAGGGGGGATAAATGGTAATAACAAGTGGCTGGACCACCCCCTCCATCATCAGCGCCCTAGGTGAACTGGCCTCTCGGGGCCCCTGCTACTCAGGCTGGGAAATCAGCCCCAAATCTGGTCAACAAGTGTAAAACTGCATCAATCACTGTCAGAAGTGCCCGGAACTGAAAGATAAGTGTCTCAATGGATCCAGAAGACCCAAATCCACTAGGAATGAGTACTCATACACCCTGGGTTGCCCTAATGGGCCAGCTGTAGGGTCCACCATATATGGACAATGTATAATCTGCTGATCTGAAATAATAATAAACCTGCTGAACTGGATCAAACATCATCTGCATCATATGTCCATCATATGAAAACATGTGGGACCATAAATCATCATCAATAATCATCCATACATGGTCCACATCATCACGGATCCCAAGCATATATAATCAATGATAAATCACATCAGTAGACTAAGACAATGTTTTTCTAATCATTCCCACAGCTAAGCTCAAAGTATAAAATTCCATTCAGTGGTATTAATCATGTTAATATATTCCGTGGTTATATAAAATTACTTGCACAATAGTTCAAATGACAAACTCACCCATTGGACATGGTCAAACTGCTAGTGAAGGATGAAGGCTAGGAGCAAGGTTGGGCCAAGGGTTTGACTTGTCTAACTTAACTCAAAAATACTTTGGACTGGGAGAAGGGGGAAGCTACAAACTCTGTGCTGGACAAAAGAACACGGGGAATGGCTGTGCCTCACAAATGGATAAGTTGTTTAGAGAGTGCTTATTCAACTTAGGCATCATGTCTACATCAAGTTGATCCAGGTTCATTAGGATCATTCAATTTTATTTCCATGGCCTTTTTGGCCTACATAACCCTTCGGATTTCAGATGTGCTGAGAAGCACAACTAGTTGCAGCTTGCATCCAGGGCATGTTTTTCACATATTTATAAGGTCAGCAATTGTTTAGATATAGCTTTTAAGAACTATTGCTTTTTGGACCTTTCTTATACTCTTCGAGTATTTTTAGCTTTTCATTGCTCTTGCCCTTTTTTGTTTCCATGGGCGAATTTTTCAAGTTTCCATAGGTAGAACATGAGCTTTCAGTTTTAGCCAACAACATCTCAAGTGACTAGGGGGAGTTCGAGCCAATGCCAAACATCGGGACAACCGACCAGAATGATTTAGGCCTACAATCCAACTCACCGAAGGCAAGTTCTGTCACCAACTCAGAGCCGAGACACTGAATAACAGGGATGCGGTCCAAACACAGAGGTAGAAAAATGGGGAAGTCCTCAGTATCAGAAAGTCAAATGAGACATGTCAGGGTTTAAAGTCAAACAGGAAGATCATGTATGGATGGAGACCAGTGAATATGGAGCCTACACTAGCAGACAACTGGTGTCGGGGAAAGACCATGTCTATGTAAGGTGAAATACCAGTAAGTTTTGTTAAATGACCTAAAAGTGCAAGCAATTGTCCATTTTATGATTTACAGTTCATTTTAAATAGTTTGCCACATCAGGAATAATATACCAAGCACATGCCATGATCATGACTAAATCAACAAGATAATAATCCACAGTCAGTGAGAACATATCCATAGATCATACAACATCATCATAATAATCATCATCATGCATCATCCGAAACACTGCTGCAATATATTTCTAGGCACTGAACTGAAACTGTAATGGGATAAGTGGTCACATCAGTCATCAAATCTGAACTCTCAAGGCTCAGCCTTGACACAAGGTCATAAAATCTGAATAATGTACTGCTCTGATCATGAGTGATCCAAAATATATATAGCCATGCTCTGGAATAAAAGAAGCTCTGGAATGTGCAGATATCTGCTATACAAGAATAGTAGCCCTGCTACTATGGTGTGATAACAATAACCTACCCCCAGTGCTTCACCTTGTGGGCCCCATTCCTCATTTTGAGGGTTGAGCCCCACTTGGGTCACTTGGTGATGCATTTTCAATCTTAGATCTATGGAGATCTAGCAAGCATTTGGACTTGACACTTCAAACCCACCTTGGTAATTGCCTTAACTATCCCGATCTACAATTTGGTGGAATTTAGACTCCATTTGCCCCCTCAATTTAAGACACTAGTCTCCCTTGGGTAAATCGCACTCCTTGGGCTATTGGTCTTTTGCTAGATCCCATATGTGGGTGATGCCTATCTCATCTTGAAACCATAGATCCATCCTTTGCATACCCCTTGGTACCATTTTCATCTCTAACTTGACCTTGTGGGCCCCATTTTAACCATTTCCATATTTTAAGGAGTGGGCCCCACTTCTGTAAATCTCATGGTACTAGATCTCTTAGATCTATCTCAACTTCATAAGTGGCCTTAGTCATTCATTGGTTGGAACACTTGTCACCCCTTAAACCTCTTTCAACCACTCTTTAACCCTTGGGTCCACTTAACTTTTATAGATCTAATTCACTCATTGGTTTCCATAACTCAACTTACACATTTCCCTAGGAACCTTTGGGTTAGCTAGTCCTAATCGATTGGCTAGGGTCTCCCCCTTGATCTTGATTAGTCTTGATCTAAAGTGAAGAGTGCCTCAGTTATTGTGACACCCAACTTGCATTGGGAACCATGGCATCTCTTGGGTCACCTCTTTAGTTGTCCATCTCCTCTACCATCCCGGATGGGATACCTTTTGGGACAACTACAAGTTGTGTGATAACAGGTCTGATCTCTCCTGCCAGGAGTAGATCTGGGTCTCCCCCTTTGTTATCTTGGGTTTTGATAGCATAAAGTGAAGGGTGCCTCGGTTGGCGTGACAACCATTCCTTTTGGGAACCGAGGCTCTCGAGGTTCACCACTTTGATTGCCTATCTCCTCTACCATCCTATATAGGATTCATCTTCTAGGGGCAACTACAAGATTGGTGATAACATTTTGGCACCGTTGTCGAGGAGGTAGAGGCTTACCTTCGATGTCTGCGAGTGTCCATGTGTTATCTTGTATCTTATCGCATTCGGTTTTATTGGTGATTGTATTTTCAATTTCATAATTTTCCCAATCACCATTTTAATTCACTCATCTCACCTCTCCTAGGACATTTATCATTTCGGTGAATTGCTTGTGTGATTCACCTGGCGAATCCACCCCGCGACTCTACTGAGGACCAAACCCAACGTATAAATCTCAAGTTCTTAGAACATCCAACAAATTCTGAAGGAATCCTTGCAACGTATACTCGGAACAGAAGACACATTAAAGAGAACTCATCCAATTTCTTTTGGAGGATTTCTAGTTCTAACTCTTCACCGAGTCATCTTTTAGGATCTCCTTCATCTTCATCTAGCCCAATGGCTAGAACAACTGGTGGAAACCAGAACAATCCTCCTCAGAATCCTAGGATTTTTGGAAGAAAGGCTAAGCCATCTCCTTTAGATTTTTCCCAAATCCAGGGAAACCCCCATGACATGCCTGAGAAGTACTTTGAGAAAGTTCCCAAGTTTGATGGAGTGTCTGCTATAACCATAGAAGATCATGTTGACAAGGTCTGGGAACATATGGAAGCATATGGAGCATCTGATGAAGATGTCTTCATGAGGGGCCTTCTGGCATCTTTGGAAGAAGATGTTCGGAAGTGATTTGATAGGTTGCCTGCTTCATCCATCGATGGATATGACAGTTTTGTCACGAAGCTTAATAGTGAGTGGTCACGTAAGTTAGATGGGAAATTTCTCTTGCATCAATTGTTTGATATCAAGAAGAAAGAAAATGAAACAGTCCATGAGTTCAACCTTAGATTTGATAAGACAGTAGCAAATATCCCTGAAGAGATTAAACAAAAAGACCAAGCAATTGTAATTCATTATCTAAATGCTTTTGAAGGATGGCTTGGGTATCACTTAAGGATAAAAATCTCAATGACTTAAAGATTGCCCAATTAAATGCAAAGATTGCTGAGCAGAATGCAGCATCTATGGGTAAACAAAAAAATTTCGATCATTATGCCCCATCCACTTCTAGATCTAACCCTAAGCTTCGAAAGCCTAAGGAACCTTTGAGTGAGCCAAAGGACACAAAGGACACGTTAGAAACAATGCATGAAATGATGAGACAACTAACTGTCCTAACTAAGAATGTCACAAGTTTTCATGATTCTAAAAGGCATAGAAACCCATACGGCCCTAAACCTTACTGGAATAACAATAGAAGGCCTGAAGGAGACAACAATAGAAGGCTTCCTGAATATCCAGAAAGCTCTGAGAAGAAGAATATGAATTGGTGTGATTAAGCAGAAGAAGAGCCTTCTGACACCAACTACCCTGATGATCAACCCGAAAACATCAACTTCATTGAGGATATATCTTATGATGATGATTTTGGAAGAATTCTCTTAGAAGAAGAGCCATGGGAGCAAGAAGAATTAAATGAAGAACCTAGCTCCTTGTGTTGTGCAATCAATCTACCTGAACCAAAGGAACAACCCAAGTTTCAAATTTACAAGCAAAGAAATGATTCCCAACAACCTTCTTTCCTAGACAAACATAATGAAGCTAAAAAGGAAGAAGAGAAAGTTGCCCATTGTGATTATAACTTGAATATTGACATTAAGAAAGAACTGGGCAAAATCCTGTGTAATATCCCTGTAACTGAATTAATGAAGGTTCCCTCAATTAGAATCCAAGTAGAAGAGTTCTTTGAAGGCATTAACCAAAAGAAGACTGCTGAGAATATTTTAGAATCTTGTCATATCCAGAGTCTTAGTGGAACAGAAGTTAGGAAAGTTGAGAAAGATCCACCCATTAACATCCACTCTATTATTTATGAGAGAAAGAATGGTGGTCACCCTCCTTTTTACCTTACCTTGCACATTCAGAATGTGCTCCTGCATAATTGTATGTTAGATTCTAGAGCAGCCATGAATGTCATGCCTGTGCATGTTATGAAGGAAATGGGTTTGGAAGTGACTAGACCTTATGGGAATGTTTGTGGCATAGATTCAAGACGTGTACAGTCCTATGGTTTGATAAAAACTTGAGGGCTGATCTTTTTGCATGCTCAGACATTTCAACCATGATGGATGTGGTTGTTATAGACTTGCCCCCTGCATATGGGATGCTTTTATCTAGACAGTGGATTGTTGGTCTAGGTGGATACCTCATGATGGATTTATCATATATTTATGTTCCCAATTCAGATGGTGCCCTAATTAGAATTAATAGGGAGCCTTGTATCGACAAACATTTGGAAACTTTTGAGGAAGGGATAAAAAACACTTATGGGGATGAATTATTGAATAATGGCAAAGCTAATACGATTAAGAATAAGGATGAAATTCGGGAATTTTCACAAACAGAAAATATTTTCATGGTAATGGGAAATACTAATTCTTCGCAAGAAGAAGAAGACATAGCCGAGCTTGCTAAGAAAATAAATCTGGAAATGCTTAAGAGTGAAGTTTCCGAAGAGTTAGATGAATTGAGAAGAAATGAAACTCAACTTCAGGATCAAGAAGCTAATAACGTAATAAATCAAGAGCAAGTTAATGAAAATCATACACCTGAAGTTGCTAATGATTTTGAAGACATAAGAAGTGGTGAACGCATATTGAGAGTAGTTACAGACTTTCTTAATCCTTTTAATCATAATGTTTATCCTAATTTTCCATTGACTAATTTAATTGAAGGAACTCATCCCTCTCCTATATCAGAAAGTGATGATGAAATTAAGAGATCTCATTATTCCGATGTTCCTGATCACTTATCTCATTTATATTTGGAAGATGGTAATTTAAATCAAGTCCATGACAATTCTTTAAGCTAGGAAGAGGATGCTTTAATTAATGATGCCCCCGAAGGAGATTTTGCTTTAAACAATCTTGCTATTTTTCAACAATCTCCTTCACATAATCAAAACAATGCTTTATCTGCATATCCTCTTATCCCTCATTTTCTTTTACCACCTGAGTCATCTAGTCATCTAGATCATGATCCTTCTCACATTCCTAGTTCTTTAGATTCTCATTCAGAAGTGTTGTCCACTGGATTGGAAAATATGAACATTCTGGTTCCTACAGGGGAAGGCTCTACTCATTCTAATGATATATCACAAACGCCTAATCCTTTGGAGGAGCATAGAGATTTCTGGACCGTTGAGGAAACTAAAAAGCATGTAATGTCTAACCATGAGGAAGAGCCTAACATAAGTGTTCAGGAGACGAGAAGAGAGATTAGAGAAGTTCTAGTTGGTAGAGTAGCCATTCCCATTGATGGTGGTCCACCCAGATTTGATGCAGTTGTCACCCCGCAACCGCAAAACCTTGTTGAGATTCATCCAATTCCTATACGTAACATTGAGGTTGTTCCTGAATCTGTAAATAGGAATAGATTTTCTACGGGAAGTCAAGTCATCATCCCGAATCATTTATTGTATATCAGATCGGGACATGGTGATGACATTTGGGTTGGACCTTTCACAGTAGAGCAATGTTTTGGGGACATGTGTTTCCTAACTACTGGTAATGGACGACGAATTTCGCTTCCTATCAATCAGAGGGACTCAAGGGATTACATCCCTGACCTCACCTAGTCTTGGATTTCCTTGCTTTCCTGGTAGGTTAGAGTAGGTAGGAACTGAATAAGCCTGCTTGGGTAGTAGTTTAGTTTTTCAACAATTGAGTCTGGCACCTTTGTCCTTCTTTAAGCTCGCCTTTTGAAGCTCTTAGATAGCCTTGAGTATTTGTCATTTTCTTTTCCTGCACAATAAATTTTGAAATGATGTTAGTAGATTAGTCTTTACTTTCTGCATTTTATTTTCAATATTGTTTTATTTTTTAGATTTATGTGTATACATGCATTGTTCTGGCGACTGGTCTGCGAGTTTGGTATAGCTCTGGACATTTTGCAGATAACAGGTATATTTTGTAGCAGATCCAGAGCTAGAGTGCATTAATCGAGGATACGAGTAGCAAGGTATTGAGTACCAGAGATTCTGAGGTCCTCAAGAGCTCTATTCAGCAGAGCACTTGTCCCAGTTGGAGCCAGATGTCATCACATTTATAGTAGCTGGGGCTACCATATATTTTTTCCAGATTCCAGAATATTTTTCAGTCAGTCCTTTACATTGAGATGCCTGAAATGAGCATTTATTTTGGATCACTCTTATGATGATGAGCAGCAGTGTATTCCTTTTCCATGACTGAGTCTCAGGAAACTCAGATTTGATGACCGATGTAGCCACTTTGCCATACAGAGCAGTATGCCTTGCCCAGAGTTGCAGCAGCAAGTTCCGAGTAGACACATGATGGTTCAGATGGTTTGTACAGGTATATGATCCAGCAAGTATTATCTTGTGTATTGGTATATACTGCTTTCCTGGTCATTCTAGTAGCATGTTGTAGCATTTAGTGTCATGATCGGGCGATCATATATATATATATATTGGACTTGGTCTTCATTTTGTATCTATCTAGTGTCCTACTCAGATGATAGAGGTTCTCATCTATACTCATTGGTTTCACCCTCCTAGGAGAATGGAGGTGATCATTCCCACCATCATTTGGCTTGCTAGTGTTGGCATCATTTTCACTATCTCCATCCATCCATTACCTTCCAGTTGTTGTTGATTACCCTGAATTACTACTTGACTAGTGACATGGAGGGCCTTCCCCCACTCTAGCCTCTTTGTTGGATGAGCTTCTATGTTGTATTGTGTCTCGGCTCTGAGTTGCATAAGTTGCATTGGCTAAACCTTAAACAGATAGTACTACCATCATTACATGTATCTGGAAACACATACATGAAAAGCCCATCCTAGAATGTGTTTCTTAACACATGTGAATGAAAGGCCATATGAAATAAATGAAAAACCCAAGAATGTGTTTCTCAACACACACGGATCAAAAAGCTTAATAAATGTAAATCCAATAATGTGTTTTTTAACACACACGGATCAAGCCTATGGAAACAAATGAAAGGCCCAAAAAGCAGTGGTTAAATATATGCTATATCTAAATATTTGTTCGCCTATACTGTAATGATTATTCCTTGTTAGCCTGCGGGGAGTGATATGAGATGGAGCTTGGGACAGCTAATTCTAAGTGTCCCCTAGAGTCTTGAGTTACGGTTAGTCTGACACCCAGTCATGGTGGCTCTAGAAATGATCCTCATGGAGCTGTATCAGCTTGGATGTGAGTTGTAGACATCTGTCAAGGTTGAATAAGCACTTCTGAAACAACTTATCCATTTGTGAGACACTGCCATCCCCTGTGTTACTACTTGTCCAGCATATGCTTTAGTGGGTATCCCCTTTCCATTTCCAAAGTGTCACAGTGTTGAGTTAGTACAGTCATCCCTTAGCCTAGCCTTGCCATCTATCCACCCTCACCCATCACTAGCAAATTGATTACAACCATTAAGTGAGTATATTCTTGAGGTTCTAAGTCTAAGTTATTATTATTATTATTAAAAATCTTGAATAGCTTGTGTTAGATCGCCAGTGAAATGATTACTTTATGTTTATATTGCTATTCGAATGACTAATGAAGCATGCTTAAACCAGATGCACTTGCAGCACCTTTAGGTCTATGGTTTGGATCATATTATGGGTCGGTTTGACTTGGTCAAACCTAGTTTGACCAAAGTCAACCACAGGACATGAGATGTGTTAGACCCTCGATGATAGTTATTGATGATATGTGACCCTTGTTTGGTCACCAGATGGTTCCATGCAGCAGTTACAGGTTCAGATAGTGATCTGCAGTACTTTTGAGGATTTTGATCATTTGCAGATTATTATTATTTTTATTTGTCCGAGAATGGTGATGATATTATATGATTATGCAGTCATCCATATGGTGTATGAGTATGCACCTTTAGTGTATTTCGGCTCTCTAAGTCCATTGGGATAGTCAGTTTTCAATTCCGGGCAGTTACAGTTGAGATTTCTCTCAGTTTATCACTTCAGTGCAGATTTGCCATTAAAAATGGCATGTCAGAGCAGTGTCAGGATTTGATTGGTTCACCTATGGCGCTACAGAGGGGATATGGAGTGCAGCCTCTTGGTTTTACTACATTGCTATGTTCCCGGACACATTGGTACAGTCAGATTTGGCTCCGGATGACCAGGCAGTGAGTTACAGGAATTTTATACTTTTCAAGTGATTTACAGAGGCATTAAAAATGGTAAAATTGGCTACAAAGGAAATCCATTTGGGCTACTGAGGCAAGGAAATGGCATAGGAATGGTTTTGATGATGTGTATGATGTCTACCACACCCTCCAAAGCAGTTGCATCAGTCAGTGGGTGTTGAGATATTGTAACTTCAAAGAATATTATAATTGTACTTTATTATTCCGGAGATGTTTCATTCCTCCGTGAAGATCTTATTGTATATCCGGAGATGTTTATTCCTCCGTCGGAATGTGGTAACTCGGGTTATTAGACTTCCCTAGTGGGGGTCGGCCCTGTATGTGTTATGTGGGTCAAAGGGTTATTAGACCACCCTAGAGGGGTCGGCCCAGTCAGTTGTAGTGGGGTATTTAACCCAATGGTTAAATACGAGCCTACATGTCCTGTGTAAAAGATCAGTCGAGAGTAAGTATAAATAGAGGAGGTGAACTCCTCATTATACACACACTCACTCACTTGAGAGTGGTGCACTTGTGGAGGAGAGTTTTGCTATGGAGAAGGAGGAGCTTATGCTCAGGGTTACATCTTTGTATATTGCTGGCAATGTTTTAAAAACCGGAACCGGGAATCAAACCGGTCAGGGGTCAACTCGGACCGGAACCGGAACCGGTAATGAACCGGAGCGGTTTGATTTCAATGAACCGGACTATTAAAAAATACAAAAAAATTACAATTTTAATCATAAAAAATATATTTAACATTCCAAGCTATATTTCAATCATAGCAGTGCATTCTACAAGCTGTTTACTGTGTCAACGTGTTTGACTAATGGTCAAGACTGTTGTGAAATGCTGGTTTTTTACAATAGCACATAAATGATATATAGTGAAAATAAGCCCACACTTTAATAGTGATATATGACTGGCATAATTGGAATACAAACTGGTAATACTTTCTGATTGAACATAATACTATTTTATGCTGATTGTGGTCTTCTGTTCGTATTCTTTATTTGCTAGTAAAAGTGTTGGATTTTTGTGCTGCTCACTGTTGTATGGTTGCATTCATCATTCAAAATTGGAAGCACTATTTGAAGGCTGATATTATCTAATTATTATTGCTGTAAACTGTCTGCTAACCTATGTAAAATACTGTTATTATTGCTGTAACTATCTGCTGATTTACAATCCTTGTTTTTTAGCTGGACGGCCGAGTTATTATGGAACCGGCCGGTTAGGTCCGGTTCAGGACCGGTTTGGTAATGAACCGGCCGGTTCAGGACCGGTTTGGTAATGAACCGGCCGGTTCAGGACCGGTTCATTACCAAACCGGACCCCGATCCGAGTTGACCACCGGTTTGGTGTTTCATTTCCCTTGGCCGGTCAAACCGACCGGTTCCGGTTCGAACCGGACCGGTTTTCAAAACACTGATTGCTGGTCATCTATATTGAGGAAGCTTTACTAGGTTTTCTACCCCATGAGGGTTTCCCAGGATAAATCTGTGTCTCTTGTGTTTATGCTGTGCTTGTTGTTTCTTCAGTGATCCTGTATATGCTATTATTGTGAAATGGAATGTAATGCTGCTATTTTCTGTCTTAGCATATTAAATCTTAACAGTGGGGCCCACACATCTTTCTCCGACGTGTTTTGAGGTTTGATAGAGCCTTTCGAGGCTCACGACTTTCCTAGATGGGCATGATTTTATGCTTAGATGATATATTTGATGATTTTTGTGCCATGGGGACACACTAGGGAAGTTATATGTCACTCCCCAAACCCACCATGAGCTTTATCTTATGTTCTCCTAGTCACTTGGAGTGGGACATCCCCCTAGGGCGATTTTGTCCATGTCATTGTTATATGTTTTAGTTGATCCATGTGCTTTATTGTTGAGCTCCTCTCAACCGTAGATTATAACTTATGTATCTTTTAATCTTAGCTATCCATTTAAAAGGTGGTTAGGGTTTTGGTATCTCTTCTTCCTATTTAAAGGAGAGAGCTTCTCATTGTAAAGGGACTTTTGGCTCTTGGCTTCTGGAATAAAATATTTTCTTTGCAAACTCTTGTCTTATGGTTGTGGATGCTATTGGTGTTGATTGAAATTGTTCTTCCTTTGCACTGAGAGTATTGGTGAAGATCCTTTGCATATTTTTCTCCACGTTTTGATCTATAGGTGAAGAAGTCGATTTGGTGAGGAAAGTGCATTGGCTGGGGAGACTCACCCTGCTATTTTCTCTTCTCTTTGTCGGTTACAGGGAGTATCATTGTCTTAGTACCTCTTACTCTTTGTTTTCATGTCCATCACTTGTATTTCTTCCATTCTTGCTTTGAACTGATTGATCGTACTATCCTTGGTTCATCTGGAAGAGGAGGGCGCATTTGTGGAGCTGGGCAATTCGCATGAGCAAGGAAACTCTTCAAAATGTCATTTGATTCTGCGGGAACAATCCTCGACATCATAGAAATCATCTCCATGACTCAGGTACACTTGCAAGGTATGTAATTTATTTCTCTAACCTACCCATCTGTCAATTTCATTGAAAACCCTAAGTCAATTTCTTCTAAAAATTCTCTGGCTCAAAACACTTGGTTTACTGGCAAACCATTTATGGGTTTTTGGTCTTTTTCAAATCCCTAGGTGGGTTCTCCAAGGTGTCATACCTAAAGGACTCCATAGGCCCGAATCCCAAGGCACTAGTTTCCTCCAACCCTCACGCATTTCCTGGGAGTGTCAGTTTGCTTGTCTTTTTATATTGTCTATTGAGCTTGTGTGCTTTGACACTGTCACATCCATTCATCAAGTTGTGCTAGAAAGCGCTAAACCTCAAATCCACTTTTTCAGACACTTTCCCTGTTTTAAGGGTCACATTTCCCAAGGCAGCTGAATTTGACTATTTTAACTAGCACCTGAATCCTGGAAGCATACTTAACTATTGAATCACTGTGTGTAATCATTCTTTGCCAAGTCATATCTTCCCTAAGCCTCCCTAGTGGTCTCATTTCCTTAAATCTAGGGTTCCATACCTGTCACCTTACGTACTTCATCTTGTTTAATTTGATCTGGTGATTTGGTCTGATCTCTCCTGTCGAGAGTAGATCTAGGTCTCCCCCTTTGTTATCTTGGGTTTTGATAGCATAAAGTGAAGGGTGCCTCGGTTGGCATGACAACCATTCCTTTTGGGAACCGAGGCTCTCGAGATTCACCACTTTGGTTGCCTATCCCCTCTACCATCCTATATAGGATTCATCTTCTAGGGGAAACTACAATATTGGTGATAACAAGACCTAATGCCACTTCATTTTGGAGCATTTAACATTTATTCCATAATTTATTGGCCTATTTTTCCACCATCAATTTAGAATATTGAATTTTCATGAGAAACTATAGACCTTTGGGTTAAATGTCAATATTTTAATTCTTCCACATAACCCTTAGGAATTGGGTAGGCCAACTTAATTATTTATCTGAAAAACATTTAATTGGGGACATGACAGTCCTCCCCACCCAAGATTGCTTGTCCTCAAGCAATTTCAAATATGGATGTTGAAGAACCTGCTTTCTTTCCAAAACTTTCCTTCCAAAATTCTGAGTAGTGGCACTCATGTACTCTTTCATATTTTGGAAACCCTTTCAGAACTTTCAACCCTTTTTCTCACTGTATAATTCTTTGAAGTTGCCACTGAGTTTCCCAACTTTGTGTCTTCAAGATTCCATGAAAATTTTAGAGAGGAACCATCATGCTTGCTGCTGCACTACTCTGATTACAATCACCTTCTCAAGTGGTGACTCAATCTCCCATACTACTTTTTGCCCCCAAAAATTGAAACCAATGAGACCAAAAATTATCCCAAGGTCCCAAATGATCCTGATACATGCATGGTGTGAAATGTCTAGTACGAAATGCCATGAACACCAAGCATGTCAAGGTTGAATCCATCTCTCAAAAGGTCTCCCACATAGGAAACTAGAACACTGCTCTGCAAAGATGAACTCAAATAACTGACGGTTGGCTTTCTCTCTCAAACCAACAATCGAACTGTTGCTTCAAGTGAGATGAAACCAAGCAACACCAAGATCCCATTGCTTGTATTGCATTCCAAAGATAGGCATGCTCTACCACAAAAAATTGTAGGCAAAAGATTGCCCAGATCCCACTGCCTTAGTTGCAAATCTTTGAGTGGCAGTGTCACATGTGGAAAACTAACATTCCAAAGAATGCTAGGATCCCATTGTCTCATCTGCATCTTTCCAAACATCAATAACAACAATAAAAATTCATTGCTCTGAAAAATGCAAGGTAGGATGTAAAGATCACACCACCACACTGGAAGTTCAACATTTCCAATGCACAATTGAAACCTTGAGGGCCCCTGCATCAAAATATGAACTTCTTCAAGGTTGGGTCGAGACCAAGAGAGACTCTCCATCATGAAATACATATCCTCAAAGTGAGGTTGAATGCAAACCAGTCTCCCCCAATCAACTAGATAGTCCTCATGTGCCAAATGCACACAAGAATCAAGAGTGAGACCATTGAAGCTCAAAGGACAAGGGTGAAAGTCCCATGTTTCATCACCAAAAGAGTAGGAATCATCCCACAAGAAAATATGTCCATGTTGCTCCAAAAGAATGTAAGATGTAACAAAATAATCAGCCATGTGTTCTTTCATCCAAGAAGTGAATGAAGAACCTCCACTAAAATCTGAACCAATTAGGGACCAAAGAAAACAATGAGCCTTCAAGTGTTGATGTATTTGTAACTTCGGAATGTATTTCACTTCTATATTTTATATTGTCATTATACTTCCGACGGAGAGGTTTCATTCCTCCGATCGGGAAGGTCTTTATTGTATTTTATAGGGTTATTAGACTCCCCTAGAGGGGTCGGCCCAGAGTCATGTGGTGACGGGTTATTAGACTCTCCCAGGAGAGGTCGACCCAGTAAGTGTAAAAGTCAAGTGAAGGTAAAGTATAAATAGAGAGGGTGCTCCTCTCTATTTGATCATTTCACTCACTCACTCATTGCGCATTAGTGAGAGAGAGACAAGTTCGCACAATTGGAGGAGGAATAGCTGTTGGAGTCTATCTCTTTGTTTTGGGGTTTTGTATTATTGCTCATTCTGTCTCTGAGGAAGTTGCAGGGTTTTCTCCTTTATGGTTTCCCCGGTGAAATGTTTTGTGTCTATTGTCTCTTGTGATTGATTTGTTGTGATTGATTTGTTGTGCTTGTTATTCTCTCAGATAAGATCCTAGATCGTATTGAAATAAATGATAAAAATCTAACATGGTATCAGAGCTAACCTGAGAAGAAGACACTGTACAGCTGCAGAAGCTAGGTCTTCTTAATTTTTGGGTCTCTTTCCACAGATCATCAAAGGCAGGAGACTAGGCTAACTCTCCTAAGGAAGGCACATCTTTCTGTTGAAACGGGATTTGATTCCGAGCATTTTCAATTTTTGGCCTATCACTACTGCGGAAAATTAAGGCTTTTGACAGAAGTGGAATTTTGAAGTGCTCTCAGCATAGGATTGTTCTCCTCAGCAAAAACCAAATTTAGAGACCAAGATCGAATTTTTTGGTTGGGTGAATCTCCAAGAAAGTCAAACCCTAATTTGACTTTTGGACCAGAAAACCAGAATTTGACAGAAGTTGCAGATCCAAAATTCGCTGGTCACTTTTGAGGGGTAAATTTTTGGAGTTTTCAAAATCTGAGCACACCAGCTTGCTCGCCTCAGTCAATTGCATCTCCCTGTCAAGATAGAAGTTTGAAATTCCAAGTTTGGATTTTTAGGGTTTCTCTGTCAAACCCTAGCCAACTCCAAATCCAGTTTCAGCAAATCAAGTGGTAAGAACTATAATCTTTTATTTCCATTTGAGTTTCTCATTAAGATGTCTCACCATTATGTTGTGGTTTTTCCTTTCAGCTACACCATTATGTTGTGGATTATAGGGAATGGTAAGCTCCCTCTTAATCCATGTGTGTTTACAGAAATATTTGAAATCACCTGAAGTGTATTCCCCTCCATGATCTGTCCTTAGTATCTTGATCTTCTTTTCAGAGAGGTTTTCTACAAGAGCCTTGAACTCTTTAAATTTTTCAAAAACTTCATTCTTATTCTTTAGAAAATAAATCCATGTTTTGCGGGAGTAATGATCAATAAAAGAAGCATAGTAAACATCACTCTTCCTTTTCCTTCCTCCTTTGGCATGAGTTGCTAAGGTTGGATCTTCCTTGTCATTTAATTTCTCCTCTCTTACTACTATTATTTCTTCCTCCTGCACACACTCTTCCCATAGTTGTCTGAACTGGATTAGTTTCGTCCTAGCGCATATGCCATGAACAAAGGGTTCCCAATCTCTAGGAAGACCATTCAAAGTGGTCATCACAACTTCAGCATCTTCTACCATGTCTCCAATAGCTTCTAATTGTTCTTTGATCTAGGACACTCTGGAGAAGTATGAGTGCATAGTCTCATACTTCTGGATCTTCACTCCCTTGAGTTGATTTCTCAAGGTCATCTTCCTATTAATATTCTTTCCGTCAAACAGGCTGGTCAAGGCATCAAACATTTCTTTAGAGTCTTCTTAGATGATACTTGAGGAATCAAGTGATCTTTGATAGAATCAGCTATGATCCTCTTAGCCTTGATCATATTCTTCTTGTGTCTTGCTTTGGCCTCATCTCCTTCTGGTTCTGTATGTCCCTCTTTTATAAACCCTTCTAGGTCATGTTCTTCAAGAATGAGCATGACTCTATATTTCCATGCCCTAAAGTTCTCACCTCCTTCAAGCTTCTCATCAAGCTTGGTATTACTTGTCATTTTGATAAAATGAGAACCTCAAATGGAAATAGAATAGATGTAGGACTTATCAGAAAAAGTTGTCCTTCTGAAAACTGCTTCTTCCTTGACCTAGGGTTTGATAGAGAAACCCTAATGTTCCAACTTCGGAATTTTGGAAAACTAATTGGATGAAAAGATGCGCCTCCTCGAGGCAAGTTGAGCAAAGTACTCCTCCCGATTATGTGAGCAGATGATTCAAAAACTTGGGGCCGAGAAATAAAAATTCTCAGAATTGAATTCTGCATTGACAGAAAGATGCGCCCTAGTGAGGCGAGTTAGATGCACCCTCTTTTTCAGTTGATCTGTGGAGAGAGATCCCGGAATAAGAAGCCCTAGTTTCTGCAGTTGCGGAGGCTGCACAATGTTTTCTTTCAGGGCTACTCTGAAACCATGTTAGTTTTTCACTTGTTTAGCATAATGACATTAAACAATAGGATCACTGAAAGAAATACAAGCACAGCAACACAAATAACACAAAATTTCTCTCGGGGAAACCACAAGGGTCCTCAATATAGAATTCACCAAGTACAAAATAAAACCCCAAGACAAAACAGCTTCTCTCCTTCACTTGTGTGAACTTCTCTCTCTCCTATGAGACCTTGAGTGAGTGAGGTGAGTGTTACAAATGAGCAACTCAATCCCCTATTTATACTTTACAATTGACATCACCTTTTACTAATTAGGTCGGCACTAACTCACCTAACTGGGCCAACCTGTACTCTTTACAATAAAATATTCTTTCTAGATCTTTCCAGGCCGACCTAATCAATTAGGGTTTACATTGACTCTTTCAATGACTCTTACATTATCAATTACATCAATGACATCTCCCAAAGGAGGAATACAATAATACAATAGACAAATACATTTAGAATATCTTCCACAATTACATTTCTTTAACAACAGGAAGTCACTCGTTCATAAGAATAAGTTACGATTCAAGAACATCATTAAAATACTTTTTTGGAGAAAGCATTAAAATGCCCTGAGAAGATCCATCACATGTTTTAAGGGCTTTGATTTTATGATGCAACCTTCAGATAAGAACAGGCAATGGTCTCTACTCAGCATTGTAAAGTAACATGCACACCCAAAATAGTGGGGGAGATATATTTGTTTTAAGCAACCATCAATAAATTTGACAACTAGGTTCTCCTATTGGTGATGGAACCAGGAAAATACTTGGCATAACAACATAAAAAGTCAAAACCATGGACACATGGATGGTGCCCCCTTCCCTAAAGGAGGAACCATCTATTATTACCTTTAGGCTTAAACCCTACTCTTAGGAAACCCACCGTTCATACCATGCCCAGTTTCAATGCTTGTCCCTTGTAACTTTTGTTTTGGAAGTTGACAAGAATTGCCTTTTCCACTTTGCTAGCTGCAGCTTTTGAGAAGTTACTTCTTTTCATTCCAGAAAACTCATTATTCAGATTTTGCTATAGAGAGTCTAGCAATTATGTGTATAAAATGTTGTTGATGACAATTAAGAGGAAATCTCTGATATCTCAAAATGAAGAGACCAAGAATACAGTCGAGGGACATTTAGAGAAACAAAAACAAGATAATGGAATTTGCATGACTTGATTACCTTATAATAGACCTAAAGAAAAAAACTGCCAAGATCCACACATCCATAATAGAGAATAGCATAACCAAATATATATCAACCAAGAGCTTGAATTATAAGAATATAGAGCCCTTAAGATCCACCTCATAGTGCTACTCTGTATGCATTCTGGAGTTGGTAGAAGTCAGAGAAATGTTAACAAATGTTATGCTAAGCTAGTTCGTAACAAACAGTGGTAGTATGGAGTAAAGTACAAATGCGTAAATGAAATAAGTTTAATATTTAAAAGATAGGAAATATGATGCTTTAGCACTTAAAGCCTAAAGATAAGACTGAAACAGAATAAACTCTTTAAAATACTACATAAGTCTTGATTCTCTATTATAGCTTATCTAGATAAAGGGATGACTCAATATGACAGTTCACTTTTGACAATCTACCACAACAATGCCTCCTTTTGCACAATTGATTGAATACTATCACATCACCAAAGATTGAATACTATTAATTCACCAAACTTATAATGTACAAGAATGAAAATCGCAGTAGCCAGCACTTGAAAATAAGCTGATCAAACTTCAAGGATTCCTCTTGCAAGGAAGAAGTTCATTATCCATACCAGCAAACCTTCTTTGAGTGCTAACTGCTTCGCCATTTCCACAGCTTCATCACTAGAAACCTGCATTAGTGATCATAGCAATCAGATCGTATGACCTCAAGACACCTCATAATGATTATATCTTTAAAAGAAATATAAGCCTAGACAACCTCATTATAATTACAAGTCAGGGAACCATCTTAATCAAGCATACATGCAAACAGGGATAAGTTGCAATTCAAGCTATCCAGAGCTCCTCTAGGTGCAGACAGTTGTAAGCACTTAATCATTTCCCAAGGCACTTGCTTTTGTACTAAACAATAAAAAGCATTCATCTCTTCTTCCTCCCCAAACTGTTCCTCCGCGCAATATCTTTCACCTTATTAGTCTTGTTAAGAATCCTTAAAGATGATAGCAATTTCAAGCAACAGCAAGTACAGCATCTAGTTTGAGTGAGAAAACAGAAATGATATCCAGACTAAAGGTTGAAACTTAAGAAATCAAAGGACAAAAGAAGATCCCGACATTATTTCATGAGTCATGGCCTTTAATCCACTAAAGGATAATCTCATCATCAAAAAGTTGGGATTGAGGTTAAGTCATGCATAGAGAATGAGGTAATGCATATTTTGATACTGTTACACTTCAATTTGCACTAGGGTTTAATGCAAGGATTGAGGATGGTGGTGAACCAAAGATCTGTACTTGAGAGGCTTCGTCAAGCAATTTTTTAAGTCATTTGGTCATCACTGAGTCAGTTTGTCCATGGTTATGTTGTAAAATATTGTAAAAAGTGAGATAGCACTTGTCATTGTTTATAAAGGGCTAGTCTGTAATGTATAATAAGCCAAGCTGTGAAAGTTATACTCGACAAGTGTCTCGTGAGTGTTTTTTTTACTAAGAGAGATTTAGATCCTTATAGTCTAAATCTTTCGAAGTTTTTACTTGATAAAAATCCACCAAAGCCGTGAGCTCGTCCTAGTACAACTGCTCTAGTTATGGAGCTTCCATTTGCCCTTGATATATTAACATCTCACTTTGAGTCACATGGACATGTGTCAAGTCAGTCCTAGTTAGTCTAGAATCTTTTAGGAGTCCCTCTTGCACTTGGTCATGATTATTAAGGTTTGTTGGTGGTTAAACATAAGTTGGATGGTTAAAGGTGCCCTTCCCTAGCTAGTACTTTGGGTTATGTTTTATTTCCTTATTACCTTTTAAAATCCATTCTTCCTTTCTCATGTAGACACTCACCATATTTTTATGCAGTTTCACACATCCCCATGCAAGCCACTTGAATGCCTCATACCCTAGCTTTAGGAGCAATTATCTTTTGACTAAGTGCCGAGAATTGTGCCATCTCAATGCCATTAATTGCAGAGTGGCCGTGGGATTTCTAAAGAGTGGTTATAATAGAAAATCCGATAAATATTGAGGAAGTTAACAAATCCATAACAGTCGTTTAAAGAGTCACACCACATTTTTTGTTGCACATGTCGTTTTCTCGAGAAGACTCCTTCCTTTAACCAATTCGTCCCTCCTTTTAAACAATTTGTCCCCTTTCTAAGTGAGACGCCCTCTCTTTTTGACTTTTCAAAGTGTTGTCACAACCACCTTCACTATCTTATTGATTTTTTTACCATGTCAAGAGGGAAAACGGTTTTGTTTACTTAGTTCCAAAATAGATCTAGGGTTTTATACAAAACAATATTCTTTAATGAGAAGGAAGTTGAGTCTCTGGTCCTATATAAGGAGACTTCCTCTCTCATTTCTTTTGTTGGTTGTTGATTGGCTTTGAAAACTGTTATCGCATCCATAGTAGTCATGCTACCATGATTGCAGATCAATTTCCTGTATATTTTTGAGCCAGTCCTTTACACATTTTTTATGAGATCAGCCTATGATGAGCAGCATTTTAATGATCACTCGCATATATTCAATGGATCCAGAGTTTGCACAGTTATAGTCTCATGCCAAGACTGAGCCCCATGACCCCAGGTCGGTGACTGAGATAGCCATTCCTCTATCATCCAGAGCAGATTGATGACAGTGCCCATATTATATTCAGATGCAGTGCTTCAATGTGATCTAGGTAGCTCAGATCAAGGACTCAGGTACATGATCCAGCAGGTATATTTTGGTACATGTGGGTTGTTGATGTGATCTTCCTCTTATCTAGGTAGTTTATGACTGGGTATATTATGATGCTTACTTGTTGTTTAGAATAGAAGTAGTTGGTTACTATTAACGGGAGGTTCTTGAATATACTCATTGATCATACCCTTACTCCATGAAGTAATGACTTGTCCATTCCCTTTATTTTAGGGCCTTTGCTATCCATGGCACCATTAAACATTTTCTCCGTCCATATGTTATCTTCCAGTTTTGGTTTTATCTCGACTCACACCTTAGCTAGTGATCTCAAGGACTTCCCCCACCTAGACCTCTGTGTTGGATAGATTCCCAGTTTGCATTATGTCTCGACTCTGGAATGTGTGATTTTAGTCACAGTGGTTGTTCTCCTCTAGTCCTCGAAATCAAGTATTCCTACAAAAAGTGTTGCTAAACACTAAAGCATCGGATCTTAAATGTTATATCTAAGGGATGCGTAGTCAACAAAAACAGTGTTGCTAAACACTAACTATGCATATCTATATTAGCTAGTCAGTGGCCAAGGGACGCACACTCATCCTTTGTATAATGTAAGGTTGTCTGCCCCTACAGGGAAACAGGGTGGTCACTCCATCGCACCTATGGACGGTGGCGGGCAATGGAGGTCATACTGAATCATTATTTGAGGCCCGCCAGGCTATTCAGGGCATCTGCTCTTGGAGGTTGGCTAGTGAAAATCTATAAAGTGAAATAAATGTTAAATCTTAATTGTGAAAGCTAACAAATAATAAATTGCTAAAGGGTTCCTTGTCTAGAGTCTATTGGAAGCATTCTCATCACTCTACCCATTTGTGAGACACCACCATTCCTCCTATTATCTTCTATCTAGTATATGTCTAGGTGGTCTCCCTGGTTCCTTCATCCGAGAGATTGCAATGTTGAGGTTGTTGAGTCCTTCCCCTAGCCTAGCCTTTGTTTTCCACCTTCACCCATGGTTAGTAAATTGTTCAAGTCAGTAAATGAGTATACACTTGAAATTCCTATTTTTAGTAGCTAGTTACTTTGATCTACACGTATCTTATTCATATTATTACATGCTTACGCCAGTTAAACATCATTCTATACCTTGGTCTAGCTACCAATATAATTGAAGGAGCATATCATAACCATTTGTACTTACAACAACAGTTATTCATGGTCTGGATCATTATTTTGATCATTCTTGACCTGGTCAACCCAGTTTGACGAAGTCAGCCGCAGGGTCCAGGATGAGTTTCGGCAGACAGTGTTCGAGACGCATTATTCATGGCCCATATGTGTCCATTAGATGGTTCCATGCCTCAGACAGCAGTTTCATATGATGGTTTGATGGATTTTTATGATTATTATTATTTACAGACCATTATTTTTATTATTTTGGGCATGTATGGATCAACATATACAACCTAGGGTTTCTTTGTTTTGCCATAATTCATCAAAATAGGATTGTCAATTCTTGAGAGGAACGCTAACCACGATTCCTCAGTGGCCTTGAAGGGAAAAGACTTTAAATATTTATTTCCCTCATATTCACTTGGAATCATTTTATCCAAATAATGTACTATATTATTGAAAACATACAAAAAAAACAAATATTGTAAAAAACCCTAAATTTTTCATATTTTAGTAAAAATCCAAAAATATTTAACTTTTAATTTTTTTGTGCCCTAGTTATTTTAATGGTTATTTTTTGAATTAGTTAAATGCAATAGTATATCTCATATCTTGATAAAACATCATAAAAATCCAAAAAAGGTTAGAAAATTTTCCAAACAAGTCAATTTTATGCCTTAAAAGTGCCCTGAAGGAGGTGATGTTATCTTAGGGTTGGATGATGATGTCAGCCCTAAAGGGTTGTTTTAGATCTATTTATTGAGTTATTGCAGGCCCATTTCATCAAAGAAGTCAAACCCTAGGGGTTCAAGATAGTTTAGGTCAAATCCAGGACCCTAGGGGGATTTGAGGCAAGAGTTTCTCTAGTTCACCTTGACTACAGAAAAATGCCAAAAATTAACAAAAATGACCAAACCACGAAAAGACACAGATTCCCCCTGAGGGGATGGGATGCAAGCGCTTGAAAGCTTGCTTGCTCTTCTTTATTTTTTATTACAAAAGACTTTGCTTCAGGGATTGTTGTTGGTCCTTTATAGTTTAAGGATCCGGATAGCTTACAAAAGCTTGAAAAATTTATTGCAAGTAAAGGGAAGCCTCTGGGGGGTCTTGGATGTTCTAGATCTCGAAAAAAATGGCCAACGTATCTCTCTACCTGATCGCTAAAGTCTGCAAAACAGCAAGTAAATAATCACTAAATATGCCCCAAAACACTTTAAGAGTGTTTGGGAAAAAAGACCTAAAAATTGCGAAAAAAATTGCAAAAAAGGAAGATGAAATGACTAATGAAAGTGAGCTAGAAAGCTACTTTCCCCAGGATCTTTGCTTTATTTTGGAAAAGTCAAGCGAACCAAGGGACTTGAATGCCAAATATTAAATGAGATCAATAAGTAAACTTAGACAAAACTAGCCTTTTGATATGCAAACTAGAAACTTGATTTGAAAAAGCCTACAACACCTAGATCTAGAAAATAATATAAATGAACTTGAAAGTCTAATCTAGACTCTTGGTGTGATTCAAAGCAAATAAACCTATTCATGATTAAGATTTAGAATGTAGATTTATGAATGCTTCAAACAAAGTAACGAGAATCGAAAATAACTTAAAATGAAGAGAAGGGGAAAGGAAGCTCTTTAAGCGAGAAACCGAGACTTGAAGACGAACTTATGGGTTGTCATGGGACTAGATCTGAAAAGAAAGAAGTTAGAAAAATAAGAGATACAAACAAGTTCTCTTCTCCTTCAACCAAAAGGGTACCTGCAGCTTACATCAACTCATACACAGCATTAGATCTGGAAGCATATATTCAAGAAATCAAAGCCAAAATACTCATAGGCAAATGATTCATTTTAAAACTAGATCTCTAGCATATAAAACAAGAAGACTAGATAAGTAAACAAACTTAACTAATCTAGCTTACAAAACCAATAATTATCCTTACAGTAAACCAAGATCAAAGCAGGAAGTATATGAGCAGCTCACAACAAATCACCTTCGTTCAACACATTGATCATCCATCCACACACCAAAGCAACCAATGTTGCACGACTCGGACTCGGCAAAGACTCGACTAACATATGACTCGTGGACTCGGGAAAAACTCGAGAAAGACAAGGGACAGACTCGGCAAAGACTCGGCAATCAGCAAAAAAATAAAAATATTGTACATTTTGGGCACAAAAAAGAGGTTAAAAGCGTTTACAATCTATATAAGCTATAAAACTACAATTTATACAATAATTCATAACATTGTCTTATGATAAACTATGAATATACGACATAACACAATCATTTTTTTGTGGTCGTCATTGGGATTCACTTTTAAATTTATATTTTTTTGTTATGGCAAATGGTAGGTGGCTACCCTCTGGCTGAGTATCTCCATTGGGCAGCGACAGGCCATTGCCCATAAAAAAAACTTATAAAATTAAAATTAATTAACAATTAAATTAAACTTAAAAACTTATAATTTAATAATATAAAACCCCAAAAAAATTAAAGGCATTGCTATAATTTAAAATTTTAATAATCTATAACCAAAAAAAAATTTAAAAAATTGTATTTTAAATAAAGTTAATAATTTACTATGTAGCACGAGTTTCTGGAACGCGGGAACGTTGGGAACTTGGGTACGGGTGTCGGATACGGCTAGAAGTTTCCCCTAAATTTGTAGGAAACGAGAGGTTGGGAGTGGCAATAATATATATTAAAAAAATATAAAAAATAATATAATTGAAAAAAAAATATAGCATACTATTTAAAGATTGTATTACTATTTAGTATTATGAATTATCTAAATCTTCTATTTAGGAGTAGTACATTAAGAAAGCATACTTCACAATACCATTTGGCATTTTCAGTCTTCAATAAAATTAAAATACCATAAAATGAACCATTGATGTATGTATTTGCCTCAACCATATATATTTGAGTCAACCATTGATGTATTTGAGTCAACCATCTGTGTATTTGCCTTAACAATTGATGTATATATTTGCTTCAAATATTAATATGATAAAATTTAAAATAAATTGCCATAGCTATAAAATGCAAATTAAAGATTCCATAAAATTATAAACAGATAAATTATAAATTTATGATTTAATTTAAAAATTAAAATATTAAATTTATAGTTGTGTTACAAAAAAATATAAAACTAAAATTAAAGTTTTAGAACTTTAAAGTTTTAAACTATACTACATAGTAATATTAAAATTTAAAATTTAAAACTTAAAACATAAAATATTAAAAACTAAAACTTAGAATTTAAAACATGTTACATAACATAAAATTTAAAAATTTAAAACTTAAAAATTAAAACATAAAAATTTAAAACAAACTAAAACTAAAACTTAAAAATTAAAATTTAAAACATAAATATTAAAAATTTAAAACTATAACTTAAAATTAAAAAGTTAAAAACTAAAACTAAAAATTAAAATTTAAAACATAAATATTAAACCGTAAACAATGAACATGTGTCATGTACGTTGTAACTTAATTTTAAAACTTAAAATTAAAAAACTCAAACTGTAACTTAAATAAAAATTTAAAAAAACGGTAACATAAATTTAAAACTGAAATTTAAAAATTAAAAGTATTAAAATTTAAAACTCTAAGTTCTAACTTAAAAATTAAAATTAAAAACTAAAACTAGAAACTAAAACTGCAAAACTAAACATATGCCATAATTTATAAACCGTAAACGTTTACATTTAAAAAATTAAAATTTAAAACTATGAAACTGTAACCGTAAAATAGTAAAATTAAAAATACTAAAGTCTAAAACCGTAAACATTTAGAATTAGGAGTTAACCCGAGTCTGTCGGCCGCGATTCTGCGACTCAGTCCACCTCCAGCTCGGCCTTTTAGAAGCTCGGCCTTTCTGCTATTTGAAGGAGCAGTTCAACGGTCAACCTCGAGCTCGGCCTTTCAGAAGCTCGGACAGACAGCAGAGCTCGGCTTGACAGCAGAGCTCGGTTCTTACTTCTTTCACAGCGGAGCTCGGACGACGGACAACCCAACGATTAGGGATTGGCGGGAATAATTTGACAGGTACATTTTGGGCCCCACGCGTTTCGGAACGGTTGGGAGTCCCTACTCTACGAGGAGCGTGTGGCAGTTTCCTGGCAAACCAGGAACGTGTGAAAGCTCCCGAAATTCGGAACTCCATATTTAACGTTTCCAAGCTCCCTAATTTTCATGGCTGAAGCTCCCAAAAAGTTCCTAAGCTCCCGGAACCGTTCCCATCCATTCTGGAACGTTTCGTTCCCGTTCCTAAGCTCCCTGGAACGAAGGAACTTATGGAACGGGTTTCCTAAAGCCCGGGGGGCGGTTCCCGTGCAACTAGGATACTTTATAATTTTATAACTATAAGTAATAATTTATAACCAAAAATTCAAAAAATGCTATAATGTAATAATGTATAGTATAACATTTTTTTTTAAATTAAAATTTTATAATTTATAATTATAGCTTTGGTTTAATAATTTATAAACGATTTTTTTTTAAATTGAATTTTAAAACTTAAATAATAATTTATAGAAACAAATTTGCATTTTAAAATTCTTAATAAGAATATATAGTTCTCAACTATAACCTAAAAAAATCAGTTTAATAATTTATAAACAAAAACAATTAAAAAAAATTGCATATGAAATAATATTTTTATTTTATAAACAAAAAAATTGCATTTTAAAAATTTTACTAAGAATTTAAAGTTTAAACTATATAACCAAAAAAATTAAAATTAAAAAAAATGTTATGATTAAAACTTAGTTTTAATATTTTATAAAAAAAAATTGCATTTTAAAAAATCATTATAAACCAAAAAAATTTGCATTTTAAAAATTTTAAACCTAACTTTGTAACATTGTTTTAAATTTTAATAATGCATAAACAAAAAAATTTAAAAAAATCGAATTTTAAATAATAATTAACAATTATCAACAAAAACAAATTGCATTTTAAAAATTTTAATTAAATCAAAACCATAGAGATTACAGTTGAACAATATAGTTTAAATTGAACCATATAGTTTCACTATAGGTTACTATCGACGTCGAGCTGAGCTGAATGGTGGAGGCTGGAGCTGTCGATCCAGCGTCGAGCTGGTGACGCAGAGTTGTGACCTCGATCCTCAACCGCGAGCTCAACCTCCACTGCAAACAATGCAAAGCGGTGACGGTGACCTCAACGGCGAGCTCGAACCTTCACAATGAGCAAAACAGTGCCACTGCCGCGTCCAAGAGTGAACCTCACCCTCGACTAACAAGACTTCAACCTCGGCCACCAACAAAACACGACCACCATATAGCCTCCCCACGGGCTCGTTTCCTTCTCAAATCCCTGTTCACAGGATTTATCGTGCATCCGTGGCGAGTCCAGCCGAGTTTGAACGAGTGTGCCCTGAGTCCGCGATTTCGGTTGAGTTTTCCGATTTTGCCGAGTCCTGGGCCGAGTCTCTCGCGAGTACGCGTTGTTAGGGATGACTCGTGGAGACTCGCGAGTGGTGCTTCACTGAAAGCAACACAATAATTCGACCTCCAAAGTCTCTTTTATTCTCAATAAATAACAATGAAGTACAATGGCAAAGCTCTGCCTCTCAAATTCCAACTAATTGAAACAGAGGGAGGACAGCTTGCTTTTATAGCAAAATACATGCAAGAGAGGGTGCATCCAAGAAGAGGGAGTTCAACTTGGAGTTGCTCCCTTTGATTTAGGCTTGATCTAGAATCAATTTTCTGGGGATTGTGCCACATCAAGAGAGGTAGACGCATCCCTACATAGGGTTTATCATAACCAACAATATGCTGCCTCCTTAGGAAGTCGCCCAAGATAAGAGAGGGCACATCTCTCAATTGCCAATTAACTGAATCTTAAAGGATTTGATTAAAATCAGGCCATTTGGAGCTCAAGTGACTTGGATTTGAATGTGTTGCCGCCTCTTACGCTCCTGAGGTTAACGCAGCAGAAATCTTCAAGCTGCTAGGTGCGTCCTTAGGGGCAAGTCTAAGTCAAGTACTGTCACTTGATCTTGACTCCTCCGTTCACGCTTAACTCCTAACGAAGCCAAGGGGGGTAGACCCTATTAACGTTAATAAGGCTTTAGATGCTTTCAGTTTTTTTTGGATGAAAAATGTTATTTAGAAGTTTTTTTTGGACTAAACATAATAATGACATCCCCGAACGGAGGAAAAACATCTCCGACGGAGGTACAATAAAAATAAATATATAATAATAATAAACAGAAGAATATCTTCCGAAGTTACAATTACAACAACACTCCCTCTTAACTAGGAAGGTATTCTTTTGCCACAGCCATCATCATTCTAGACACATATACTGGACAACGTCATCATCGTTGGATCATCATCAATGCTGGAATATCAACACTGGATCATCATCGTCGCTACTGCCGTAATCCTCATTTTGTCAATCATTGATTAGTGACATCTCTCGAATCTATCTGTCATAAGAAGTTCTACAAAGCCAACCCTTTTTCATGTTGGATGTAGGCCTAGCTCTCAAGTAGGTACAGCCCAATACCACATATTGCATTGCCACAACAATCACCTGCGTCTCCTACAATCATCTCAACATATCCAGATCATCTCATCATCACACGAACAGCCCATATGCACACCTCATGTCCAACAGACCATCTACGTCTCCCACTCAGTGAGTACAGCCCAGGAGCACCCCAGTTGCATTACGTCTCTCAACGGTCAGCCTGCGTCTACCAGCATGGGAGCACAATCAGGAGCACCCCAGGTGCATTACCTCCCAAGGAACACCTACGTTTTCCACCATGCGAGATCCTACCTAGGTGCACACAAAGTGTCTTTGTGACTAGTGGACCTCTCAGCGTCTCCAGCATGGGAGTACAGTCAGAAGCACCCCAAGCACATTATGTCACAAGGACCACCTAGGTCTTCCACCATGCGAGATCCAGCTCTACATCTTCTCCAGCATGGGAGTATAGTCAGGAGCACCCCAAGTGCATTACATCCCAACGACCACCTACGTCTTCCACCATGCGAGAACTGGCTCTAATGCATCTGCGTCTTTCGGTCTCATCACTCCCTCTTTCGAGGAACCTCGATCTAGATAACACCAAGCCTCTCTCTAAAGTATTCGAACTTTACTCTGGCTAATGGCGTGGTCAACACATCGCCTATCTGCTCGTCTGTTGCCACATACTGGAGCTTCACTGCTCCTCTCTGCACCATATCCCGGATATAGTGATACTTGATCTCAATATGTTTCGACTTGTCATGGACCACTGGGTTCTCGTACAACTTTACACAACTTTGGTTGTCACAGAAGATACAAGTCGTCGCTAACTGGAGATCAAACTAATCTGACAGTAGCTTCTGAAGCCATACTGCCTCACAACTAGCTGAACAAGCTGCAACATACTTTGCTTCGGTTGTACTCAGCGACACGCATGACTGCTTCCTGCTAAACCAAGAGATCATACTAGATCCCATACTGAAGCAGCATCCTGAAGTGCTCTTCCTATCTGTTATCACACAACTTGTAGTTGTCCCTAATGGTATCCCATCCAGGATGGTAGAGGAGATGGACAACTAAAGAGGTGACCCAAGAGATGCCACGGTTCCCAATGCAAGCTGGGAGTCACAATAACCGAGGCACTCTTCACTTTAGATCTAGACAAGTCAAGACCAAGGGGGAGACCCTATAGCCAATCAAAGGAGATTAGCCAAAGCAATGGTTCCTAGGGAGATGTGAAAATTGAGTTACGGAAACCAATGCAAGCTTAGGTAAGCCCAAGGGTTTAAGTATGGTTGAAGAGGTTTAAGATATGAGAAGTGTTTCAACCAATGAATGAGTTAGGACACCTACGGAGATCAAAGAGATAGATCTAGTACCATGAAATACACAAGTGGGACCCACTTCCTTAAAATATGGAAATGACCCAAATGGGACCCACAAGGTGAAGTTAGGAGTGATATGGCACTAAGGGGTGTTTGATGATGTGGATCCAAGACGAATTAGGCAACACCCACTTATGGGATCTAGTAAATGACACAATCCCCAAGGAGTGCAAATTGACCCAAGGATACTAGTGCCTTGAAAAGAAGGGGTAAATGGAGTCCAAAGTATGCCAAAATGTAGATCGGGATGGTTAAGGCAATTATCAAGGTGGGTTTTCAATGACATGCCCCAAAGTAGGCTAGATCTCCATAGATCTAAGGTTGAAAGTGCATCACCCAATGACCCAAGTGCGGCACAACCCTCAAAATGAGGAATGGAGCCCACAAGGCAAAAATCAAAGAAGTGAAGCGCTAGGGGTAGGTTATCAAATGAGAGGAGTGCAAATAAAGTGGGATCTCACCTACCCATGTCTTGGAAGTAGCAAAACTCACCCTCCCAAGGAGTGCGACCTCACCCAAGGAAGGCTAAGTGCTTTGGGAAGTGTGTCAAATGAAGCCCAATCCACACCAAACTATAGATCTGAATTGCCATGGATGCTATAGAGGTGGGTTTTCAATATCTTACCCAAAGCCAAGCTAGATCCAAGTAGATCTAGGAAAATAGAAAATGAGGGTTTTGATTTTAAGGGTTTTATGACCAATGAAGAAGAATGGATGGATCTAGGTACATACCTTGAACAACTTACCTCAATTGCTTTTGGCCACTTCGCAAATTGATAACATTCCCCTATGTGTATATTCAAGAGTGAGATCTTAGTGCTCCAAGCCAAACGTCCTCGAAAGAAGCCAAATCGTCCTCCTCCTACAAGACAAGATCAAGTGAAACAAGCCAAGTAAGAAAATTATGAAAATGATGAAGAGATGTAATAGAAAGCATCAACTATGTCACAAAGATACAATACTGATACTCCCTGTCACCAAGATCAACCCAAGAGAGAATATGTGGATCCCTCCAACAATAACCCTCTTCAAATCGTCCTCCTCTCCACCAATTCGGCCTCCCTGCAAGACAGCAACGTGTAGCCCCAAGATCCACAATGATACATAGAAGAGATACTGTATATTCAAAGTGCAAAAGAATCCACAAGACAAGAGAAGTATGTTCCACAAAGAAGTATTCTATTCCAATATTCAAGAGCTCCATAGGTGCTTTTACAATAGGGGGTCTCCTCCTTATATAGGATAATAAAGACCAAAACCCTAGATCTCAAAACCACTTTACAATACAACAAGATGAGTGGTTGAGATTAAAAGATCTCATAATCTAATCAATGGTTGAGATGAGCCAATACATAATATCACATGGATCACTCAAAAGAGAGATGACGTCATATCCTAAAGTGACTCATGGAGGGTGACGTCATCACTAGGAGGGGGCTAAGACACATGGGCCCACCTCATATGACTAGGACATGACTCAATAAGCTCATGGTGGGACTAAGAGGTATCAATCCTTGCTAGCTCATCCACATGGCACAATAATATAAAATAATATGCCCACACAATACAAATGATCAAATCCTATCCTCAAAATCTGTGAGAGACATGCAATAAATGGCCTCCTGTGGCCACTATGGACCCCACTGACTAATGATATCTGGCTGGAAGATGGGGGGTTCACCCTGGAAGACCTCTGTGAAGACCAAGTGCCAAAACCTTGCCTCAATTGCCCAAATCGAATTCCTAAGTGACCCTTTTATTCCATTTTTTATCTGCCTCGGTAACTGTGAAGCTGTCCAAACTGCCACCTGGAGTGCCTGCGCTGTCAAACTGAGCCCACCAGGCTCTCTGGGAGGGGGGTATAATGGTAAAATCAAGTGGTTGGACCACCCCCTCCTCATACAGTGCCCTAGGTGAACTGGCCTCTCATGGCCCCTATTGGACAGGGTGGGAAAACAGCCCCAAAACTGGTCATCAAGTGGATAACTGCATCTATCACCGCCAGAAGTGCCCGGAACTAAATGATAAGTGTCTCTTGGATCCAGAAGACCCAAATCTACTAAGAATGTGTACTCATACATCATGGGTTGACCTGAGTGGTCAACTGTAGGGTCCACCATACATGGACAGTGCATAATCTGATGATCTGAAATAATAATAAAACCTGTTGAACTGCATCAATCGCCAACTGAATCATATGTCCATCATATGGTATCATCAACAAGAGTATGTGGGACCATCAATCATCATCCATAAGCACAAATGGCCCACATCATCACGGATCCCAAGGATGACCATGGTCAAACTATGGTTGACCGGGGTCAATATACAACCAAGGACAAGATTATATCAATAGACTGAAGACATGTTCTTTTAATCATATTCACAGCATAGCTTAAAGTACATCATCATTCCATGGCAGTTTAATACATGTAGATATTTTAGTGTTATTTATATTTCACTTGCACATAAGCTCTAATGACAAACTCACCATTGGACATGGTCTAACTGCTAGCTAAGGGTGAAGGTTAAGATAAGGTTGGGCAAAGGGGATGACTTGACCAAACCCAACTAGGTGACACTTAGAACGGGGGAAAAGGGGGAGCTACACTCTGTGCCAAACAAATAACACGGGGAAGGGTTGTGCCTCACAAATGGATAAGTTGTTTAGAGAGTGCTTATTCAACTTAGGCATCATGTCTACATCAAGCTTGATCCAAGTTCATTAGGATCATTCAATTCATTTCCATGGCCTTTTTTGGCCTACATAACCCTTCGTATTTCACATGTGCTAAGAGGCACAACTAATTGCAGCTTGCATCTGGGGCATGTTTATATATATAAGGTCAGTAATAATAGATATAACTTTTGAGTGACATTTGCTTTTTGGACCTTTTCTATACTCTTCGAGGAGTATTTTAGCAGTTCATCGCTCTTGCCCTTTACTCACGTGTGTTTAAAAACACATTCTAGAGTTTACAATTTCCATGGGCGAATTTATAAAGATTTCCAATAGGTAGTACATGAGCTTTCAATTTTAGCCAACAACATCTCAAGTGACTAGGGGGACTTCTGCCAGTGCCAAACATTGGGACAACCGACCAAAATGATTTAGGCCTACAATCCAACTCACCAAAGGCAAGTTCTGTCACCAACTCATAGCCGAGACACCAAACAAACATGGATGCGTCCCCAACACAGAGGTAGTAATGGGGAAGTCCTCAATATAAAAAAGTCAAGAAAGACAAGTCAAAGGTAAAAGCCAATATAGGAAGGTCATGGATGGATGGAGTCAAGTGAAAGTGGTGCCTAAGCTAGCAGACAAGAATGTCTAGGAAGACCATATCTATGCTCATAGGAGGGTAATAAAACCAATGGGTTTTGTCAAGAAACCTAAGCGTGCAAGTGATACATTCATTCAATAATTATAACATCAACCAAGATATTCAATTTTAATTTTAATAGTACTGCCATGTCCTGAATCATATACCAAGCTAATGCTATGAAGATGACCAAAACAACAAGATAATAATCCATAGTCAATAATCAGAAATCCATAGGTCATATCACATCATAACAATAATCATCATAAACCATTTGAAACACTGGTGCAATAAATTCACTAGGAACTGAACTGAAACTGTATGGAATAAAGGGTCACATCGGTCATCAAATCTGAACTCTCAAGGCTCAGCCTTGGCACAAGGTTTAACATAAGTCTGATTAAATACACTGCTCTGATCATGAGTGATCTCAAAATACAAGCTCATCATAGCTAATCTCTGTAAAAGCAAAGCTTTGAAATGTGCAGATATCTGCTCGACAAGCATAGTAGCCCTACTACTATGGTGTGATAACACTATCTATGACACTGCTTGCCCAATCCGAATCAACATAACCATGCAGGTTAATCTTTTAATTCTCCTCATACTTGAGCCCATAGTCAACTATATCCTTTAGGTACCTCAATATATGCTTTGCAGCAATCAAGTGAACATGTCTCGGATCCGTCAGGAACTGGCTCAGGGTGTTCACAGTAAGCATATGGTTGGTCTCATGTTCGTCAGGTACATCAACAAACCAATCATCTGTCGATACATCGTGGCATCAACTGTCTCTAATAAAGCATCACACCGTAGCTTCAAGTTCGATGCCATTAGTGTGGTCATTGCCTTGCAATCCATCATCTAGTAGTTATAAGTTATAACCTATAGCTTATAACATTGTCATCATGATCAAATCAACAAATTACCAACCATAGCATCAACAATTTTCAATATATAACATTTGTAATTTTGGCATGACTCATCAAATGATCAATCATCAATCATCAAACTCATAATTCTTGTAACCAAGTTACCAAACTATAACAGAGAACATAAAATGATCAAGTTCAAGTGTTCAACCATGAAATGAAACGATTCAATTTCACAAAGCAATGAACTTCAAAGTTCAAACATCAAACTTAAATTGCCATATAATGTCTTCAAAATTGACTATAAGAAATATTAAAGAGTCAATAGGTACAATTTGCAAAATGCAAAGTACTGAAAAACTAGAAAAAGACAAGTACTAATATTCACCCCCCCCTCACCCCCGCTCTGGAAGCTCGCTCCGAGCCAAAGCGATGGGGAAGCGCGCTCTCCTTTCGCTCCTGATCCGAAGCATTTTTTGGAATCGCGCTCCAGCGTATGAAAAAACGCTCCCTGCCTCTGCTCGGGAGCAATGAGGGAGCGACCGGGAGCGATCGCTCCATGGTCGCTCCCGAGCACTCCCTGGAACACTTTAAAAACGCTCTAACATCACTCCCCGTCACTCTCAACAGTGCTCCCGAGGAAGTACGCAACTTGAAGAAGAGTGGGAGTTTTTTTGGTTTTGGGGGGAGTTTGCTTGGGCTATAAAGTAGTCCCCCCACTTCATTTCACTTCATTGTTGCCATTTCATTCACCATTGCAAAGGTTTGAGGAGCTTGGAGTGCATTTGGAGATTTTGCAAGAAGATTGGACTCTTGGAGAGCTTGGAAGAGAGATTGAAGGGTGCCATTTGTGAAAGCTTGGCGGGGAGATTGAAGGCTTCCATAGGGTTCAAGGCTTCAAGCACCATTGGAGAGCCAAAGTGGTAGGCTCTAAACACATCCCATTTTTTTGGCTTGAAATTGAATGCTTGTTACTTGTGTGTTTTCTTCTCCTACTCTTTCCCATTCCTTCTCCCTCATTCTATTGCAGGCAAAGGGTTATTCTTTGAACTTACAGTTTGAAACTTTGAAAGTTTGAACCTCTACAAGCATGATGATCATGGGTATTCCAATGTGGCTTCTCTTTTCGGTTCCATTGTTTGTTACGATGGTGTTGATTGGAAACCGGAGGGGAAATGATGGAGAGGATGAAGAAGTGGGTAGTGGCGCATATCATGGAGAGGAGGAAGAGGAGGGAGAGGGAAAGGATAGTGATGATGATGGAAGGAAAAACAGAGAGAACCACACACCCTTGTGGAAATATGTCACAAAGCTTGGAGGAGGGAAAGGGGGTGGAACCACAAAATTTGCATGCCCCCATTGTAGAGTAACATTCACAAGTTCATATACCCGTGAGAGAAAAAATTGATGTGGGGTCATGTCATGGGATGAAAATAAGACTATAGGAGTCAAAACTTGTACTGAAGTGCCTTCAAAAGACAGAGCCAAATATAAGAGGGAAGAGGAGGAAGCACAATACCAAACAAGAAAACAAAGGTTGAACAGGAGACCTCAACCTCACATAGAGGATTCATTGCTCGAACCCCATCCACCCATGGTAGTGGATTCTCGGCCATGCCTGCAAGTTCAGGGCGTAGAACAATATCAGATTTCCTTGACCAAGGTGGTAGGATGACGTGGATGCAAAAGTGTTCTGGTTTCTCTATGCATGTGGCATACCATTCAATGTTTTCCGCTCCCCCTATTGGCATGAAATGATAGAAGCCATCCATTCTTCCCCTAAAGGATATAGGAGCCTCGGGTATGACAAATCTAGAACCGTAGGTCTTGACAAGGAAAAAGCCAAGATCCAAAATGCTTTGGGGCAATTCACAAATGCTTGGAATGAATATGGGGTTTCCATTGTATCTGATGGTTGGACAAATATAAAGGGAAAGCCATTGATAAATATTCTTGGGGTGTCTACTAGTGGTGCAATCTTCCTTTCATCCCATGACTACTCTGATCGCTTCAAGACCGATATCAATATTGCAGAAGCCTTAATTAAAACCATTGAATCTATTGGGTCGTACAATGTCATACAAGTCATTACCGATAATGCTGCTAATTGTAAGGCAGTGGGAGCAATCATTGAGGATAGATACCCCAACATATTTTGGTCCGGGTGTTTGGTTCACACATTGAACCTTTTGATGCATGACATTATCAAGATGAAGGAACATGATTATAAATGGATTGGTTCATTTTACAAGAAAGGCAAGTTCATGATAACATTCATTACCAATCATACTAATGCCCACCACATTTTCCGCAGTCACTCAAAGTTGGAGCTATTGAAGCTTGCGAAGACTAGATTTGTTAGTTATTACGTCACCTTCAGGTGCCTTTTGAAGGTAAGAGAAGCATTGGCTAGTATGGCATCAAGTGACTCATGGCAAGTTTTGAAAGACAGGGCTACATCCGCATCTGACAGGCAATATTTTCAGGAGGTGGAGGACACCGTTCATGATGGTCAGTTTTGGGCAAGTGTGCAGTATGTTTTGAATTTCATCAAGCCCATTTATCACATGATTCGGTTTGCAGATATTGATGAGTCGGTAATTGGGGTGGTGTATGAGCAAATGGATAGCATGCTAGGCCAAATAAAAGATATTGTTGAGCCAAAAGATGCCATCTTGTATGATCATATCCGCAAACATGTGGTCAAAAGGTGGGATAATCTTAATGTTCCACTCCATGCCTTAGCTTGCGTCCTTACACCAAGATATTATTCTCCATCTTGGTTGGCCAAACCAGCACCTGGGGGTGGGATCAGGAAAAAACCCCACACAGATCCAGAGGTACAGAATGGGTACATGCAAGCATTAGATAAGTTGGTCCCTGATTAAGAGGAAAGTGCCATATTGCATGCCCAATTGAGCAAATATCTTAGTCAAAATGGGGTGTTTGGTACTTTGCATGCAAACAAAGATCAAGAAAGGATTCCTCCTATCGAGCGGTGGAATATGTATGGCTCCGCCGCCACATAGTTGCATAAATTGGCCATTAAGGTGCTTTCACAAGTGGTTAATAGATCTTTTGCAGAGAGGTGTTGGAGCACATATAGCTATATCCACAATGTGAAAAAAAACAACCTAAATGAAAACCAGGCAGAAAGCTTGGTTTTTGTACACTACAACTTGAGGTTGTTGTCTCATTCTTGTGAGAGGGCCAAAAGTGATAGAACATTTGTCACTTGGGACAACAACCCGGAGGAGGATAATTTGGAGGATGGAGCCATGGTTTTCGAGCGCTTGGAGGCTGAAATTTTGGACGATGATGATGTTATTGTCAACCGTGCACCAGCAGCAGCGATGCCACCTCCCTCCAGTAGTAGTTTTCCACGTCCACTTCCACTTCCAACAACGGTCACAGATATACCGGTTTTTCCTCTAGCTTCACAACCTCCATTGCTTCATGGGGGTTGTATAGCTGTTGGACGCGGTTCACGACCACTTCCAGTTCCACCTACTGAGGATGAGGATCCTGATACTACTGCTAGCAGTGCTCATAGATCACGAGAAAAGAAATTAGAAGTTTCCCGTGGCAAAAGGAAATATTAGTACTTGTCTTTTTCTAGTTTTTCAGTACTTTGCATTTTGCAAATTGTACTTATTGACTCTTTAATATTTCTTATAGTCAATTTTGAAGACATTATATGGCAATTTAAGTTTGATGTTTGAACTTTGAAGTTCATTGCTTTGTGAAATTGAATCGTTTCATTTCATGGTTGAACACTTGAACTTGATCATTTTATGTTCTATGTTATAGTTTGGTAACTTGGTTACAAGAATTATGAGTTCGATGATTGATCATTGATCATTTGATGAGTCATGCCAAAATTACAAATGTTATATATTGAAAATGGTTGATGCTACAGTTGATGATTTGATGATTTGATCATGATGACAATGTTATAAGCTATAGGTTATAACTTATAACTACTAGATGATTGATGTTATATAGTTTAATCCATGTTTTTATGTTTTTTGTAACTAATTCAACATTCTGCATGGTTTTGTTCACATATATGCATCAAAATATATATTATATAAAAAACGCTCTCGAAACGCTCCCAACCCGAAAGCTTTTGAAAATTTCGCTTTTCGCTTCGCTCACGCTTCTTGCTTCCCGCTCTCGCTCCCCGCTCCCGACGGCGTAGATCGGTGAGGAGTACGGTTCACATACACGGTTGTCCTTGTTGCTTCTACCCATAAGTGCATCAGAAGATCCTGGTTGTTAAATTTCATACATTCATAGCATAAAACATAAATGCATTACCAAGATCACTAGAAGTAAGACAAAGCACAAAACAACACAGAGTTTACCCTGGGAAACCCAAATGGGAGAAAACCCAGCAACCTTGGCAGAGAGATGATAATTCTGAGATCATAATACAAATGAGAAAATAGAAAGTGTGGAAATGTTTTCCACAAATAGAAACCCTAGAAATCAGCCTCCTCCTTTAGGTGATGCGAAATTCTCCTCTTCCAAGTGATGCACCAATCTCAAGTGTGAGAATGAACAAATGAGGAGCACTAACCTCATATTTATACAAGTGTTGAAACCAAAAAATCCCTTATGGGGGCAATAAAATAATTTAAATTTAATATTTTCTTAATGTTTAATTGCACCCCAAGGTTTACATTGACTCTTTCATGTGGTTACATAAATAATTATATTCAGTTCTTCTCCCTTAGGAGGTACAAGCAAGTACAATGGAGGTACAAAGAAATATAATAAATAATAGCTTTCGAAGTTGTACAAAATCCAACACTCCCTCTCAACGAGGAAGGTATTCTTCGGTCTTCATCTACATCACGATCATCTGGGTTTCATCTTGTACATCCATTCTGTCTCCATCATCTCTATGCATGCTGAAGGTTGTCCACACAATCTCTGTGCATCATCATCACCAGTCCTTTGGTGAGTCCAGGAGAATCACTCGATCCTGGATCCAGGAGAATCACTCAATCCTGGATATCTGAGATATACAGTTATACCATCTCTACTATACAATTTGCTACCTGTCTATCTCATTTGCCAATGGGGTCCTCCCATACCTGGCTAAGATCTTAGACGAGCAAAAGGGCACGGCCATCTACTGACTATCTTACTCTTCTGCCTATGAGATTTTTCCCATATCTGGCTGAGTATCTGGACTGTAGAGGCACCTATGCAACCACACGGCCAACTGTTGACTGTCCTACTCATCTTCCTATGAGATTCTCTCATATCTGGATGAGTAACTGGACTGCAGAAGGTACCTGGGTGAGCCCAGCCAACTGTTGATTGTCCTACTCATCTTCCTATGAGATTTCTCCCATATCTGGCTGAGTAACTGGACTGCAGAGGCACCTGGGCAAAGCAGGGCAAGCATCTCATCTTTCCCTCTCAAGGAGGGAAACGTTCTCTTCGACTCCAAGTCTTCCGCGAAAGTACTCGAACTTCACTCTGGGAAGTGCCTTGGTGAGAACATCCGCAATCTGGTCGTCTGTCGGTACGTACTGTAACTCGACCGCACCTTTCTGCACCATATCACGAATGAAGTGATATCGAATCTCGATATGCTTCGACATGTCGTGAAATACAGGATTCACTGACATCTGCACACAGCTCTGGTTATCACAGTGAATCACGGTCGGCTTGGAATCTGGCCGAACAATCCTGCCAGGAGTTTACGAAGCCAAACTGCTTCTCAAGTTGCTGTGCTAGCAGCCATGTACTCGACCTCTGCAGTACTGAGTGCTACCAAGTTCTGATTCCTGCTGCACCAGGAAATAATTGCAGAACCCAAACTGAAGCAACATCCAGAAGTACTCTTCCGATCTGCAACACATCTAGCCCAATCTAAGTCTGTAAACCCCTGCAATATCTGGTCACCATCTGAAGCATATTTCAATCCATATCCCACAGTGCCACGCAAGTATCTGAGCACATGTTTTGCAGCAATCCAGTGAATCTGCCTCGGTTCGCACATGAACTGACTGAGGGAATTCACAGCAAAACATATATCTGGTCTGGTGTTGGTCAAATACATCAATGACCCAATCAACTGGCGATAAATGGTGGGATCAAACAAATCAGACTCTAAGGTAGAATCTCTCAACTTCTTCCAATTTGCATCTATCGGAATAGCCATGGACTTGCATCCAACATTCTGAATCTCTTCAATATATCAATGGTGTATTTTCCTTGTCCTAGGAAAATCTCTTTCTGCCTTCGCCATACTTCTAATCCCAAGAAGTAATGCATCAAACCAAGGTCTTTCATTTCAAACTCAGAGATGAGATTCTTCTGACACCATACAATGTGTTTCTCATTTCTAGTGAGAAACAAGTCATCAACATATAATACCAATATCAGTGGCTCGTCATCTACAACCTTGTAGTAAAGGTTGGGGTCTGCATCACTCTTGGAAAATCCCAAGCTCACCAGGAATCCGTCTATTCATCCATACCAAGCACGGGGTGCTTGCTTGAGGCCATACGATACCTTCTTCAGTCTGCATACATGAGACTCATTTCCTTGGACAATAAACCCATCTGGTTGTTCGATGTAAACTTCTTCCTCAATAACACCATTGAGAAAAGTTGTCTTCACATCCATCTGATGCAACTTCCATCCCATAGCTGAAGCAATCATGATAATGGATCTGATGGAAGTATATCGAACCACAGGAGCAAAAGTCTCATCATAATCAACTCCCTCTTTCTGAGAGAATCCTCTGGCTACGAATCTGGCCTTGTATTTCTCAACACTACCATCTGCTCCATGCTTGATTTTATATAACCACTTAGAAGTCACTACTGACTTCTCCTTAGGTCTCGGCACAACCTCCCACGCATCATTCTTCATGATGGATTGATATTCTTCCATCATGGCATCCTTCCAAACTTGATGTTTGGATGCTTCTTCGTAAGTGGTGGGTTCTGAATCAATAATGTTGCTCATTAGAGCCACATAGCTGGAGAATCTCTAAGGTCTCTTGCTTTCTCTGAAAGTGCCATGTGGAGCATCATGCCCCTCTGCATCCTGTAGTGTCTGTTGTGCCCATCTAGGTCTTTTCCGACCTGTCACATCTCTGGGGATATCAACTGATCTATGGGATCGATAGGTTCATCCTTTTCTGTTGATTCTCTTTGAACTGGAGGGGGAGATGATCTCATCTCCTTTGGTTCTAGCATTTCTGCATCATCAATCTCCATATCTGATATTCTGCCTTTCCTGACAGCCATTTCCTCTTCAAAGGTCACATCCCTACTGACTTCAATCTGTCTAGATCCGGGAATGTAAATTCTGTAAGCCTTTGAAGACTCACTGTATCTCACAAAGCTACCCTTCTTGCCTGAAGGTTCTAACTTTGATCTTTTATCTTTGGGCACATGTATGTAGACTGGACAGCCAAAATCTGGAGATGGCCCACTTCTAGTCCCACTTCTGGTTTCACACCTGTGAACGCTTCTTCCGGAGTCATGTTCTTCAAGATCTTATGTGGACATCTATTCTGAACATATACAGCAGTTCTGGATGCTTTTGCCCACAAGAACATTTGAAGACTCTGGTCATGTATCATAGCTTTGGCTGCCTCCACAATTGTACGATTCTTTCTTTATGCAACCCCATTTTGTTGAGGGTTGTAGGGAACTGTGAGCTCCCTCTTAATTCCTGCTTCCTTGCAGAAATCATTGAACTCTGTAGAGGTATATTCTCCACCATTATCGGATCTCAAGATCTTGATCCTCTTTCCTGACAGATTTTCAACTTGTGCTTTAAACTCTTTGAACTTGCTGAGTACTTTCTCGGATTCTTTTGACTTGAGAAAGTATATCCAAGTCTTTCGTGAGTAATCATCAATAAAGGTGATATAGTAATGATAACCACCTAATGACACAACTGTCATGGGCCCGCACAAGTCAGAGTGTACTAGATCCAAAATCCCTTTGGATCTACTCTCGTTGTCTGGAAAAGACTTCTTGGCATTCTTGCCAAGTGCACATCCTCTACAAGTTCCATCATGGTTTACCTGGAGCCCTGGCAAACCTGTTACAATGTTCTTCAGTACTGGGAGAGCTCGATAGTTCAGATGAGCTAACCTTCTATGCCATAACTCGCCCATACTTGCAGCGTCATGTATTAGGGCTTGGACTGGAGAAGAGTTTAGTCTATACAAACTCTCTTCTCTTATGCCAATAAACCTTGGCTGTGCTCATGCTTGAGTTCTTGTGCCAAGCAAGGACTTTCAGTTCTGAGAAAGCTACTTTATAACCCTTGTCCTCCAATGCTAAGATGGAGACAAGATTTCTTTTCATACCAAGTACATAGAGTACATCACTTAAGCGTAATGTATCATTTGATTCCAATTGAAGGGTGGTGGCTCCAGATCCCTTCACAGTGTAATTTGCATCATCTCCAAGTACAACACGGAGATGTGAATCTTTCTCAATTAATTCTGAAAGATTCTCTCTATACCCAGTCATGTGTCTAGATGCACCACTATCTATGAGCCAAGTGTCACTAGTGGTAGGAATAGTACCTGATAGTGCTGATATGAATAGAAATTCTGTGTGATCTTCATTCTTTTACTTCTTGTGATGATGATCTTCTTCTACATCAACAGTGGACGCTTCATGCTTCCTTTTGATTTGACTTCGACAGCTACTAGCGTAATGTCCATACTTTCTGCACCTGTAGCATTGAACTTGAGATACATCCTTCTTCTTCTTTTGTTCTTGACAGGGACTTGATCTCCTTTCTTGGTGCTTGTGTTTATGGAACTTCTTTCCTTTTCCCTTACCATTCTTGGTATGAGAAACAAATGCTTGAGCCTCTTCAGTTTGATTGCCATAGAGTCTTTGACGTGCTGCAATCCTTGTCTCCTCCTGAGAGCAATCTGCCCAAAGCTTGTCAAACTTTGGTAGTTTAGATCTACCACTTATGCTTTGGATAAAGGACTCCCATGATGGTGGAAGACCATTTAAGGTGTGAAGAACAAGCTCCTTATCGCCAATAGGATCTCCACTGGTGCTGAACTTGTCTCTGAGTTCTGCGATCCTCATAAAGTATGAGGCAATGGATTTCGACTTCGCTATCTTCATATTTGAGAGTTGGTTTCTCAAAGTCATGGATGCATTTAGGCTAGTGTGTTCAAACAACTTCATAATGGTCTTGAACATTTTCCTAGCATTCTTCTTACCTGAGATCTGAGGAACCAAATGGTCTCTCATGGAATCCACAAGAATCCTTCTTGCTTTAGCATCATTCTTCCTCCATCGAGATTTATCTTCTTCGGCTTCTGGTTTAGGGACCTTCTCATTTACATATAGTAAGAGTTCATTTTCTTCTAGGAGTAGAAGAACCTTAGACTTCCAGGAGATAAAGTTGGAGGCTCCTTCCAACCGATCTTCAACCTTCATCCCAATCATCTTGATTTGCGGATCTGGTTCAAAAACCCTAGCAGGAGCTAGGTCAAAAATAAAAGTTCTCGGAATTGAATTCTGTCTTCACCAATGGATTAGTCTAGCCAAAAACGAAATTCCTATGGCTCTTTTTCTTAAAAATAATGGGTGAAGACTTCACAAAATGAAACACTAATTCCGGCAGGGTTCCGACAATGCTTCGGCAATGGCTTCTTCTAGAATGGCTCTGATACCATGTTAAATTTCATATATTCATAGCATAAAACATAAATGCATTACCAAGATCACTAGAAGTAAGACAAAGCACAAAACAACAACACAGAGTTTACCCTGGGAAACCCAAATGGGAGAAAACCCAGCAACCTTCGCAGAGAGATGATAATTCTGAGATCAGAGTACAAATGAGAAAATTGAAAGTGTTGAAATGTTTTCCACAAATAGAAACCCTAGAAATCAGCCTCCTCCTTTAGGTGATGCGAAATTCTCCTGTCCCAAGTGATGCGCCAATCTCAAGTGTGAGAATGAACAAATGAGGAGCACTAACCTCATATTTATACAAGTGTTGAAACCAAAAAATCCCTTATGGGGACGACTTCACTTGGGGGCAATAAAATAATTTAAATTTAATATTTTCTTAATGTTTAATTGCACCCCAAGGTTTACATTGACTCTTTCATGTGGTTACATAAATAATTACATTCAATTATTCTCCCTTAGGAGGTACAAGCAAGTACAATGGAGGTACAAAGAAATATAATAAATAATAGCTTCCGAAGTTGTACAAAATCCAACACTGGTCATGTAGCATTGCTTTTGCTGTTTCCATTATCGTTCTGTTCTTTCATTCTGCAATGCCATTCTATTGAGGATTGTAAGGAGTGCTCAACTCCCTCTTAATCCCAGATTCGCTGCATAGGTTCTTGAATTCTTCCAAAGTGAATTCTCCGCCATTATCCGATCATAGAGTCTTGATCTTTTTCTCAATGTGATTTTCAACCAAGGCTTTGAATTCCTTGAACTTGCTAAATACCTCATCTTTACTTTTCAAGAAGTAAATGAAAGAAACATAATATAAATACCCGCTTAGTGAGCTGGATGACATGGGACCTCTCACATCGGAGTGGATTATCTCCAATATTCCTTTTGATTTGCTTTCACTGCTGGGAAATGCCTTCTTTACGTTCTTTCCTTGCACACATCCCTTGCAAATGCCTTCATGTCTTGTCTGGTTTCTGGAAGTCCTGAAATTGCTTTGCTTGCAATAGGTAGTGCTCTATAGTGCACATGTGCAAGCCTTTTGTGCCATAGTTCAATTAGTTCTATTGAGTCATGAACCAATGCTTGTTCAGTTTGTCGCTTCAACTTGTACAAGCCTCCCTCGTGCTCTCCAATCACTGTTGCATTATCTATTGTCTTTCGTTTTGGCCACATTATGACTTGGCCATCAACAAATGCAACCCTCATTCCTTTAGCATCTAGTGTTGAGATGGAGAGAAGATTTTGCTTTAGTCCTAGAACATATATGGCATCTTTCATATTCAAATATTTCCAAGAGTCTAATTTGTAGGAAGCTTCTCCACTTCCTTTGATGGGATATTGATAATCATCCCCATGTTTCACCTGGTGAGGTGACTCATGCTCAAATAGATTAATGAAGGATTCTTTGTATCCCGTCATGTGCTTGGATGTTCCACTATCTACAAGCCAATCATTGCTCCCGTGTGTGATGGTGCCCGTGAGTGCTGAGATGAGGACATATTCTTCATCGCTTGAAGAATCATCTCTTTCTTCTCTGGTTCTTTTTCTTGTCGGTTCATCATCTTCAGCGGTGTGAGCATGATGTCTCTTCTTGTTAGTCTTCTTGTTGGAGGAACCTTTGTTTCTGGGACAATCTCTGGAGTAGTGTCCCTTCTCATCACATGTGTAACATCTAATACTGGATAGATCTCTTATGGGTCTCCTTTGTCTTCTGTGATGGTGGTTCTCCCTCTTGTTGTGATGGTGATCCTCCCTCTTGCTGTGATTTCTTCTAACGTGAATTGTGAGAGCTTGATCATCATTATTTTCTCCCATCGTCTCTTCTCTTGCTATTAGCCGAGCTTCTTCTTGAGTGCATTCTTCCCATAGCCTGCTGAAAGTGATCAACTTCTTTCTGGCAAATATTCCTTGTATGAATGAATCCCATGATCTTGGGAGACCATTCAAGGTTGGTCATAACAATCCCTCCTTCTTCTACCTTTTCTTCAATTACTTCAAGTTGTTCCTTGATTTGAGACCCTTGCGAAGTAGGATTGCATGGTCTCTGAGTTTAGGATCTTCACATTCTTGAGATGGTTCCTTAAAGTCATCTTCCGATTGATGTTCTTCCCTTCGAATAATTCCGTCAAAACATCGAACATCTCCTTGGGTGTCTTCAAGAATGACACATGGGGGATGTTATATTTAATTTTGCATTAAAGTATATGAATTTTTGAATTCTCTGCACCAAACCCTAACCCCAACCAAAATTTAACACTATACCCAATAAATATGCATTTTCAACTCTTACCTTCCAACTTATGTCTATATGTATCTGGAATGTTGATGTTTATAGCTCAAACAAGTGCTTCTGCATAGGCTATGTGTCTAGCATGCAGGAGTTGTCCAGATTACCTCTCTAGATACTTGCTTTACTGAGTAAGTGACTTTTATATCTCTTTCCTAAGTCTAACTTAGAAAAAAGCACATTAATAAACTTAATGTTGGCTAATGACAAAAAGTGAACTTAAGATTAAGGCACAGTCATTGATCTTAAGTGAGGCTCAAGATCTAATCTTGGCCATCCATCAATTTGGAGATTTGGGGTTAGGGTTTTGGCCATTGAGAAGTTATAAAAGAAAGCCTAAGCATAGGAGAAAGATACACAAAATCACAAGATCATTTCAGACAGATATTTTCTTAAGAGTGAGTGAGAGACTTGGTGGTTGAAGAGAACAGAGGAGAGATTTGCAAGGAGAGAATATCCAAGCAGGAAAGAGAGAGGCAGATCTCAGAGAGGGTCGATCAGTAGAGTGACGCAAAGGGCCAAACAGTTGACGCAAAGCACCATACAGTTAATGCAGTCGCACGAGGGAGTGATGCAACGGCCGAGCAAGGTGATGCAATCCACATGTGTGACGCCAAAGTGATACAGGATGATGCGGGGCTGTACAGGTGGCGTAGGCAGTCGTACAAGGTGACACACAATCGTTGTGGGTGATTTCTCCTATGTATCGATTTTCTCTGGGACCGAGTTACAGGTTCCATGATTGTAAAATTTTTACTTTCTATATGAGCCAAGATTAATAAAGAAGAACATTGAATGTTGGTTTTTCCCCATCGGGGTTTTCTAAGGTAAATAATTGTGTCAAATGTGTGTTAATTTTTCGATAATTTCATTCAATATTATCTAGGATCACTAAGAGAATAACAAGCACAGCATAACAATCAAAAGAGACAATGGACACAAAGCATTTCACCGGGGAAAACCAAGAAGGTGAAAAACCCCGCAACTTCCTCAGAGATAGAATAAGCCCCAATACAAAGATCACAAAGATCAATCCCCAAAAGATAGATGTCTCCAGCAGCTACTCCTCCTCCACTTGTGCGCACTCCTCTCTCTCAACTATGCGAGTTGGATGAGTGAGTCAATGAATAGAATGAGAGACACACACTCTCTATTTATACAATGACTTGACCTACCTTTAACCCTAACTGGGTCGACTTCCTAAGGAAGCCTAATAACCCATCCACATGACACATACAGGACCGACCCCACACAGGTGGTCTAATAACCCATGAAATATAAGTTACGACACTTACAATGTAACTTGCGACACTTGCAAATACAAATGACGACACTTCCAATCGGAGGAATACTACATCTCCGTTGGGGATACAATAAAGTACAAATGTAATATACAAGTGAATATCTTCCGAAGTTACAAATACATCAACACTCCCTCTTAACTAGGAAGGTATTCTCTTGACACAGGTCATCAATACACATACGCACAAGTCTTCAATTCTGCAGCTGGATCATCGTCACTGGATGGAGCATCATCGTCACTGCTGTTGTACACATCATCTCGATCACTGGGCTATCTCTCAATTCTTTTCGCCATAGGAAGTTCTACAGAACCAACCCTTTTTCATGCTGGATGTAGGCCTAGCCTCCTGTAGGTCTTCATCATCTCTGCGAGCTGGCCAACCTGTGGAATCCTCAGGGCTGATTACGTGCATCAACAAAACCTCGAAAGAGCATCCCAGGACTGATTACGAGCTTACTACTCAACCTATCGGATCTCCCAGGGAAAAATTACATGTGACCTCCACAAAACCTTAAAAGAGTGTCTTACGATCTGCAAGATCTCTAAAGAGCATCCCAGGACTGATTACAAGCTTACTGCTCAACCTATCGGATCTCCAGGACTGATTACATGTGGTCTGGCAAAACCTCGAAAGAGCATCCCAGGACTGATTACGAGCTTACTACTCAACCTATCGGATCTCCAAGGGAACTATTATATGCCACGGACAAAACCTCGAAAGAGCATTTGCCAGATCTCCCAGAGAGCTATTATATGCCATAGGCTAAACCTCGCAAGAGTATCTGCAAATCTCCCATGGCAATATTACATGTCCCTCCAAGCAAAACCTCGAAAGAGCATTTGCCAGATCTCCCAGGGAACTATTATATGCCATAGGCAAAACCTCGCAAGAGTATCTGCAAATCTCCCAGGGCAATATTATATGCTTATCGCACAACCTGTCCACGGCCACGGAGTATCATCCTGATACTCATGATCAACCTGATCATCCTCGCACAGAGCATCATCCTGATGCTCATGATCATACTGATCATCATCATACAGTACATCATCCTGATGCACATCATCTGGAGCATCGTCCTGATGCTCATCACACAGCTCTTACATCCACAGCCATGGGAAGGATCCTCCTACCACCATGCTTGGAATGGCTCCTGCAAATGTGTCCCATCACTTCCTCCTCGAAGTATCTTCTATCTGAAGAACACCAAGCCTCTCTCTGAAGTACTCGAACTTCACTCTAGATAGTGGTTTGGTCAACACATCTGCAATCTGCTCATCCGTCGCAACATACTGGAGCTTCACTGCTCCTATCTACACCATATCCCTGATATAGTGATATTTGATCTCGATATGCTTCGATTTGTCATGGAACACTGGGTTCTCTAACAACTTCACACAACTCTGGTTGTTGCAATATATACAAGTAGCATCCAACTGGAGATCAAACAAATCAGACAGTAGCTTCCTCAGCCATACTGCCTCACAACAAGCCGAACAAGCTGCGACATACTCTACTTCGGCTGTACTCAGTGCTACGCAGAATTGCTTCATGCTAAACCAAGAGATCACACCTGATCCCATACTGAAGCAGCACCCCAAAGTGCTCTTCCTATCTACAGCACTGCTTGCCCAATCTGAATCAACATAACCCTCCAGGTTAAACTTTTGATTTGCATCATACTTGAGCCCATAATCAACCGTACCCTTCAAGTACCTCAGAATATGCTTTACAGCAATTAGGTGAACATGTCTAGGATCCATCAGGAACTAGCTCAAAGTGTTCACCGCAAAGCAAGTATCTGGTCTCGTGTTTATCAGGTACATCAAGGACCCAATCATCTAACGATACATCGTGGCATCAACCGACTCTGATGAAGCATCACTCAATAGCTTCAGGTTCGATGCCATAGGTGTGGCCATGGCCTTGCAGTCCATCATCCCGAACCACTTCAGGATCTCTACTGCATACTTCCCTTGTCCAAGGAAGATTCCATCTACACTCTGCCACAGCTCCATACCTAGAAGGTAATGCATCATACTCAAGTCCTTCATCTCGAACTCGTCAGCAAGCTTCCTCTTCGTGTTGGCAATCAACCTATCCTCACCTGTCACAAATAGGTCATCCACATACAATAGGAGTATCACTGGATTGCCTTCCTCAACCTTGTAATAAAGGTTGGAATCCGCTTTACTCTTGGTAAAGCCCAAACTGGACAGGAAGCTGTCTATCCTGCCATACCATGTCCTGGGTGCTTGCTTCAAGCCATACAAGGCTTTCTTTAACTTGCACACATGACTCTCTGTTATGTGTCTCAAAACCGAGTGGTTGCTCCACATAAACTTCCTCTTCGACTACACCATTCAAGAAAGCTGTCTTGACATCCATCTGGTGTATCTTCCACTTCATTACTGCAGCTAGAGCAAGTACTATTCTGATGGAAGTGTATATGGCTACAGGTGCAAAATTCTCTTCATAATCTATCCCTCTTTCTGGGAGAAGCCACGAGCCACAATACTTGCCTTGTATTTCTCTATGTTGCCATCTGCAGCATGCTTGATCTTGTAGATCCACTTGGAAGTCACAACAGACTTCCCTTCTGGTCTTGGGACCACATCCCAAACATCATTCTTCATGATCGACTAGTATTCCTCGATCATAGCATTCTTCCATTACTGCATCCCGGATCCTCGGAACTTCAGATTCTTCAATATCTTCAATAGATAGTTTTCTTGAACTTCATTGTTGGAACAAATGTTGTAGTCCTTCTTTTGTAGGTGATTGTACACGATCTTTCCTACAAGTCAAATTCAATTGCATGATTAGAAACTTTTCATAGTTTTCAAAACAAAGTCTTACACATAAAGGCATATGTCAAACAGTCATGCAATTATCTTCGCCAATGCTTCAATACAACATTCATCCATATCCTGTATTCATACGGTAACTTTCTAGATGCCTTCCATCTCTACCAGAACATTGTTAATAGTTTGAACTACTCCCAACATGTCAGCAAAGAGGTTTCATTCTAGATAAGTAGCAATGGAATGTTGTACAGTGCCATAGGCCACTTACCCATCACATGCATATTAGTAGTATACTGTTCATTAATGCAATTATTATAATATGCATAATACACAACCTAAGTCTAGGACATAAGTATATACGTCATTGAACAATATTATTTAAATAATCAGATATACAAGAAATGACAATTCAAATACTTATCTTTGTTTGTTTGTTGGGTGGACTCCCTCTCAATCTTTGCTTCCTTTCTGCAGCTCCATTCTGTTGTGGATTGTAAGGAGTGGTCAACTCCCTCTTAATCCCTAAATCACTTCATAGCTTCTTGAAGTCTGCTAAAGTGAATTCTCAGCCATTGTCGAATCTAAAGGTCTTGATCTTCTTATCAGTTTGGTTTTCCACTTAGAGAACTGGATGACATCGGAGTGGATAATCTCCAAGATTCATTTTGACTTGCTTTCACTGCTTGGAAATGCCTTCTTTGTGTTCTTTGCAAACACCTTCATGCTTTGACTGGATTTCAGGAAGACCTTCTACTGCTATGCTTGTAATTGGTAGTGCTCTATAGTGCACATGTGCAAGCCTTCTATACCAAAGTTCACTTGGCTCCATGGATTCATGTACCATGGCTTGTTCAAGTTATCCCTTCAATTTATACAATCCTCCCTCTTGCTCTCCAATCACTACTACATCATCTATGGTCTTACTTTTTGGCCACATAAGAACTTGGCCATCCACAAATGCAATTCTCATCCCCTTTGCATCCAAAGATGATATGGAGAGAAGAATCTTCTCTCCATATCATCTTTCATTTTTAAAGACTTCCCAGAGTCTAACTTGTAGGAGGCTTCACCACTTCCTTTTATAGGGTATTGATAGTCATCCCCAAGTTTCACCTTACGAGGTGACTCATGCTCAGATAGGTCCATAAGAGATTATTTAAATCCCGTCATATGTTTGGAAGCCCCACTATCAATAAGCCAATCATTACACCCATGTGTAACAGTACCTGTGAGAGCAGAGATTAGGACATACTCTTCGTCACTTGAAGAGTCTTCACTTTCTACCTTAGTCTTCTTCCTGGGAGGTTCATCATCCTCAGCAGCATGAGCATGATATCTCTTCTTGTTGCTCTTCTTCTTCTTCTTCTTGGAGCTCTTTCTGTTCTTGGGACATTCTGAGGCAAAGTGTCCCTTCTCATTACAAGTGAAACATCTCAGATCTTTCTTCTCTCTTTGATGGTGGTGTGAAGATCTCTTGTGATAAGATTGCTCCCTCTTGAACTTACTTTCCTTGGTGTGTGTTGTGAGAGCTTCATCTTCATTTCCCATCTTTTCTTCTCGGGCCACAAGCCTAGCTTCTTCTTGTGAACATTCCTCCCACGGTCTACTGAAAGAGATCAATTTCTTTCTTGCACAGATACCTTGGATGAAGGAGTCCCATGACCTAGGTAGGCCATTCAATGTGGTCATGACAATTTCTCCATTCTCCACTACTTCATCCATAGCTTCAAGTTGTTCTTTGATTTGAGAGACCTTAGTAAAGTAGGATTGGATGGTCTCGCCATTCTGGATCTTTACCCCTTTCAATTGGTTCCGCAGAGTCATCTTCCGATTTATATTCTTTCCTTCAAACAACTTGGTCAAGGAGTCAAACATTTCCTTAGATGTCTTTAGGGAAGACACATGGGGTATGAGATGGTCTTTGATACAATCAGCAATGATTATCTTGGCCTTGACCAAGTTCTTCTTGTGTAAGGCCTTAGCCTTATCTCCCTCTAGAACCGGAACCTCTTCACTTATGTAGGTGTCCAATTCATTCTCTTCTAGGATTAACCCAATCCTATACTTCCATGCTCGGAAGTTATCAACCCCTTCAAACTTATCCTCAAGCTTGGCGTGGTGAGACATTTTAATGAGAAACTAAAATGGAAATAAAAGATTTAGGTCTTACCACTTGATTTGCTGAGACTGGATCTGGAGCTGGATTAGGGTTTGTCAGAGAAACCCTAAAAATTCACACTTTGAATTTCAAACTTCTGATTGGATGGAAAGATGCGCCTTGCTGAGCTGATCAAGCTGGTATACTTCAATTTTTAAATTTGCAAAATTTGACCCCTCAAAATTGACTTTGAAACTTTCGGAACTGCAGTTTTTGGTTTTCTGGTCAAAATCCCGAACTAGGGTTTGATAGTGCCCGGGGTTCTGCCCAGCCAAAAAGTTCAATCTTGGTCTCTAAACTTCGATTTTTCTGAGGAGCATCCAGCCGTGGTCTCAGATTCCAAAAATTCCAACTTTCTTCGAAACCATAATTTCCCGCAGCAGCGATAGGCCAAAAACTGAAAATGCTCAGAATTGAATTCTGTCTCGACAAAAAGATGCGCTCTTGCTAGGAGAGTCAATCTAGCCTCCTTCCTTTGATGAACTATGGAGAGAAACCCAAAAATTAAGAAGCCCTAGCTTCCGCAGCTGCACAGTGTCTTCTTCTTAGTACCGCTCTGATACCATGTTAATTTTTCGATAATTTCATTCAATATTATCTAGGATCACTAAGAGAATAACAAGCACAGCATAACAATCACAAGAGACAATGGACACAAAGCATTTCACCGGGGAAAACCAAGAAGGTGAAAAACCCCGCAACTTCCTCAGAGATAGAATAAGCCCCAATACAAAGATCACAAAGATCAATCCCCAAAAGATAGATGTCTCCAGCAACTACTTCTCCTCCACTTGTGCGCACTCTTCTCTCTCAACTATGCAAGTTGGATGAGTGAGTGAATGAATAGAATGAGAGACACACACTCTCTATTTATACGATGACTTGACCTACCTTTAACCCCAACTGGGCCGACTTCCCAAGGAAGCCTTATAACCCATCCACATGACACATACAGGGCCGACCCCACACGGGTGGTCTAATAACCCATGAAATATAAGTTACGACACTTACAATGTAACTTATGACACTTGCAAATACAAATGACGACACTTCCAATTGGAGGAATAATACATCTCTGTTGGGGATACAATAAAGTACAAATGTAATATACAAGTGAATATTTTCTGAAGTTACAAATACATCAACAATGTGTGATTGATTTCCCATTTATTCTGTTGCTAACTTATTGGTTAAAATATCAAGTATTTATGTTTATAATTTCTAAGTATAAAAATTATTCAGAACATAAATCAAAATTTGGTATTGAGTAAACTTTAACATGGTATTAGAACAAGGTCGACTCCACAAAGGAAATCACATTTGGCAAGGGTTTACAACAAAAAATATATTCTTTGGTCAGGGTTATTTGATTGGATAGGATGACATCAACTTGATTGGGATATGACGATCGGATGGAAAGTGCATCCAACTATAGCCCTTGGAAAGAGAGGATAGCACTAGTGCTAATGGAGAACAGGATTTGGGAATTTGTAGATCAACAACAAGCCATTCCTACTGATGCTACACAACTGGCTGAGTATACCAAGAAGGATGTGAAATCCAGGAGGATCATCCTAGATGCAGTGAAGGATTATGTGATACCTCATCTATCCAGGAAAAAGACAGCCAAGGCAATGTGGGAGGCTCTGACGGGTTTATACCAAAGTAATAACCCCAATAGGAAGATAGTGCTAAAGGAGAACTCAGGAACACCAAGATGTCAAATCAGATACAGTGGCCTGTTATCTCAACAAGATCACTGAGACGAACAAAGTTCGCTCTAAGGAAATATCCACTGTAAATAAGACAAAGAACAGAAATCCATATAGGACAAATATATATATTAAATGTAAAATGATGAGATGATTACGATGCTAGGAGAGGGCTTGTATAAATACAATCCTAATGGGCACCTTTGATGATTGTTCGCAAGGATTATGTCCCTTGGATAATTATTGTTAATTACTATTTTTAATATTATTATTTAATATTTATATATTTTAGGTTTGTTACATTGCCTTCCCCTTAAGAATGCTTTGTCCTCAAAGCATAAATTGGAAAAGGCTTCACTTTAAATCTTAATCTTGTTCGTACTCTCTTCTCAAGAAAAGATCTTTTGTCCTTGTAACTACGACACTTGACGAAACAAGACGATATAGCTTTTGAATTCCTGAACTTATGTGTTGCATCGTTTGGGAAGTGATCCTTCCCAAATCTACCTTCATTGGAACTATTTGATGATCGACTATTCGGATAGAACTTCTCATTTTAGGCTTCCATGCAAGTTGTTGATTTTGTCTGTGTTCTTTCTCAATGTTGTAGTCGGGTTGTCTGTAAATAAAGTATTGTTTATTTTTCTCTTGACGTTGTTGTTGGTCATAACAACTCTTATGATTTGGATGACGATAAAGGATCTTAATTTTTTGCATTGTGCCTTATCCTTCATCTTCTTGATTTGAAGCAACAATTTCTGATTATGATCTCTTAGACGAGAGATCTCTTCATCCTTTTCTAGTAAAATTTTGTTAGCTTTCTTCTTGAAATCTTCATTTTCCCTTAGATTGCGATAATTCTCATTTTTTAATTCCATGATTTGAGTGAGCAAATAGTTTTTCTTTTTTTCTAGATAAGAATTTTGTTTCTTTACTATCTTACATAGTATAGATTCCATTTTTTTATTTTGGTCAAAAAATATAGCTTGACTCTTCACTTCCTTTATATAACTACTTCACTTAATAAAACTTTTTTTCTTTTTATAATAATAAAAAAAACTTGTCTTCCTTTTTTTAATTGAAATCCTTTTTTAACTTTAGGTACTCCTTTTTTTCCTCCTTTGTATATATAAAAGCTCTTTATAACACTTTTTTTTCCTTTTATTGACTTAATTTAAAACTTTTACTTTTAATATTTAAATACCCTTTAATATTTAAATATCCTTTAAAACTTATCTAAGTGATGGTCCTATGACTTACGTTGAAGACCACTATAATATCCCTTTTAATTTAAGCTTTGGAAAAGGAAAAATATACCCTTGAACAACTTTATATGTTATAAATTTGTTTTCTTCGAGACTTCAATTTCATAATAAATTTTTAATGGTTTATATCCTTTTGACTTTAGTTTAAGTGAGCTACGGACGGATGAGGTGTGTCGTATGGCTTCAACCTCTTTTTCAATTTGCGCTCCTATCTTTTATTTAAAAAAAAATTGGACAGTTTTGATTTAACCAGAAACGGTGGCGGCTCTTATCAACTTAACCCTTTTAGGGACGTGAATGTAATATGTGTTTCCTTTCAACTTCAACCTTTAAACAGAATGGTTGTGTGTTTGACGGGTGGTCGCGACCCTTGATTTTGTTTTCTGATTAACAGTTGGATGCTTGATTAATATATATTGACCACGATCTATTTTGTATCGATCTATGAAAGGTTGCGTCTCTATGAAACACTGCACCTCCAGAAATTGACAACGCTTCTCTTCGATAACCGCTAGTATGGTGTTTGGATGGGAATGATGACTCGAGCTCTTCCTTTAATATCTGCAGCGGAATGAAGTTAATCAACATGCAATTAATTATTCAACAACGAGACTCGATGTGGCATTATTCTTTTTTTTTTGCAAACTCGACTGCCTATAAGTTATCACCAGTGGCGGAAACTGTTGGGAGGATTCCAAATGACTAAGCAGGTGGACCAAGTGACTATGACCCAATCCTCTCTATACTATGGCACCAATCCTTCATTTCGTACATGCGATTCTTAAACAGGAGTTGTTATCCTTTTCAACGACACAACTCTTAGGATAAAAGTCACAGCTTGGATTTCCACAACCACCACTGTGTATGTCCAACGATTTAATTTCTCTGACCGACTTGATCTTGGTGATGGCGATGTGTAATCTTCAGCTTCAATTATGCATTTATTCAGTAGTGACACACGTTATTAGGCGATTTCAATGAAATCTTCCTCAAGTGATTTTTAAAATCGACTCTATATAGCGTTTAAATAAATGCTAACTGATTTGACAAGATATTCGCTGACTATTTTTAGTTTTCTCCAATTTGTGCTTATATTTTTTTCAAACGGAAAATTCCCCCCCCTTTTTAAAATATGCAGCAAAATTTCCTCACGGAATTCTGAACTTTCTTCTCTCTTCTTTCTATTTTGGCGGGGGCAAAATGCTCGAATGTGGTCAAGGACCCAGACAAAAAAACTCTGAAAATTAAGGACTGTGACCAAAGGCCAGATTGGACAAGATCTGATAAAGGGTGTGGCCAAGTGCCAGGATCAAAATGCAGCTCTGATACCAAATGAGATGAACAAAGTTTGCTTTAAAGAAATATCCACACTATAAATAAGACAAAGAACAGAAATCCATATAGGACAAATATATATATATTAAATGTATAATAATGAAATGATTACAATGCAAGGAGAGGACCCATATAAATTCAATCCTAATGGGCACCTTTGATCACTGTTCACAAGGGTTATGTCCCTTGGATAATTATTGTTAATTATTATTATTAATATTATTATTTAATATTTATATATTTTAGGTTTGTTACAATCGCATAGGTTCATGATAAGTTGGCAATAGTTCAGTAGATCGTGGGAGATCCATAGTTGGTGCGGATTGCTTTGAATGGCTATACCAAGCCATGGGCACCCTTCGTCAAAGGGATAGTTGCACGAGAAAATCTTCCTACTTGGGAGAGGTTGTGGGATGACTTCATCCAAGAAGAGATTCAAGAGGAGTCTCTATATGGAGGCCAGCAAAAGAGTGATGATGAGGAGATGTTGCACTTGCGAGTCATGCAAGAAAGGGCAAGGTGAAGACCAAGAAGAATGTGGGTGGTGAGGGTTCCACTCAGGATGGAAAGGACATGAGCAAAGTCAAGTGCATTGCATGTCACAAGTTTGGCCATTAGGCAGGTCAATGTCCGAACAAGAAGAAGGGCAAGAGTAAGGCACAAGTTGCAGCATTAGTAGACACACAGGTGGGTGAGTTTGTTGCAAAGTTTGAGGAGTTCTCATTAGTGTCTTATCTTTCTCGCACCTTGGCAAAGGATGCATGGTTCATGGACAGTGGGGCTTCTTGTCATATGACGAGATTGCAAGATGTATTGACCAGTATCACAGAGGAGGACTCAGAGCTACACATGGAGCTTGGTGATGATGCCAAGTATTGTGTTAGGGGGACTAGGGATATTCAATTTCAACTAGAGTCAGGAGATCCTTTGGAGGTGAAGGAAGTGCTATATGTACCAGTGATGACAAAGAACCTACAAGCGATTTCGACCATGGAGGACAAGGGATATGTTATCTATTTTCATGATGGACAGGTACTTGTTAGGCCGAGAGGCTCCAGTTCAAATACAGGACGAGTAATAGGGAGAAAAGTGGGGAACTTGTACTTGTTGAAGGCTCAACCAGTACGTGCTCTAGTTCATAGTGACAATGATAGTTTGTGCGAGTTATGGCACATGAGGATGGGTCACTTGCATCACAAGGATTTACCGATACTGTGGGATATTGTCACTGGTCTTCCAAAGTTCAATGTGGTGCAACAAGGTGTATGCAAGGGATGTACACTTGGCAAGTATGCCAAGACAAACTTTCCTAGCAATGATAGTAGGTCCAAGGGGATATTGGATCTGGTGCATTCAGACATATGTCGGCCTATGTCAGTATCGTCGTTGACCAGGTATAACTACTATGTGACATTCACAGATGATTTTTCTAAGAGGGCATGGATCTACTTTATGAAGAGCAAGGACAAGGTCTTCAGTCGCTTTTGGGAGTTTAAGGCTCTCATGGAGAACCAAACAGAGAGGAAGATCAGAGTTCTAAGAACAAATAATGGAGGTGAGTATCAAAGTTACATATATCGTGTCAACGAATATATCACCGAGGGTTCAAAATGTAACTTATCGGCAATATCGGCAAAAATATTGAAAAATATCAGCAAATGTCGTGAAACCTTAAAACAATACAAAATAACCAATTTTCTCAACATCTAAAGCATTAGCAACATCAAATAAACATGTTGCTACATAAATATGAAAATAAAACTAATATATAAGATGCATAAGATGACAAATGGTGGATCATGATCACATATTGACAATAAACTAAAAATATTGAAATATGTTCCTGATAGAATGCTAGAAAATCACATCAAATGATCAAAATGAATGTATCTCATGAGATGAATCATCATGACTCATAAGGCATCTAGATACTACATAGTACAGTGATAAATAATAGGAATCAGGGATCCCCTCTACCCTTTTATAGGCAAGGGGCACCACTCTTCCTCTAGCAGCAGTAGGTGGTCCTGTAGGTGCTCTAGATGAGCTTGGGGTGGAACTGGAAGCTCCAACTGCTCGGGCTATGGTGGAAGGTAATGGGGTTGAGGTGGAAGCCAATGTGAGTTGTCTCCTCCCATAACTACATATCATCAAAATCATTGCCTATATCGGGATCCTATTCATCAATAGAAACCTATGCCCAATACACTAGACTCTTGCCCTTGCGTCTACCTCAAATCTCAAAGATGATCCTCCAAGGACATTAGTCAATAGACTTAACACCCTATAATTTTGATGAAACTTCCTAATCCAATCATTAAAATATAGTAGAAAAGGCTTCCCATGCTTAATAAGTGATTTTGCTTGAGTGAAGGGCACATTTTTATTAAGGTCATGATAGAGGAGTTCAACAATCAGCACCACCAACATCAAGGTACATGGAGGGGTTGATGTGCTTGATTAAATGCCAATCCCATACCCTCATACATGAGAGAATCCACTGAAAATGTTGCAATCCTGAAATCCTGAAAACTATTAAGTCTGTTGAATTTTGAATGGGATCTAAAATTCTACTTTTTGCTTATGAAGTCTGATAAGGTTGGAACCACTCTCAAACATCTTGAAACAATTAATGGTAATGTTAAAAATTTAAGTAAAAGGATAAAAAATGAAAGATAAGGAAAATGTCACTTTTACTCAAGGTCTTGGGGGACAAGACTCCTAAGGAAGCATTTACAGAAGTGAGACCATAGATTGGTCACTTTCATATCTTCGGATGTTCGGTGTATGTGCATGTACCATCAAACAAGAGGATGAAATTGGAATCTTCAGCAAAGAAGGGTATTTTTGTGTGATACAGTGAGACTTTTGTTGAAATATTGTAACTTCGAAGAATATTCTATTGTATTTTAATATTATTTATTCGGAGATGTTTTATTCCTTGAGATGTTATTATTGTATTTGGTCATCATAGAGTCACGAGGTAAAACCTCATTTGTAAGTCGGGTCGATAGAACCCTCCAGAAAGTAATATTATATTGTTTTGAGTCTTCCAAGGTAAGTCGGCCCAGTTAAGCTTGTTGGGGCCAACCTAGTTGGTGAAAAAGTCAAGTGGAAGATAAAGTATAAATAGGAGTGATGTGCTCCTCATTTGGACACACACACTCACTTGTGTAATTCGCATGGGAGAGAGAGAGAGAGAGAGATATCTGCAAGGAGAAAGAGCACTTGTTTGGGGTTTTGTCTTTGTACTTTTGATCATCTATATTGAGAAAGTTTTTGTTGGGTTTTCTTCCTCTGGAGGGTTTCCCAGGATACATTTGTGTCTATCTTGTGATTGTGTTTCTTTCAGTGATCATGTATATGCTATTATTGTGAAATTGAATTGAATACTGATGTTATCTATCTTAGCATATTGAATCTTAACATGGTATCAAAGCTAGCCTGAATAGGACAGCGTTCACAAGGTAAAACTCTCTCTCTCTCTCTCTCTCTCTCCGGAAGTGAAAAATTAGGGCTTTTCACAGAAGTAGAATTCTTGAGTGCTATTGGCATAGGGAAGTGCACCTCTCCAAGAGCGAAATTTTGGTACCAAGATCAAAATTTTTGAGTGGGTAAAACTCCCAGAAAGTCAAACCCTAGTTTGACTTTGGATACCAAAAAACTGCAGATCCGAAATTCGCAAGTCAATTTTGAAGGGTGAACTTTTGGAATTTTCAAAATCCAAGTACACCAGCATACTCGCCTTAGTCAAGCGCATCTTTTGGTGAGCACAGTTTTTCATTTTGAGAAATTTTGATTTTTTATTATTTTCTGCTCCCTGAGTTGTGATGGCATCAAGCCCCAAGCTTGATGACAAGTTGGAAGGCATAGAGAACTTTCATGCTTGGAAGTATAGGATTGGTCTCATTCTAGAAGAGAATGACCTTACCAAGTTTGTTAAAGAAGTTGTACATGAACCCGAAGAAGTTGAACCTAAGGAGAAGCAGAATAAGGATATGATTAGGACTATGAGGATCATAGCAGACTCCATTAAAGATCACTTGATTCCTCAAGTGTCCTCTTAGAAGACTCCAAAAGAGATGTTTGATGCCCTAACCAGAATGTATGAAGGGAAAAACATAAATCGGAAGATGAATTTGAGAGCTCAACTCAAGAACACAAAGATGAGCCAAGGAGAATCCATTCAAGAATACTTTACAAGGGTTTCCCAATTCAAGGAACAACTAGAAGCTATTGGAGACACCCTTGACGAAGATGAGTTGGTAATGACTGCTCTCAATGGCCTTACTAGACCTTGGGACTCCTTTATCCAGAACATGTGTGCAAGAAAGGAAAGTCTACTATTCGAAGTTGTATGGGAAGAATGTGTCCAGGAGGAAGCTAGAGTAGGAAATCGAGAAGCACTATTCATGGATGATGATCAAGCTCTAGCTACCCATACAAAGAGAGGAAAAGGAAAACCTCATTTCAAGAAGGAAAATCATAAGGAGTTTCATCCTCCAAAGAAGTTTCAAAAGTATAAGAAGGGAAACTACAAGCGAAGAGACTACTCTTCTTTTCTATGTTTCCGTTGTGATAAGATAGGACATATTGCGAAAGATTGTCCAGAAAGAAAAGACAGAAAAGAAGATTACAAGAAGAAGAGCAATAAAAGACATCATGCTCATTTTGCCGAAGATGAAGAAGAAGAAAACGAAGAAGAAGAACCTCCCAGGAAGTTACTGAAGGAAGACATCGAAGAATATGTCTTGTAATAGTGGTGCTTCAAAGCACTCTCTCCAATCTTGAAGAAAAGGACTCCCCTCAGAAAGCCTCACTAGGAGAAAAGGAGAAGCAACATACAAGATTGGTTCAGGAACTATGATGATGAAGCAGAGCTCAGCATCAGACACACCACTAATCCCTGCAAGAAGACTAGGATCAAAAGAGATCCTACCAAACAAACAAAGATAAGTATTTGAATTGTCATTTTTTGTTTAAATGATAGTATCCAGTTGTATACACATTTATTTAGGATGTGTGTTAGAATGTTTGCAGTGATATGCATGTGATGGGAAAGTAGCCTATGGTGCTATACAACATTCCATTGCTACTTATCTAGAGTGAAACCTCTTTGCTGACATATTGGGAGTAGTGCACGCTCTTAATAATTTCCTGGTAGAGATGGAAGGCATCTAGAAAGTTACCATATGAATGTGGGGTATGAATAAATGTTGTGTTATTGATAGCATTATGACAGTGTGACTTATGCTTTATGCATATGTTTTTGGAAACTATGAAATGTTTCTAACTATGCTATTGAATTTGACTTGTAGGAAGTATCGTACAACGATCACCTACAAATGAAGGATGATGAGACTTGTTCCGTAGAACAAGTGACAATGGTTCAAATATAAACAAGAATTGTGAAATCAAGTAGAGGAAGTCGACTATGACGAGATAGCCAGACTCATGGTGTGATCGAAGTATATGAAGAAGATGTACCTCCTAGAGTTGCAGAGGTTGCACCCTCTCACGATGATGAGACCTCGGAAGATCATGATATGTTGGAGCCCAAAGAACCTCCATCCATGACTATATTTCTCGCAAGAGTAAACTAGCTTGGGCTCATGAAATTATTCAAAATGTAGAGAGGTATGGAGCTCCAGAAGGCTCCACAAGAGAAAGCAAGAGGCCAAAGCCATTTTCTAGTTATGTGGCTTTGATGTGTGATCTTATAGATAAAGAACCTACCTGCTTCGAAAAGGCCATTCAAAAGAAAGAATGGGTAGAAGCTATGACGGAAGAATACCAGTGAATAATGAAGAATGATGTATGGGACATAGTTCCCAAACCAGAAAGTAAAAGTGTGGTATCTTCCAAATGGATATACAAGATAAAACATTGAGCTGATGGGAGTATTGAGAAATACAAGACAAGGTTTGTGGCTAGAGGATTCTCTCAGAAAGAGGGAATTGATTCTGAAGAGACATTTGCGCCAGTAGCAAGGTACACTTTCATTAGAACCATCATGACACTTGCATCCATGATGAAGTGGAGTTTACACCATATGGATGTGAAGACAGCTTTCCTGAATGGTGTGATTGAGGAAGAAATGTACATAGAACAGCCATAGGGATTTGAAGTTGAAGACAGACGGACTCACGTATGCAAGTTGAAGAAGGCTCTGTATGGATTGAAGCAAGCTCCTAGAGCTTGGTACGGAAGGATAGATAGCTTTTTGACGAGCTTGGGCTTTACCAAAAGTAAAGTTGACCCTAACCTTTACTTTAAGGTTATGGATGATCAACCTATCATATTATTGTTGCATGTGGATGATTTATTTCTGACAGGAAATGAGAAACAGATTGTAGAGTACAAGAAGAAGCTCGTTGAAGAGTTTGAGATTAAAGACCTTGGATTGATGCACTATTTTCTAGGTCTGGAAGTATGGCAGAACCCAGAAGGAATCTTTCTCAACCAGGGAAAGTATGCTGTGGAAATCCTAAAAAAGATTTGATATGTTGGAATGTAAAGCCATGGCCACACCCATGGATACCAACCTGAAGTTGTTAGTTGATGGATCGTTAGAGTTAGTGGATGTGACTCAGTACAGACAGATTATTGGGTCGTTGATGTATCTGACGAATACCAGGCCAGATATATGCTTTGTTGTGAGCACCCTGAGTCAGTATCTAATTGAGCCTAGACATGTTCACCTGGTAGCTGCAAAGCATGTGATGAGGTACCTGAAAGGTACGATAGACTTTGGTCTATACTATGTTGGAGATCATGACTACAGATTGTATGGCTATACAGATGCAGATTGGGTTGGAAGTGTCTTCGACAAGAAGAGCACCTCAGGTGGATGTTATTGTCTGGGATCTGCCATGATCTCATGGTTTAGCAGGAAGCAGTCCAGTGTTGCTCTCAGCACAGCTGAAGCAAAGTATATAGCAGCTTGTTATGCTAGTTGTGAAGCCATATGGCTTCGAAAATTGATGTCAAGTCTATTTGACCTGGAGTTGGATACCACGGTGATTTTATGTGACAACCAGAGTTGTACAAAGATGATGGAGAACCCAGTGTTCCATGACAAGTCAAAGCACATAGAAATCCGGTATTTTTACATACTGGATATGGTACAGAAGGGAGCTATAAAGCTCCAGTATGTGAACACTGATGAGCAAGTTGTTGATGTGTTGACTAAGCCTCTGTCTCAAGTGAAGTTTGAGTACTTTCGTGACAAGCTTGGTGTGGTTCGAATTCCTCAAAAGGGGGAGCAGTGATGATGATGTTGCAGTGAGATTGTATCATCCCTGGACATTAGTCCTGTTATCAACTGATTTGTACAATAGTTGAAACCTTATTGAGCCGCCAGTGTTGGAACACATCAGTGTTCACTTCCAGAGTATCTGGGTTTCATTATATTTGGGTCTAGCCAGTTTTGGCTAGCCAGTTTTGTTTTTGAGTCGACATGACCATGGCCCCATGGGGGTTTGTATCAAAGTGTGCTAGTAGGGTCTGAGTGGCTCGGTCTCCCATGACTGGATTAAACAACTAAGGTATTCCAGGGAGTTTTTTCACCGTCAGATTATACTTTGCTTCAGGCGAAATATAATCTCTTGGTTTTTCTCCCGCTTCCTCCAAAGCTGGAATGCCCGATTTTGGAAATTTGGCCATGGGGGGTTATTAGGGTCCAACTATTATGTATAAACCTACTAGACACTATTAGAATAGGTTTTGGTCATGTCCTAGGTCTCTAGGACCCCCAGAAAAATTTTCGAAAAATTTTTACCGGACGCGTCGAAATTGGGGTTTTTAATTTTTTAATTATTTTTAAAATTTTAATTAAATTTCTCTATAGTTTAAATAGAGAAATTGGAGTCTGTAATATGTCAGTCATCCGGGGTCCAATTTCAGTGTTTGATGGCTCGTTTCATAAGCCAAAAATCACACATGACCCATGGAACAGCTAAACCCAACTTTCGGATGTCAATTCTGCCCCGTAATTAATATTTTCTCTGAAAAGTCATTTACAGAGAAATTATTAATTAAAATAATAAAATTGATTATTTTGGAGATAATCCAAATCTCTCCAAAATTAATCAATTTGATTAAAATAAAGGGCTAAATGACATGGCAATGAGCATTTAGGAAGATTCCAATCAACTCCAAGCCCATCCAGTCACCCATCCAGTCACCAGCAAAGAGTATCTTCAAGCTAATTCGCCCTCCTTCATGAGAAATTCGATTTTGTGATGTGGCTTTGATTGAGTGGGTTGTTGGATGGCATTAAAAGCCAATGGTGGGCGCCTCCTTCAATCTAGCAAATCAATCCAAGCTTAGCTCTCTTCATAACTCGAATCTACACCCACCTTTCCCCACGTGTCTCCCTCACAACTAGCTCGCAATCCTCTCATTCCTCACGTCAACCCTCATAAGCTCACGTGGATCCTAGTTGTGACTTGTCCATTGGTTAGCCCACACAATCACCATTTAGATTGGCTCCTTCACCATTCGAGTTTGTGCCTACCACATGCCACTCGTCCTCTACACAACCAACTCGCAATCCCTACCTTCCTCACGTCAATCTTCATCAAAGTCGAGTTTTGGCTTTGTTGGAGTTTGTTGGTTGGTTGGTGATGATTCCCATGCAATCACGAGTGGTATTGGCTCCTTCCAAAACCGAGTTAGCACCCACTACTCTCCACGTGTCTCCATCATACCCCATTCGCTCCTCCACATTGGCTCACGTTTTCCTCACCCTAACTCGCCTTTGCCTTGATGTATTTCTTCCATTGGTTAGAGCCCTCACCTCCCACCTACCTCAAGTCGAGTTTGCCACATGGTGCCATTCACATCTACCTCAAACTCGACTTTGGCCATGTCTCTTGCTCCAAGCCACCTCTTGATTGGAATTCGACTTCATTGCTCACCACCAATTCGATTTAGGGTTTTAGTGTTTAATTTTAGTATAAAGAGAGGCCCATTTGGGTTATTATCTCATGGAGAATTTGAGGCAAACTTACTCTGCCAAAATTGTATATGTGTTATAGCATTTGCTAATTGAAATAAAGTGGCTTTGGAGGTCCATATGGTGTGTTGATCTTGTTCATGGAAAGTGCTTCAATCTAATCAAGGTGATATTGTGTTATGTTTTTTACTTACATGTTCCAAGTTTTGATCAAATTATTTAAGCTTAGAAGACTTTTCCAAGTCCATAGGGTGGGCATTTGGGTTCAATTTGTCCATTGATGTTGGGTTATTTGTGATTGGGAAGTAGTGGATTGTAGTCGGAAATACTAACACTCTCCTTGTCCCATTCAACTTGGCATACTATATTTGATCAATCTTGTTTGTAAGTGATACATTTTGCAGATCTAAAAAGTTTATGAAGAGGAGTTGGAACTAGGTTGTCTCCTCCATCTCTTCAAAGAACATTCTTTCCATTTAACATTCATACATTGCAGGATCTCCTAAAGTCGATCTCACAACACCAAGATGGTGGCATAAAGGGTTTGATTTCAAAGATCCATCTCTCATATTCAAATATTATTCATTGGTTACAATTAGGCTTCCCTTCTTCAAGCCTTCTCATTTGCTCTTTGAAGCTTTTTATTTGCATGCTAAGCCACTTCTAGCCCCTCTAGCCTTGATCCAAGATTGCCTTGTCTTCAAGCCATAGTTTAGAAATCCATAAGGTTGAAGTTCCTTCAACCTTGGGGAATAACTTGGGATTTGCTCCCTTGTGCTCTCTTCAACACTCGCTGTCGGCGTATCACCGGTTAACCGGAGGATTTCCAAGGCGGTGTTCTACTACCCCAAGTGTTCCACTTGAAGTCCTTGCCCTAGATCTGCTTCTCCTTGGCTTTCTTTTCTCCTAGTTTCGTCCTACCTCTCATTTCCCATTCGTCCTTCACTCCTAGCTTTCGTTTTGCCCTCCTTTAGCTCTTCTCGTCCACCCTCTTATTTCTCCCTCTTTGCTTTCGTTTTTTCCTACTTAGCCCTCCCTTTGCCTCTCCATCTTTGCCTTTAGATTTGCCTTTTCTCCCCCTTCTCGTCCATCTTCCCAAGTGCCCTAAAATCCACCATAAACACAAAATTGTTAAAACGTTAGCATTTGTCTTTTTGCATAAGCTTGTTATATTTTTGTGTTAGTCTTTAGGCATTTGTTAGATCATCATACTTGCATTTGCATAGTTAGTCTTACTTGCATTACGTTTTATAAGTTTAAGTCTCATTGTGGATCCCATTCTATTGAGTTTAGGCTTGCATTTTGAGTCATCTTTCCTAGTTTTATAGTTTCATTTCGAAAGATAGAATATTTTGCATAAAAATATTTCAAAATTTTAAGTCTTAGATCTCATTTCTAGCATATTTAGAGCAACTTTTGTTCGCTGGTCCGTTTCACCATAGTTAACATTTTATGATAAATTTTTATGCATTTCACATTTTAGAGTTAAAATTTCAAATTTAGACTTAAATAGTTGCAAGTTTTGGCTTTGTATTTTGCTAACAGTTAACGGGTGCCTTGCTTAGATTTTTGGGACTTGTGTAGATCATTTGAGGAAGAGATATATTTGATAAAGATCTTGAAACGAAGAATCAACGCAAAACAAAGTGAAGGATCCATGAGGATGACTTAACTTTGAGATACTTATCCTTTTGTAATAGCAAGTAAAACTTGCTTCTTCCTCAATATTTTTCAAGTATTTCCATTCTCAAAAGACCTTGCAAGGTTTTAAACCCAAGGCATTTGTAACTGCTTAATAAAAAGTTTCAAGTGGAGAGGCCTCCACTGTTTGGGTCTTCTTCCCCATTTGGGGAAGGGTGTTGGGTCTTGTGGTTGGTTTTAGCTTAGATTTACATTCTCATGCTCTTAGATTAGTTTCCATTTCGCTAAAGTATCTTGTTTGTTTATCTTTTATTTCTACTTACCCCCATGCTTTCCCAAGTAGGGTCTTGAACCTGAAAGAGATTCTTGGGTAGTTTAGTTCAATTTTTATCATTATCCTGTTTCTCTTCCAATCCTTGACCAGAGAATAGCTAACTTTGGGATCGTATCCCAAAGGCCACATAGTTTTGTGGTAGCTTCTCGCTCCCCCATCAACTTCTTGTGGACATCCAGCTAGCTGGAAGGTTTCCAGGATTGGTGGCTTCTAGTGGTCGATCTTGTTCGGAGATCAACCCCACCTCGTAGATTAGAACTTGTATGGTAGAACACTAGATTTGTTTATCTTGCAAGTTTTATTTGCTAGTAGTAGTTTTTATCTTGCTGATCAACACTGTGGTTTAAATTTGTTTCAAGTAAAAATATACTGCTGTTGCTTTTATTTGTTTTCTTAAAATAAACCAAAGTCTCTTGAACTTGGCCAAATCCAAGTCAAGAGCACCCTCTATCGGAGGGCATTTTAGTCTTTGCATCATCCCTGCATTAGGCATTTTAATTTTAGCAAGTCTCTTGAACTGTGGTCATAAGACCGAGTCAAGAGCGCTCTCTGTCGGAGAGTTGAACAAGGTTCTTTTAAATAATAAAATTTTCCACTCACACACCCCTAATTAATTTATCTTGGTTTGTCCTACACCCGTATGCTCTGCCAACCGGAAACGGTTGGGCTAGTACTCAGAAAGGTGTAAGACTTGGTAATTACGATCGATAAATTTAATTAAAACTTTTACCCAAAACCTCAACCAAGGCAAAATACTGTTCTTCCCACGAGAGGTGACGCCGGATTCCCACTGTCAGACTCAGGGGCGGTTTAAACATTGGACACCAATCCTTATCGAATCTGGGTGCTTCCGACAGGTCACTTAGGGTTGCCAGTATCTTTCTTGGGTAGGGTTCTACCATCTTTTGATACCTTTGGTCTTAGCCCTAATAATCAAGACAATTAAAATTTTCAATTTACCAAGATAAGCTGCACAACGTTCTCACAAACTTTCCAATTCAAGCACTTGTATCAAGTTTTCACTTTCACTTTTATTTTTGACTCCATAAGGCACTGGTCCTTCATCATATATCTTTGTATGCTTAAATATCTATACTGGAGTATTCAGCTTAATCTGTGTGAAAAGTGATTCATTTATTTGTTCAAGTGCATCCTTTATTTTCTGTTGCAACGTGGATTGCGCTATCTTGCGTCATATTAAAAGTTTTATTTTGTCTCTCATTTCACTAAAACTCCTAAAAAAACACCCATCCGCATCACAACACCTAAAAACACTATAAATACAAAGAGCCTTAGACAACTCTTTTTTAGGGACTACCCCCCTTGGCTTCGTTAGGAGTTTTGCCTAAACGGAGGAGCTGGGATTCAGGTGACAGTACCTGGCTCATTGCTTGCCCCCAAGGCCACACCTCTCTCACTTGTAGTGAAGAGACAGCTTTCGAAAGATTTCCGCTGCTGGTGTGCATATTGGCGGACAAAGTCTCTTGAACTTGGCCAAATCCAAGTCAAGAGCACCCTCTATCGGAGGGCATTTTAGTCTTTGCATCATCCCTGCATTAGGCATTTTAATTTTAGCAAGTCTCTTGAACTGTGGTCATAAGACCGAGTCAAGAGCGCTCTCTGTCGGAGAGTTGAACAAGGTTCTTTTAAATAATAAAATTTTCCACTCACACACCCCTAATTAATTTATCTTGGTTTGTCCTAAACCCGTATGCTCTGCCAACCGGAAACGGTTGGGCTAGTACTCAGAAAGGTGTAAGACTTGGTAATTACGATCGATAAATTTAATTAAAACTTTTACCCAAAACCTCAACCAAGGCAATATACTGTTCTTCCCACGAGAGGTGACGCCGGATTCCCACTGTCAGACTCAGGGGCGGTTTAAACATTGGACACCAACCCTTATCGAATCTGGGTGCTTCCGACAGGTCACTTAGGGTTGCCAATATCTTTCTTGGGTAGGGTTCTACCATCTTTTGATACCTTTGGTCTTAGCCCTAATAATCAAGACAACTAAAACTTTGAAATTTACCAAGATAATTTGCACAACGATCTCACGAACGGTTACTATCAAGACTACTTTTCAGCATCTCCCAGCACTACTTTTGTTATTTTGACTCCATTACCCATTGGATAAGGCACTGGTCCTTTTGTCATTTAATTTTTATCTGTGGATGCTTCTTAATTATCTCAAGTCTTTATATACTGTTTCGCAACGTGGATTGCATCTCATCTTGTGTTTTATTTTCAAGCTTTATATCGTCTCTCATTTCACAAAAAACTCCTAAACAACACCCATCCGCATCACTACATCAAAAAACATTATAAATATAAGAGCCTTAGACAACTCTTTAATAGGGACTACCCCCCTTGGCTTCGTTAGGAGTTTGCTTAAACGGAGGAGCTGGGATTCAGGTGACAGTACCTGGCTCATTGCTTGCCCCCAAGGCCACACCTCTCTCACTTGTAGTGAAGAGACAGCTTTCGAAAGATTTCCGCTGCTGGTGTGCATATTGGCGGACAACAAGTCCTAAAGTGATCCGCAGACTTTTGTCTGCGTGATGTGGTTGGGATTGTATCATCCCTAAACATTAGTCCTAAAGTGATCCGCAAACTTTTGTCTCCATGATGTGGTTGGGATTGTATCATCCCTGGACATTAGTCCTACAGTGATCTGCAGAATTTTGTCTCTGTGATGTGGTTGGGATAAAAGTTGAAAAAGTCGGCGAAAAATCGCGCATCTTTCCCTCTGCCGAAAAATCGGCCAGTTAAAATCGCACTTTTTTAAAAAATCAGCGAGGCGCAACTTTTTCATAAAAATCGCGATTTTTTCGAAAACCTCGCGGGTCGACTGAAAAAGTCGCCCAGGCCGTCTAGTCCGCGGTTTAAAGAGGCAAAAGTCATTTTTTTGGTCATTTGTTTCATTTCATTGTTGGAGGAGGAGTGTGAAGGTCAAGAGGGCACCATCAACCACCTTGGAGGCATCCAAGATTCCAAACACCATCTAAGATCACCATTGAGAATTTTTGTGGAGAAAGGGTTCAGCTCCAAGAGTTAAAACTTTGCCAATCAACCAATTCCTCTCACAGGTATGTAGTGTTTCATTTTCTTGTATCTTTTTTATGATTTTTTTGCATGTTTGCTTGCATATTTTCTTTCCTATATTCCTTTTTTTTTTGTCATTTTGCCAATGATTTCCATGTCCATAAATATTAAAAAGAGTCAAAATGTAAGGGGGTTTGAGAATGGAATAGCATGTTTATTTCTTAGATCTTTAGCCACCCTCTTGTTATCATTTTTCATGGCCAAAAATATAAATTTAGAAGTCTGATTTTTTAAGCCAAATTGTTGCATTTTTTTCAAATGGGGTTTAATTTATTGTTTTTGTATTTTTGTGCCCTAGGTTTGCATTTTGAGGCTGCCATTCCATTTTCCAAAATGCCAAAGCCATTGGACCCGTTTTGGCAGTATGGTGAGCCCGAGGATGGAACAAACAGGCAAAATTTGAGTTGCAAATTGTGTGGGCATCACATGTCGGGAGGGGTTAACAGGTTGAAATACCATCTAGCTAAACTCCATGCGCATGATGTTGGCCTTTATACTGCAGTGACCCTAGAGATCATGAGATCTGCCCATGACGCAATCCATGAAAAGAATAAAAAGAAGGATGAGATCGCCGCAAACAGAACTGAGATTGCAGCTTTTGGCCTAGCAAGAAGTGTGGAGGCATCAGGATCTGCCACTGCCGGTGAGGGTAGTGCGAGGGGCTCCACAGCCATAGATTCACCTATGGGGAGGGGGGACCTCATCCTTTTTAGCTCCACGAACAAGAGGTGGAAGGGGTGATGGGGAGGTGTCTTTACTGGAGTCACATACCTCTCAGCACCGTAAAAAACAATCCATTTTGGCAGTCGCTATGTGATGCCATTGCAGTGTTTGGCCCGGGTATAAAAGTGCCACCTTCGAGGAGTTGCGGGGTCCAATCCTTCAAGCAGAAAAGAAGGACATCGGTGCTAGGTTGGAGGAGTTCAGGCAGTCATGGGAGAGCACTCGATGCACAGTCATGTCAGATGGTTGGTCAGATGGTAACAACTTTTTGGTACATTGTCCTAGAGGTACCAAGTTTGTGAAATCAGTTGATGCATCGGCATAAGTAAAAGATGCAACACTCTTATGTGAGTTGTTAGATGGGTTTCTACAGGATATTGGGGTGCACAATGTTGTGCAAATTATCACGGATAATGCAGCTAATTATGTGGCTGTTGGCAAAATGCTTATGGAGAGGCACCCCACTTTGTTTTGGACTCCATGCGCTGCTCATTGTATTGATTTGATGTTGGAGGATATGAGGAAAATTCTCTTTATCAAGGTGATGATTGATCAAGCTAAGAGCATCCCCAGGTTCATTTACAACCATACTTTTGTTCTTAGCCTCATGAGGAGGCACACCAAAAACAGGGAGTTGAAGCATCCTGCAATCACGTGCTTTGCCACCACCTTCATTACTCTTCAGTCCTTGCTTCAATGTCAGTTTGAGTTGAAGCAAATGTTTGTTTGTGATGAGTGGCGTGATTGTGCTTACAGCAGGAGAGAGGATAGGAGAACCATTGCCAAGTTGGTGTACACTGACTCCTTCTAGAAAGGAGTGGGGGAAGTGTGCTCGGTGAGTGAACCTTTGGTAAGAGTTCTGAGACTTGTTGATGGTGATAAGCCCGCAATGGGCTATTTGTATGAGGCCATGGATAGGGACAAAGAAACCATCCGGAATTATTATGTGGGAAAGGGTACCCCGGGGCATAATAGGCACATGTTGTTATGGGAGTTGATTGATAGTCGATGGACCGGGATGCTTCATAGACCCATTCATGCAGCAGCACTCTTCCTCAACCCTGCATTTTCCTACAAATGCAAATTTGATTTTGATGGCGAGGTGTTGGAGGGGCTCCTCACTTGTATTCAGACGATGGTACCTGATTATGAGACTCGCAATGCAATCAATCGTGAGATAGAGGTGTATCAAGATGGTACTGGAGTATTTAGCTTTGTTGATGTTATTCGTGACCGGACCAATTTCATGCCAAGTAAGTTATTAAAGTGTTTAACTTTTATTTGAAAGTTGAAATTTGAAATTTTGAATTATGATTTATTTATTCCCTATTTCAGTTTTCCAATGCAATGAAATGTAATTTAGTTCTCTTTATTTATTATTTGTTGTAGCTACTTGGTGGCGAACCTATGGTGTAAGGACACCAAATTTACGGAAATTTGCCATCAAGATTCTTAGCCAAACATGTACCGCTTCAGGATGTGAGCGGAATCGGAGTGTCTTGAAAAATACACGCAAAGAGACGCAGAAGGTTAGAATTTCAATTTTCAACAAATCAATTTCATTTGATGTAATTTGTGAATCTATCATCCTCACATATTATATTTCATTAATTTTTGAAACTTGAACCTCTAGACTCGTAAAAAAAAAATATTATCCTCTTACAGGTTGGAGTTCACACGTCTCAATGACTTGGTCTACGTCCATTAAAATCTCCGCTTATGGATGAGACAGATAGAGAAAGTACCAAATGTTGATGCCATCGCCTTAGACAATATTGATATATTGTCTGAGTGGAGGGTGGAGATTGAGACTCCTATCATGGAGGAGGCACCTACATGGCTAGAGACAGAGGAAGGGCAGGCGGAGGAGGCAGAGGAGGAGGAGGAGGTCGGAGACACCACGGAGGGCGATGTGTTAGCATCGCCACCACCTTCTACACCGATTGATACAGCTAGTCCTCCATCCATCATTCATCGTACGATGTTAGATGCAGGGCCAGGGTCTTCTGCTGCTACTACTAGTGCTAGGGGTAGGCCTAACAAACGTCCCATGACCTTTTCCCGTAAAAGGGAAAGAGGGCATTGATATTAGATAGATAGCTACTAGTTTTCCTGAGATACATTTATATATGTGATGTCATTTTGTATTGGTTATCTACTTTTGAGTCCTTGATTGGACAACTATGGTGTTTCAGGATTCAGTATCGACTTTGATGTATCATTTTATATTTGACATGACTACATGATGATGATATATATCAGTGCTTTCTCCATATTTATGTTCCAATGTGTTTATCTGATGTTATTGTTGCTTTATATGTTTAAAATTATGAAGAAAAAAAAAATGAATGTATTTTGTATTTTTTAATGTTTGCCGACTTTTGTCGATTTTTCCCGATTTTTTCGCCAATGTTGCCGATAAATTGTTTTCAAGACCCTTGCCGACTTTTTGTCGATGCCAACTTTTTCAACATTGGTTGGGATTGTAGCATCCCTGGACATTAGTCCTAAAGTGATCCACAAACTTTTGTCTTCGTGATGTGGTTGGGATTGTATCATCCCTGGACATTGGTCCTAAAGTGATCCTCAGACTTTTGTCTTAGTGATGTGGTTAGGATTGCATCATCCTTGGACTTATGCCCTAAAGTGAGAGGGATTGATCATCCTGTAATTGGATCATGTGTGTTGTGGGTTATGTTGCTGCAGATGATGTTGTTGCTGATCAAAAGTTGTTACTGATCGAAAGATCAAGAGTTGTTGTAGACAATCGAGCGATCGAGTGCTGCAGAAGATGAAGATCAAAGATGAAGACTCAGTGTTGTAGAAGATGATGCTCCAGTACTGAAGTGGCTTATACTCATAATGAAGAACATGTGTGTTAACTATATCCTTATTGTCTATAGGTTCCATACATTTAGTAACTAGTTTTTCACCAATGGAAGGGCTTGTTTACATAGCCCTAGTGCAATGCTATCTCTTTTTAAATCTGTTCTCTGTTTAGGATTTATCTACCAAGCTGCATTGCAGCGTGCTTCCCAGGTAGCCTTAGGCTCTGGAATCAGAGATGGGTAACCAATACATGGGTTGATGTTGCCTCTATTTCTTTTTTTAACCTGGAGCTATTTCCAAATAATTTATTAATTAGATTATATACACGTTTTAGTTTATTGCAATTCTTCAATTTTATGATTTATCAGTCTTGGCGGTTTAGGTACCTAAGGCAAGATCTTTGCGAATCAGAGACTAGATACCACAAGAAAATCCTTAATTAGTTCCTTTGTGGACATCTTGACTTCTACTTTAAAATCTAAACATCTAGGTTGGGAGCTTGCAATTTGCGTTTTGTCTCCTATTCACAGTTTTCCCAATAGAAGTCGTCTTACTTTACTAGATCCTACCCCCTCCTCCTTGGATATTCCTAGATACGTACTGGATATGGATTCTTCATGGATTCTAAGTCACAAGATTCGGCGAATTTGAACCTTGAGGTTCGAATTTTGTCGAATCTCAAGCTGGTTCGAATCTAAAGGCGAATTTAATAAAAAAATTGAAAAAATTTGAGTTCGTTTCTTACCTTAACCTTAGAGCTAACACACCGCGGTCTATCTAACTCAATCTCGACTCCCAACCCGCTAGCAAAGTTTTTCCTCTCCTTGCCACCGCTTAGCAAATAAACCCTCATGCTAGTGCTTAAAGCTCATGACTCCATGAGTTTCGATCTCAATGTTCATGAATCACTGCGACTGCTCACAATCACCAACTCACCATTTGAGTTACAAACTACAATCATAGACCCGCGATTTTGTTGTGTCGTCGTTTAAGACTGAAGTTAATCGTTATCAAGATTGAATTTGCCTAAGCAGATGAGTTGAAAATTGAAACAAACCCCTAGTCATGCATTTCTAGTTCCACTAGTAAATTATTGAAGTAAATTTTTATTATTTTGTACTATATTTGAGTTCCACCATTTGAGTTACAGACTACAATCATAGACCCGCGATTTTGTTGTGTCGTCGTTGAAGACTGAAGTTAATCGTTATCAAGATTAAATTTGCCTAAGCAGATGAGTTGAAAATTGAAACAAACCCCTAGTCATACATTTCTAGTTCCACTAGTAAATTGTTGAATTAAATTTTTATTATTTTGTATTATATTTGGAGTAAATTGTTGAAATAAATTTTTATTATTTTGAAATATATATATATATATATATATATTCGAATCTAAAGACGAATCTCAAACGAACCTCATTGAAAAATTTGAATTCGAATCGAATCAAATGGTTGTCGAACTCGAATTCGAATTCGAACCATGTGACTTAGGTTCCTACAACTTTTGTACATGATCTACAACTGAATCCGATGCTCCCATCTTCAAACTAGTTAATTTATTTAGTAACAATAGAATTCGAAGTTCAATGGAAGTTTCATATAAACTTTTTAACTCCATCCAAACATCAAGGGCAGTACTATGACCACGAATGTGGGGGAGAATATCATCTTCCAAAGCACATGTAAGAAGAAGTAATGCATTTTTATTTTTCTTCTTATAATCATTAGGCATAGGATCGGGTTTTGGAGTTGTCCTAGTAACTAGTTCCCAAAGATCATGATAAGATAAAATCTGTAATTTTTACATTTAATTTATGAGACTCGGGCATCATGAAATTATTAATATTGGCCATTTTCCCTAATAACTCCCAAAAACACTCTGCTTATAGCTCCAAAAAAATTCAGAAACCCTTATAACTCCAAATTCAAAAATCTTATAACTCCTTTAAAAATGCAGATGTGCATAAAACCCAATAATTTAAATTACACAATAATTGTACCTCTGTCTTCCGTACCTAATGAATTTGCAGTCCATACTTCACTACGGTTCTGTACACTGCCTTAATTGTTGTTGCCACTCACTGTACAATTATGTCATACAATTATTTAATGATTGAGCCACCGTACAAAAGATCGTCCATACACTTCTCAAATTATTGTGTCGTCCATACACTTTTGAAATTATTTGCCGTCCGTACGAATTATTTCAACTTAATAAATTAAATTCAGCCATTGTCCGTACGATTTGATTATTTGTACAGAAATTTAATATGGCCGTACAGAATTAATGCATGGGTGCCGTTAATGATCCTACAGTGGAATAATTGAGCCTGGTTTCCGTATGATTTTGCTGCCAGTTGCCGTTTCATTTTCCTTTTTGCTTCCGTACAATCTGAATTAGAGCGCCACGGTTTGTACACTATTCAATTCATTACCTCTTTACGTCTGCAATTTTTATCAGACTGGCGAAAGCTAAGCATTGAGCTGCAGAGCATTAAATGCGGCAGCTCAATGCTTAGGGTCCCTTGGATCCCGAGAACCTCCAGATCCAACGTACCCTAAGTACTGAGCTGCGGCATTTAATGCTCTGCAGCTCAATGCTTAGCTTTCGCGGTCTCATTCTCCAAAGCTTTGTGGTGTGTCAGATTGCCCTATGCCACAATAACGGTGGCTCTAATACTATGTTATGGAGGAGTATGAGAATCACCATGGTTATAATACCATGTTAATCTATGCTATGGATAAGTATGAGAATGAAAAGAAAATGAAACGGAGATATATTATCAATAATGTTCTCAAAAATTGTATATATATTTAGCAAGTTCCATTCCCATCCTTACACATATCTAACTTTACCTAACTTTATAATTACATTAAATATAAGTATCATTTATTATGTAGGACCTATTTCACTCTATTACATTATTACTTATTATTATTGTTTTATTACATAAAGTAACATTACATAAACATTATAATATTTAACATAACTAACTTCTATTTAAATCAATTTGGCTTGTTGAACATGTATTAAACAACTTTGTTGAGAGAGGGAAACCAAGACAAAGAGTTCAAACACCTTTCCTCATACACACAATAACTCTACACCATCTCCTTTCCTCATACACACAATAACTCTACACCATCTGGGATTCAACGACCCATCCCAACCAGGGTACAGAAGAAGCTTTAAAAGAAAACAGAGTGAGATACCAAAAAATCTCTTTGATACTAATCAATATGTGTAAATGGTTAAAAAGGAAATTGGAGAGGTAATCGCACTGTTTTTTGATGTCGTGTTGCATAATAATAAATATTCATAATACAAAATTGTTCCAAAATTAATCACTAAACACAAAAATAGATCTTTCAGATTTTTCGTAGATCTAGTGTAAAATAGACATATTATCTAAAATCATTTTATCCTGGATTTGGAATACTCATTGCATAAGGAACACTAAATATATACATTGCCAAAAATGGTCTTTCAATAAAAATAGACATAAAGCACATCATAATTGTAAGTAGAATAAATTATATGACACCTTGAGAATACATTTCTATTGCATGTGGCTGCCTCCTTCCACGGAGGAAAGGAATCTTTGTTTATCGATTTGGTTGTCATTGTTACATGTTGGCACGAGGTTAGAGCGCATGAAGTGCGGAAGCCAACAACGACAGAAGGGTCATCAACGGAAGAAAGGACCATTTGCAAAGGAGTAAAAGCCGACGAAAGCGCAAGTTTTGGTCAAAGTTAGTTAGATTTGGTCATGTGGACCGTTTTGTAACCGCATTAGTAGCCTATAAATAGAATTACAATTGTAAGCCTAAGGACATGATCATCAGAATCGATCTTCGACATCGATTGATAGGATTGAAGAACATAGCAGTTTTGTATTTTCCGCTTTCGGCAAGTTTTGCCCTGTATGTGAATTCACATTAAGTCGCAGCTTTTGAGATGAGTTAATGCATGAAGATGTTCGGTTATGTTTCTATTTATGTTGATGTGTTGTGAATGGTGGATACTGTCTAAATGATGCGATATGTTTCAGGCTTCAGCTTTAGTTGCTTTGTTGCTTAACACGTAATATGCGAATGTTGATTATATGATGTTGATGCGATGTTAAGTTAATATGCGAATGTTGATTATATGATGTTGATGCGATGTTAAGTTAATATGCGAATGTTGCTTATATGATGTCGATGTGAAGTGTTAATATCATGTTAAGTTAGACCTCTGGTTTCCAGTGCAACCGAGTAAGGGTTAATGCATGTTCTCTCCATACTGCGGAAACTTGGTTCCTGCAGCCCCCTTGATCATCTCGAGTGAGACCTCACTCGCTTCGCGGGTGTTGCTACAAGGGATAATACCTTTTTGGGTCGGTGCTCAAGGGAGTTTGGTTGGTGTTTGTTGAAAGCAGTGTGAAGTGAACCCCTGTCGATAGTCGTTGTGTCAACAAATGGTTCCGTTGTCGGGACCTTAGTGCGAAGAGGAAAAGAGAGGACATGCTATGGCATCCGACGACACAGGAGATTTAGGATTGGTTTGATAAGAAGGCACAAGAATTCGCAGAGGAAGAGGATCGCCAACCCGGCTAGTCGACGACTGAGTTGTTGCAGAAATACATATACTCTGACATCCACGAGATATTTTTCTGTGAATTCCCAGTATTGTTGCACGAGTGGTTGGCACCATTGACGTTTCAGAAGAAAAATTGCCAGGGTGGTGAACCTGAACGCTGGACGCTTGAATTGATTCGACAACTGAAGCAAGTAGACAACAAGGCATCAAGGGTTGTCGACGTCTGGGTGGATAGCATTCTAGAAGGATATATTACAGAATTTGTCGTCGACATGATCAAATCGTATACTGACGCAGAGAGGAAATTTTTCAAGGGACCTCGTGGAAGATATCTATTGTCGCTAAAAGTGTGGATTAAGATGCTCATCTGCGAAAAAGGAATATTGAGGATGAATGCTGACAAGTAAAAGCCCAGTGTGCGGAGGTTGAGGGTACCGCGTGAATGCGGGTCTAATAGAACGATGTGGGGTAGATGGACATGAGTGACGACGAGTTATTGAGGGAAACTAAGGAAGGTTGTGGTACCCTGCGAAGTGGGGTGAGGTTTCGGCAGCCCGAGAAGAAGAGGAGGACTAACATTGAGAGAGAGTCTCCTGAGGTGATCGGAACGGAGATCTGTAGAACAGGACCACACTGAACGAAGCTACCCTACCACGACGAAGGAAGCGACCAGGCTACCCTTGAAGCCGAAAGACAGACCCAAAGTTACAACATACCCACAACCCCGCCCACCACACCAAACTTTGGAGGAAGAAACGCAAGCTCATCGCAGTGTTGCCCAAAGTGTCAGAACAGTGGTAAAAGTAGCGGATCAGTAAATAACAGTAGGAAATCAAGAATGGAAGGAGACGATGTAAAGATGCCAATTTTTCATGGTAACGGTACCGAGGATCCCGAACAATACTGGTTTTTGTGTGAAGCGGTATGGACAATGAAACAGGTCCAGGATGACGACATTAAGAAGGGACAGTTGGCGACGACCTTTAGGGGTCGTGCGCTGGACTGGTTTATGAATTTTATACAGGTGCCTGGGGGAGATCCAAACAAAACGCTACCGCAGATAAGGGCAGGACTGATTGATGAATTCAGAAAACCGAAGTCGGAGTCTCAATACATCACGGAACTGAAGGAAATCAAGCAGTTCCCGAATGAATCGATGTGGGAATTCAATTAGAGGTATAAGACTCTGATGGCGAAAGTTAGCTTTGGGATGAGCAGTGTGCAACACAAAGAATGGTTTATCGCAAGACTCGTGCCGCACATTCGTGGGCCACTGATGCAACAAAAGATCACATCCCAATCGGAAGCGTTGGAGATTGCAATGAAATTGGAGGCTTCACCAGTTGGCGAAGCCGGGATAGGCATGAATCATATCCAAACCCAACTGGCAAATTTGACGCTGCAGCTCCAGGACACGAAGAAGGGAAAAGAGGTGCGAGAGGAGATATGGTGCACTCGCTGCAAGTCGGAAGGACACCCGCTGCAAGTCAGAAGGACACCATAAGGACCAGTGCCCAGAGTTCTGCGAGTATTTACAATCCGGCGCACCGAATCCGCTGAGCCAGGGAGGAATGCCATGGTGTCGGGTTTGTCAAACGAGGGGACACCGACAAGAAGAGTGTGTGTATTTGCAAAAAATGGTGTCGAAACCAGTCAACCTGTTCTGCAAGTTCTGTCGATCGATTGGACACGACGAAAAGGATTGTAGGGCGTATGACTTGCTCCAGGAGAGAACTGCAGATACCTATTTCATGAAGGGGGAGGAGCAACCCCCAGTGCAACAGCAACCGCAATATGGTCAGCAACAGCCACCCTACAATCAGGGATACAGTCAACCGCAGCTTAATTATAATCAGCCGCAACCAATGTACAATCAACCCCAGCCGCGGTACGGCCAACCACAGTATCAGACTGCGCAGTACAACCAACAGCCTTATGGCCAAACGCGGGGAGGATTTAGAGGAGGATTCCGTGGAGGCAGGGGTGGAGGTGTTGGTCGAGGTCGAGGGCCAGTAGTGTGCTACAATTGTGGCCAAGTAGGACACTACCAAAGAGATTGTCCAAGCTCAATTCCGCAGTGTACATATTGTAGCGCACCGGATCACAGCGTTGAGGACTGCCCCCAGCTGATTGCGAAGTGGAAGAATAAGAATCCACCTCAACCTCAACTGAATCCGAACCAGGGACAGAATCCCCCGTCAAATGTACAAAAGACATCAGCAGAAGTAAGGGGTCGACCAGTGAATGTTGCGGTAGTGACCAGGGGAGGGGTTGCGAGAGAAGAAGACTAACCACAGTCGAGTGTGCGACCGACAGCAAGAAAGCAGATCCGGTTTGATGTAGACACAAAAAAAAGATCTTCTTGGAAGCACAAAACGCGATGAGACAGATGAGGCATCCATCGAAGGGCCTGAGAGAACATACTTACAACATGTCACCGACATTCGACAGGACGAAGTCGCAAAAGAAGATCAACACCTTGAAGGCATTCTTAGAGAGTTGCTTGGAGTTGGCGAAAGACCAGGATGCGCTAGCAGAGATAGCTAGCCTCTTACATCGACAGGAGGATGGTCGACAAATCCGAGTAGTGAATCGGCTACATAAAAAGAAGTCGGGAAGGGAGATGAGACTGAGTGCGTAGATTGGTGCATTCGACGTTGACTCCATTATTTTGGATTTGGGGTCAGATGTGAACATTCTGACAAAACAAACGTGGGAGACGATGGGGAAGCCACAGCTGGTATGGTCCCCAGTGCAGCTTCGACTAGCGAACCAGAGTAAGGTCACGCCTATCGGCCGACTATGCCACATACCAGTTGAAATAGAGGGACTTAAGACATATGCCGACTTTGATGTGATAGAGATAGTTGACAACACGAGCCCCTACCCGGTGTTGCTAGGCATCGATTGGGCAATGGAGAACCAGGCCATAATCAACTTCCGGAAACGAACAATGTCATTCGAGAATCGCGACATGAGTGTAGTCGCACCTCTGGATCCAGCAGAAGGAGAGAGGTATGTAGAGCCGATGAGGGATGACTTCACGAAAGGATGGGATAACTTGTATAATATCTCAGAAGACCATATCAATCCCACCGCCGATGGAGAACTGGGGTGGCTGAGCGATAGCTCGACATCGTCGGATTCTGATGAAGCACTGGAGAACTGGCAAAACCGATTGCATGAAATCTCATTTTGAAGATGCGCACGCATCACATTGCCACTAAGATGGGTGGCGACGAAGGCCTGCAAATTACCAACATATGAGGGACTACCCAACCTGAATGAATTCCTCAAAAAAATTGAAGAAAGAGTCGTCGAACCACATAGGCTGCTAGCATTAGAGGAGGCATTGAAGGAAACGCCAACACAATGGTGGGCGACGAATAAGTCGACAATAACGAGTTGGCCATTATAGCGACAACTCATGGAAATCAGGTTTGGTGAGACTGAAGGATACCACGAGAAGAAATACAGCGGCAGGAATGATCCAAAAGAGCACTTGGAGGAATGTCAAGGAGCATGGGGAATGAGACCGCAGAACGAATGGGTCCACGCATTTATCCAAACATTGGATGAGATACCGCGGAACTAGTATGTCGCAGCGGAACTGTGACGTGGAACGACAACGTGGGAAGAACTCACCATCAATTTCAACCAGACATTCAGCTTCGCGGACGAGAACCCATTTATCCATAGCACACTGCAGGTGATAAGGGAAAAGGTGCTTGACGCGATTCCGATGGAGAAGCCCATAGGATTGCAGTGGACCGCAACGCCGAAGATGTTGCTCGAATGCTACAATGTGACAGGAGACCCGGACGATGAGGATGATCCACGAGCCACTTATATCCCAGAATCCAAAGGAAGCCGAAATACCGAGTCGCTGGAGATACCTTTAGACAAGCTTCAACAGTCGTTGTGTCTCAAGAAAGTGAATATTGGGTCAGAGGACAACCAAAAGTTCGCAAGCATAGGAGACTATTGGGATGATGAGACCATCGCAAAAGTTACAGATCTCTTACACGAATTTCAGGATCTATTTCCAACAAAATTTTCGAAAATGAAGGGCATTTCCGGGGAACTAGGCGAGATGAAGATCCCACTAAAGCCTTATGCGAAGCCAGTAAAGCAACGACCGTATCGGTTGAACCCCATATACAAGGAGCGAGTGAAAGCTGAACTGGAGAGGATGTTGGACGCGGGCATCATAGAACCAGTAGAAGAATCTGAATGGATCAGTTCGATGGTGGTCCAAGATAAGAAAACCGGTGAAGTCAGGATCTATGTCGACCTCGGGAAACTAAACGATGCATATTTACACGATCCATTTCCGACACCATTCACGGACGAAGTGTTAGAAGGCGTTGGAGGTCCGGAAATATACTCCTTCATAGATGGATTCTCCGAGTATCATCAAATAAAGATTGCGAAAGAAGATCGACACAAGACAACCTTTGTAACAGAATGGGGTTGCTTTCAATATACAGTAATGCCATTCGGTCTTAAAAATGCCCCGACAATCTTTTCACGATTAGTCGTCTCCGCATTCAAGGACTTCATTCACATGTTTCTTGCAGTATACATGGATGATTGGACAGTATATGGACTGGTAAAGGTCATGTCGCAAACCTAAGATTGATGCTGGGAAGGTGTAGGCAGCATCATATTTCGTTGAACTTAAAGAAATGTATCTTTTGTGCCCCATTCGGCATCTTGTCAAGACACATCGTATGCAAGGAGGGGATGTTGGTAGACCCAACGAAGATTGCAATAATTCTAGACTTACCACCACCAACGACAGTAAAGCAGTTAAGAGCGATGTTAGGGCATACCGGGTACTACAGGAAATTTATCAGAGGGTATGCGGTGATCACAGCACCCATGGAGAAATTGTTGAAGAAGGACGCGAAGTTTGAATGGAATGAAGAATGCCAGAAAATCCTAGATATACTAAAAGTAAGGATGGTCGTAGCACCAATACTAGCCTTTCCTGATTAGACGAAGGAATTCCATGTTCATGTGGATGCGTCGTCAATCGCACTAGGGGTCGTATTGGCTCAGCCAGGAGAAGGGGTGATTGATCATCCAATTGCATTCGCCAGTAGGAAGCTGTCCACTACAGAGAAGAACTACACAACGATAGAAAGGGAAGGGCTAGCAATGGTTTATGCATTACAGAAATTCCGCCACTACCTACTTGGAGGCCATTTCAAGATGTTCACTGACCATTCATCACTGAAATACCTGGTCAACAAGCTTGTGTTGGGGGGGGAATTTGTCGATGGCTACTATTATTTCAAGAATTTGACTTTGAGATTATTGTGAAACCGGGACGATTGAATTCAAGGCCTGATCACCTGTCCCGAATCGAATCAGGAGAGGAACCCGAAAGCATTGACGAGGGCTTACCAAATGCGTAGTTATTTCGAATTGGGATGGTTGATGACCACTACGAGCAGATCATCCAATTCTTGACTACGGGAAGCACGCCAAAAGGATTCACTACCAACCAGAAAAAGCAGTTAGTGGTGCAGGCTATTGACTTTCAAATGATCGTGGGACAGCTGTACGAAATGGGGCCAGATGAGATCCTTCGTCGATACGTTCTTCCGCATGAACAAGAGAGGATACTAGCGGAAGCCCACGATGGGATCGCAGGAGGACACTATGGAGGACGTGCCACTGCGAGGAAGATACTCAGAGCTGGGCTATGGTGGCCAACAATGCGCGGAGGGAAAACCATGGCGAAGGGACGAAATGCTACTAGTGCCCCAGGTGACACTACAAGCTTTCGACAAATGGGCGGTTGACTTTGTAGGACCGATCAACCCACCAGGAAAAAGGACAGGGTCACGATACATAATCACCGTGACTGATTATTTGACACGCTAGGCTGAGGCTGCACCAGTAAAAGATTGCACAGCGGCGACAGCAGCGCGATTCCTTTTTGACAATGTGGTTACACGGTTTGGGTGTCCAAAGATACTGATGAGTGACCAAGGTACTCACTTTGTTTACCAAACGATCAAGGCAATGACAGAAGAATTCCAAATTCAACATCGCAAGAGTACCCCATATCACCCACAGGCGAATGGTGCAGTAGAAGCATTCAACAAGGTATTGGAGCATGCGCTAACGAAGGTATGCAACACAGACCGTGACGACTGGAAATTAAAGATTCTGGCAATATTGTGGGCGTAAAGGACAACTTGTAAACGTTTGATAGGCCAAACACCATTCAAGTTAGTCTACGAAGAAGAAGCAGTGATGCCAATGGAGTACATTGTCCCCAGTCTCCGCATCGCAGTAGCCACAGAAATGAGCAACGACGGAGCAATTGAGGAACAATTGGCGCAGCTAGTACAGCTTGACGAAGACAAGTTCATCGCAGGATTTCAGCAACAAATAGAAAAGGATCGCCAGAAAGCTTGGCACGATCGACATCTCAAGGCAAAGCACTTTCAACGTGGGGATATGGTACTGCTATACGACAGTAAGTTTGCGAAGCATCCCGGTAAGCTGCAGATGCATTGGTTGGGTCCTTATATCATAAATTTTATTACTGATGGAGGTGCAGTGCAGTTACAAAAGTTAGATGGCACACTCTTGACCAATCTAGTGAATGGATGTCGACTGAAGCCCTATATCGCCATAGTCAAGCACATGGCGACCGAAACAAGGGTTGCGCATGAAAGAAAAAAAAAATTATATATATATATATAGATAGATGGCGATGGAAGTTGAGGAAAAATAAGGAGCGATGGAAGTTGAGGAAAAATAAGTGACAAAAGTTGAATACGTTTAGCACGTGGCAATCAAATCAAACCATAATGATAGTATGTAAGCATCGGCGGACGGCGAAGGAGGAGGATGATGACACACTTAATGGCGGAATGTGGCAAATCTGGAAAGGATTTGACAAATAACTTGGTAATTATTCCTCAAAGATGCCGTCATGAACAAGAACTGAACGAGTTAAGTTATAAATATCCAAGCAAATGAAGAGATAGCATAATGAAGAGGTTTTAAGCCAGATGTGTGACTCTAAGAATGTTGTAGAGTCAAGCAGTGCAGATAGGAGCGCAAGGCAGTTGTAGAGTAAAGAAGTAAGGTTGTGATGGTACATTTCATTTCAAGCGGAAGCACTCAACGTGCGTTAAGGGCAAGGACGACGAGTGTTCACGAACAACCAGCAGAGGAAGTTGCGCAGATAATTGGGAGGAACAAAGATGAAGTCTCACCCGAGATGTCTAAGCGGGTTGTAGTAGTCAGAAGACCCATGGTCCCTGCGACCACAAGAACACCAAGGGCGAAGGCATGCCGGCTCCAATAAAGGACGATCAAATGTGCGAAACAGATGTACCAGAGCGGTTGGCCTGTTTGATAATTTGGTGACGTCGATGAACTTTTCCCCAGACAGAAGCAAGCACGAAGCGCAACAGCAGGGGCAGAAGGGATAGCTAAAGAAGGTTTCAAGAAACTGGAGGATGAGTTCGAGAAGTACACAACAGCGAACCAAAGCAGTATCAACAGTGTTCAGCTGAGGTGGCTCGAGGGCGAGCCACAAGTTTGTGTTGGGGGCCTGTTGGCACGGAGTTAGAGCGCATGAAGTGTGGAAGCCGATAGTGACAGAAGGGTTATCAGCGGAAGAAAGGACCATTTGCGAAGTAGTAAAAGCCGACGAAAGCGCAAGTTTTGGTCAAAGTTAGTTAGATTTGGTCATGTCGACCGTTTTGTAACCGCATTAATAGCCTATAAATAGAGTTACAATTGTAAGCCGAAGGGCATGATCATCAGAATCGATCTTCGACATCGATTGATAGGATTGAAGAACAAAGCAGTTTTGTATTTTCCGCTTTCGGCAAGTTTTGCCCTGTATGTGAATTTGCGTTAAGTCGCGACTTTTGAGATGAGTTAATGCATGAAGATGTTCGGTTATGTTTCTATTTCTGTTGATGTGTTCTGAATGGTGGATACTGTCTAAATGATGCGATATGTTTCAGTTTTAGTTGCTTAACAAGTAATATGCGAATGTTGATTATATGATGTTGATGCGATGTTAAGTTAATATGCGAATGTTGCTTATATGATGTCGATGCGAAGTGTTAATATCATGTTAAGTTAGACCTCTGGTTTCCAGTGCGATCGAGTAAGGGTTAATGCATGTTCTCTCCATACTGCGGAAACTTGGTTCCTGCAGCCCCCTTGATCATCTCGGGTGAGACCTCACTCGCTTCGCGGGTCTTGCTGAAAGGGATAATACCTTTCTGGGCCGGTGCTCAAGGGAGTTTGGTTGGTGTTTGTTGACAGCAGTGCGAAATGAACCCCTGTCGATATTCGCTGTGTCAACATTACAACCTTACAATTCCACTGCCTGACGAATTTCCTATTGACTTTTTCTATTTGGTAAGCAATCTATCCCAAAAGAGACCTGCAATCTACTAGTATTATAAATTATAGTTCCTTGTTGATTGCTAGTATAGGGCTGGAAAATAATCTAATTTATCCCGCCATAATTTCACCTCATTTTAGAAAAACATTTTGCCAAATCAACACATGGCCATAATCATTTGGCATTAATGCTAGCATAGAGCTGGAAAATCATCTAAGTTGTCCACCCATAGTTTTGCCTCATTTTAGAAAAGTATTTTACTGAATCAGCACATGACTATAATTATTTGACATTACCATGCATCAAGCTTATGCTTTATTTTTATGATTTAACTTTTCACTGAAATGAAATGGGACATTCCATAAAAATACAGGCATGTCATAAGTCCCAGATGATCCATTCCAGGGTGTGATTTAGACAGTGAATTGGGAAATGATAAAATATAGATTTCATGAAATCAGGAGTTTATGTGTCATAAGATCCAGCTGACTCGTGCTAGTGAAATGAATCCTTCACTTATACATGTCTACCAATGAGTGCGAAGCTCCCAAAAATAATCCAATACCTTAATAATCCGTGGAAATTGCATGGATGTTATACATATGCATGCTAATAAATAAAAATATATGTGAATTATGAATGAAGTGGTGTTAGTATGATTGAGGGAATCATAAGCAATTGCATGGATAATGGTAAAGCCCAATTAGGGGCGAGCAAAGGGCCTTGGAGCCCTACTTTCTTACCACCATTTAGGTAAGGTAGTCTTGGAGACACTAAGGATAAGCCATCATATACCTATGGAATTATTTTAAGATGTGAGTAGTCACTAACAAACTACTAATGGCTGTGCAGTAACAAATTAACAATGACCATGAGTGGCACTGGGTGTCTCTTATGGGAGCTTTAGTGCCTGTGTAAGTTGCACGCATGCTAACCTTCTATATAATAAGTTGCTCTCTTTTGTTGTGCTCTACAGGTTCAAAAATCGGTTGTTAATAATCTCTCACCACAACAAGAAATTAATTCATAAGGACAATACAAAAGATATATGAACTAATTAAAAAGCCTAACAAATCTCTGTGGCAGTTAAGGTAATGGTGGCTATTTTAGTAGCTCACATAGGGGAGCAAACAATAATCACTCAACGAGAATCTTGGCTCAGTCAAACTTGGGTTTAGCCAAGTTTGACTCACCCCGAACTGGAAAAACACTTTTAGTGAAAGATCCAAGTCCGAATCACGAGTCACAGAGCATAACTCATGATTCCTGTTAGGCTGTTACTACAGTATAAAGATTACTTGTTATAAGATGCTTAAGAGGTCTTTGAGTGATTATTATATGCTCCCCTATGTGATCTGCTACAATAGCCACCATTAATCATGAGTATAATGGAATTGTGATTAATCTGAGTATGACTCGGGTTGTGCAAGTCAAACTCAATGTTTCTATAAAACCCCCAAAATGTGTATTTATTTGTATTTTTGTACTTGCTGAGATTTTCCTAAACCAAGTCAAACTCTTGGCTACTCTGCATTGCTGTGTTTTTCCCAACTCCAAGAATGCTAACTTTGCTTTATACACAATTGCAAGGGAGACTCCAAAAACCTTGAAAAATAAATGAGAGGTAAACTCCTAGAAGAATTTGAGGAAAGATATAATTCATTATAGTAACTATATGGGTGAAAATTATGAGAATAGGTCCATGTAAATAAATAATGATAAAACACCAGATCACACACATGTGGCACAATTCCCACTAATAATACAATATTTAATAAATATTATAACAGACACTTGGACATTAATACATCTTAACAAATACCTAATTCTTATTAAGCTTCTATCTCTTCGAATAATACCCTTTATTTCATTAGATTGTAAATTATGAGTGTTAGATCCTCTCCTATGTCTTTAAGAGCTAAACCAGTAAAAGAACTCAACAGAGTTGAATAGAATTTGAGTTTTGTATCAAACACAAATATTGTGGAAAGGCATGAAAGCAATTTGTTGAGATTAGTTGAGGAGATGAACAATGAACACACAACCATCATGAATGCATTAAACAAGAAACCTGACTCCATCAAACTACACGAGATTTCATATGGTGAAATCTTACACCTTAAAAGTTAGCTGGAAATGAGACATATAAACAAGAGAGAATGTGCAGGTCTTAGGCAGGTCTTAGGCAGTTGGAAAAAGCAGTGTATATGGTTGTGACGTATTGCACGATTAATTATGTAATCAATCGAATAAGATAATGCACCTCCAAACTGTGACAATTGTGTTTTATGCACTATATGTACGGATGGATATACATGGACATAACACTTCTATATGTTAACCAATTCACTAACCAAGATTTTGAGGTAGGGTCAACCTCATGTTGGGGTCTTAACTGCCAACAGGGTCAAATTCCTTAACAGGAAGACAGATGGATAGTAACACTGCCTGAAGAATATATTTTTCCGATATGATCACTAAAAGCTATTCCTTGGCTGGCCTATTCACTGTTCTAGATGAATTTTAGCCATTCATATAAATCTTCAAATATTTTGTTATATTATAATTGCATAGTTGAAAGGATGCTGATACTGCAGACGACCACATTTATATGTTGAATAGAAGGTCAGGAATAAATCTGTAATTTTAAACATGAATGTACCAGTAACTAGCAAATAGTTGAGAAACAAAGAATCTTAAATGCAGATTTTCTCTCTCTTAAATAATTGTCTAGCTGTTCACACTACAATATTACACCTGAACTTTATTACAGTGATTCAAGTGTCCATTTTGTTTGAAAGAGCAAAATTCTTTAAGCTACAAAACATGCAGGAATGCAGAACCAATATCTATTCAACATTTCAACTAACGCATTCATGTTATGTAAGCTAATAAAGAACAGATTTTGACCTGTAGAACCTCATCAAGTATCTCGGCATCCAAAATGCTAGGAATAAAGCCTGCACCAATGCCTTGAATTTTGTGAGGGCCTGCCAACTTACAAAAATAAAGCAGATAGGCATCTTGACTTGAGCACAAAAGATATTGCAGTTTAAAACTAATTGAGCAAAGAATTCATTCATTTACCTGGACTTCCTCCTGACAGGATATTGCTCCCAAATGGTTCAACTCCAATAATCTGGATAATATAACCACAAAAAAGAATAAGAAACCTTCATTCGGTGTCATAGAGAATCCATTAAATTCTAAGAAGACAACTCTATCTAGATTCTATAGAACATACAAAGACACAGAGGAATGCACAACATAAAGTGCTACAAATCAACAACTTATAGCCAGTGTTACACAGGGATGTGCTCCTGACGCACTCAGGATGTGGGTAGTCCAAGGGGGATGTTTCCTCACGTCCCCTTTTGGGGGGGATGCAGTAAAGAACATTCCCTTCAAAAAATGAGATGCTCCCACACTCCCTTTGACAAAAGTCCATCATTCCAAGGAAAGGCAAACAAATGAATGTGAAACTAATGCATAGGTAAATGAGCAGGGGCTTGATAAGGCACAACTCAGGTTGGTTGGGTTGTGCCATCGGCTATTCAGGAGAATGCAAAAGATTATGATTCAGATAACGACCTTCCCATAGTTGGTCCTTGTTCCTTCGTGCAGTAGCTGGACGCAAAGACGAGTGGGACATTGCCTTGAGCAGTGATGCCCATTTGTCATTTGACCTGATGTTAGATCATGTATCTTCAGACTTAGATCTATATCTTTGAATTTTATAAATATAAGAAGAAATACAATGGTGATAGATTACTTGTGAATTGTGATTATTACGTTTTTAAATCATTACATGTATCATTTATGATTTATTACATTGCATGTAATTATGTAAGTTATTGGCACATTGTTATGTTTAAGATTTCAAAGATTTAAGTTTCAGTTTTCATATATTTTAATTTTAACTTTTTAGTATTTCAGGTGGGGTTCATTATGTCGGAGACCCTGATGTCCCCTACGAATCATGATGTTCCCTAGAATTTGGGGGTGCTTCCACAAGTCCCCCAATTGCATCTCACTACTCCTACATCTTCACATCCTGGAAACTTGGTGGAACATTGCTTAAACCTTCCATGAAAGCATTATGATTTACTTTCAAAAGATTTTAAAACATTATTGACACTAAAGCCGAAACGGATACGTTGGCACTCCTTGCCTGTGTAGGGAGGGGCAGTGTGCATAACCAAGCTTTCCCCTTATGATAAAATTTGTATGACATACTCTCTTTTGTTCATAAAGAAATATATGATGCATTTTTCAAGAAAAATATATATATTATTTTCAGTGGACCAATATTAGTCAAAATTCAGACACTGCAACCTTGGTTTGTATTGTTCTATTCAACTTAACTGGGCATCTTTTAATCTCAACCCCAATATGGCACTGTATGATGTATATTTTCCCTACATATTTAATAGCATTGTACAACCTTAGCACTATTTATGCTTTAATATGTCACATGGATTATAATTTCTCATTGAATAACTCAGGGTGTGGGTTTATATTGTTCTATTCAACTTAACTAAGCAACTTTTAATCTTAACCCCAATATGTTACTTTATGAAATATATTTTCCCTACATCTTTAATAGCATTGTACAACCTCAGCACCACATATGCATTAATATGTCACAAGGACTATAATTTCTCACTGAAAAGCTCAGGGTGTGCTCTCATCAACTTCAAATGGATATTTTATATTCATTGATCTCCCTTCAGTCTAGAACCACAATTTTATATATACATAAGACAATGCAAGTTAGAACTTAGCATGCAATACAACCTAATCAAACTCTAAGAGGGAAGTTGGCAATGCATTATTTCTACTATAAAACTTGATTGCAAGTACAAGGCATGCCCAAGACCAAACATCTCATGCACAAAAATCCTACACATGGTTGCACCATCTGACATTCATCCCCTTTACCCATGAAACAAAAGTCCACACACGATTCTCACTCACTATTTTGTGGCTCCACCAACTTTGCATGCATATCATCGCCCATTTTATTATGAAAGTAAAAAAAGAGATATATAAAGGCTGTGTTGATCTTGAACATATGTTAATCCAATCAAGATTTCTTATATCCTAGACAATGCATGTATTAAGTGTAAATTGAGCATGGATTTTGTTGACCACCAAGCCAACTAGGTGGGAAACCATGTACCATGTACCTTGAAGATGAGAAAGATGTACCTAGCAAAAAAAATTCAAGCTCCAAAAGACTCAGCAGGGCAATATTGCCCCTTTCTTCACTTCTTCATGAAATCGCCGCACCCCTACGGGGGATTTTGTAATGATATGTCAACATGAGGGCCAATTTTTTAAAAACTTAGTTGCATAGGACTTTATCATTAGGTAAGTCCTTTCATCGAGTTTTTTTTCCCTTGGATAATTAAAATTTATTTTTAGTGAATTTAATTATTTGAGTTTTTCACTCAAAAATTCCTCCAAAGTGGTGAAAGGCATTCTAATGATCGAGTCCATAGGGTTATTAAATCCTAGGAATATTCTATATTACCATGTTAGACATTATCCAGGGTCTTGCGAGATTTCCATTAAGTTTTACTTAGGATTTTTTAATTTTTGGTAATTAAAAAATGTCCCTCAGCATAAAATATTGTAATATAAAAGAGGGTTAAATGGCACCTAGTGCCCATAAATATGGGTATGGGTACTCAAAATCAATGGCATGAGACCCGATACACCCTTGGACCAAGTTTGAAGTCAAACCGTTGAGTTTTGACAGAGTTTTGGACATATTTTCCTAAGCCAGTCAAGAAAATCAGGAAAAATAGCCATTAATTAGAATGACAAATTTTTGTAAAGTGCCCAAATCACTTGGAGAGGGGAAATTAAGTTTCCTAAAGTCATATTATGTAGGTAAAGTGATATTAGAGACAAAAAGGGGGGCCCCCATGTAAAGTTTCAAGAATTTGAAGTTGTCTTTCTAAGGGGGGAACCCTCACTCACCATGGGAAATGAGAAAAATTGAAATAAGCCAAAAGGGGAGGTCCCATCTTCATGATTCCCTCCCCTTGGCCTAGCAATGAAATATAAAACATGGGTGGGTAGTTTTTCCCCCCCATTGTTTGTTATTTTGAACTCAAGGAAGTGCACCCCAGCCCTTCATGGGCCCCCTTTCTCTCCAAGTGACAAGTGTCTCTCATGCAAAGAGGGTCCCTCCCCTCTCTTTTCCTAATTAAGGAGGCTCCTCCTCCTCATTTTGGTTACAATCTCTTATACTCTTTCATGGTCTTGCTCTCTTGCCATTCTCTTGCTTCCATTTGCCCCCATTTTGGGCCATTGTAATTTTCAGCCATTTGGCTTGTTTAATAAAATTCTTCGGAGGAAATCTTGTGTCCTTTGGTGCTCTATGGTGGTTTGCTTCTACACTTCATAGCTATTCAATTTTGGAGAGGCCAAACAAGCAAATTTCTTTGTTTTGGTAAGATTTGTGGTATTTTTTCCATAGATTTTGTGAGCTTTTCATTCTTGTAGTTAAGAACTTCATATTTTTCTAGGTTGAAGTTTATGATTTCTTAGTTCATTATATGGATCTCACATTCTTTTTAGTTGTTTAGCAAATATCTCACAAGTTGCAGGTTGCTTTAGTTGAAGAGTGGAATTCCTTGGTTGGATACCCCACTACTTCAAGCGTTGGAAAAGCAAAGAGCACAAATTCCTCCCTTCACTTTAAAATTTATGCATTTTATTTTTTGCATACATTCTCATATTAAAATCTTATTTTAAATTTCATTTACAAAGCTCTATTATTGTGCAAATTTACTTGACAGAATTTCAGAAATTTTTCATACTATTTGTACCATAACACTAATAGTGTCCAAGAGTTGTTTTGAGGCATTTTTTGTCATTTGTTGCTTGCTGTTTTTTGCAGGTTTATGACAGTACAAGGGGATATGTTGCTCAAATTTGGCCACAACTAGGTGCAAATGACATCCAAAAGAAGCCATCCCAAGTCCCTTGCAAGAAAAGGGTCAAAATCTCTCTTCTATCTCATTTTTTCATCATTTCTTAAGTGCTGAGAATTATTTTATTGTAACAAGTTCAAGAGAGTCTCTTGAACTTGATTCCTTGTTTATTCCAAAAGATATATTTGAGTTCCATTTTTCAGCCATCCCTTGCATGCAAAGGAGGTAGGGCTTTGCCACCCTTGCGTTGCAAGTGAAGAAAGGCTAGGGTTTGTACTTAGTTTATTTTTTAGGCATTTTCTTCATTCATTTGCCCCACCTCTTCACTAGGAAAAGGATAGTGTGGCTAGGTTAATTGTTAATTTACTTCTTGTTTGCCATCCATTGCTTACAAAGGAAGTTGGGTTCTCCCACCCTTGTAAGCAAAAGAGAAAAGGCTAGGATTTAATTTATTTCTTGTTGCATTGATACAATTTGTTGCAGACACCTTGCAAGTGAAGTGGCTCTGCCCATCCTTGCAATATTGATGGCTAGTTCTTGCTTAAGGTTCAAATTTTTTTTGTTATTCAAGGTTAATAAACTTTGTCCACACCTTGCATGTGAAGTGGCTTTTCCCTCCTACAAAATCGTGTCGGCTAGCTGAATTTGTTTAAAGTAACATTATTCTTTTGGGTTAAGCAATAAACCTTGCCTCCCTTTTGCCCCATATTCATTCCCCTTGCCGGTTATTCCGACCCTGGGTGACAAGAAAGGGCAAGAGATTGAATTGGCTAGAATAATAGGCACTTTGACAAATTATCATGAATTTGAAAAAAAAGGATTGGTCCATGGAGTTGGAGGGGTAGAGGTTGTTGGGAGCCTCGTGGCACTTTGTGTTCCCCTATTGAACACCCGGCAATTTTCAGAGCTGACTTGTGGAGCTAGAAGTGAACCTTGTGTTTGCTTGTTGAGCACCCAACAGTTTCTCTCAAACTGAAAGATAATTGTTGAAGGTAGTCACATTAGTTTAGAAATGTATTTTTCCTATTTACACTATCAACACACACTAATTCCCTAAGATCAAGTGAGACCTAAAACCATTTAAAATTTAAAGGACCACTTGCAAAACATCTTATTTTTCTCGGCACATTTATTTCGTTTCAAGCACTTTACTTTCAAAACAAGTCATTACAAGTCCAAGTATTTTTCATGGTTAGTTAAGTGATATTTCTTGCAAACAAGTCATTTATTTCAGTTCTTGCAATCTTTGAATGTTCTAAATTTGGGAAAGCATTTCATTGCAATTTGTTGTGTATCTTGTATGATTAATAGAGAAAGTATTGATTTATTGTTGACTCCATAGCTCAAGTAGAATAGGCACTAGTTATTTGGTTGTTTCATTCTTATTTGGTTGAATTTCAAAGTAAGGTTTGCATGTCATTGAATATTTGCACTTTGAATGATTGCTTGTATTTCAACTTAAATAAGCATAACTAAATTCGAACTCCTAAAACTAAAACTCTTCAAAACTTAGTAAATACGGACTACCCCCCTTTACCATTGGGAGTCAAGTCTAAACGGAGGAGTTAGGAATCGAGGTGACAGTGGGTTCTCAACTCATAGTTTCCCCTTAAGAACACACCTAGTAGTTGGGAGACTTTTCTACAGTTAAGTGTGTTTTAAGTGGAAACATTTTTGGCGCTGTTGTCGGGGACAAGTCTTTAATTCCCGGAGTACAATTTTGTTTTCACTTTTTGTTTTTGCTTTATTTGATGAATGTTTAGAGTAGATCTTTATTTTTCATCTGGCGACTCCGCTGACCTTTTGTATTTTGTAATTTACAAGTAAAAGCAAAAAATAGTGTTTTTTGTTAGAGATTTTTAATGCAAATTTTTCTTCACATGGCGACTCCATTGAAGGGATAAAACCCTGTTTTTCATAAAATTGTTGAGACTGATTGTGTGTAGATGAACCCATGCAACATAGTAAAGTCTTTAAAGCTCATTGTTCAGTACAAAATGCATGATTGATTCAGATATATGATACCGATAGCCATTATGGATGATGAAGAGTCCGGAGATCAAATTTCTAGTGCATATCCTCCCATCGACTTCTCGGGCATCCCGGGCTTTCCCAACCATGAGCCATGTCTCTCAAATAAGGGAAATGTTCAGCTTCCAATCTTTCTTGGAAATGGTGATTCAGCTATCTGGCACATCATATCTTTTCTTTCATTGGTGGGAAATGATCTCAACATTCTTCATCAAGATAATATGATACGGGTGTTTGTCAATACTCTTGAGAGGGATTCTTGGATATGGTATTGTGGTCTTCCTGATAAATGCATCACATCCCTTGAAAAATTCTTTGCCATAATTTTTGAGAGGTGGCATGATGGTGAAGAAGATATTGTAACTGCTGTAGAAAAAGGCTTCGTCTAACTGAGAAAGCTGAGAGAAACCATAATTCCCACTACTGAGAAACACCTCAATGATGATCCCACTGAAGAAGTTTATCAAAGTCCAAACATTGTTGAAGATCCTCCTCATGTCCTCATAGCAGAGAATATCGAAGATTGGGGATGCTTTCATAATTATTTCAATGATGATGATCACATTTGTACCCCAGATCTACCTCAAGAAGAAACCATTACAGAAGTTTATAACGAAACTTATGATGAAATCTATAATGTGCATAATGGCACTCCTGCATGTTCTTCGTGTAATGATGATATTTAGGAAGGTTTACTGCCTTGTGACCTTTTTCCGAAGAAGATGATAGTGATCAGGAGGAGGACAGTTATAGACAAGGATATGATGCCATCGATGAAGCCTCTCTCGTATCTGATGATGATGGGAATGATGACTATTGGAATTTCCTTGAAAATCCAATATCTGAGACTTTTGAAAAACTTTTTGAGAATCCCATCTATGATATGTCCTGCGAAGAGAGTTTTTACTAAGAGACCTCTGAAGATCCCATCTTTGATATACCCAGAGAAGGGAGTGTGGATCTGGAGACTTTGGGGGATTGTGATATGGTAATGGAGCATTTAGAACTTTTCTACGATTACTCAAAGCCGCACACAAGTATCAGTAATGAAGAATCAAATTGGGTGCAGTTAAATGAAGATCTATCTCAACCATCATCTTCGCATGCAGAGGTTCCTCATGATCTGGAACATCTAGGGTCTTATACACAAGATTATCATCATAAAAGCCCTTTGGAGCAATGTGATGAAGTGGTTGATCTACCTCATCATGCATATATGTATATTAGTCCTATCCAAACTTGGATAGAAGAGGCCTGTGCGAGCACCTATCGGTTTGGGAAGTAGTTTGATGACATTATTCATGCCTATGATTCCCATCCAGCCCGCCCATTCTGGCTCATCACGCAGGTTTGCATTTCTTAATAAATGTGTCCTTGCTTTGGCTGGTAACCAAATACAAGGCGAAAAACTTTAGAGTTGCTAAAATGATTAGGTGGTTGCATTGGATATTTGATTTTGCCTAAGATATTAATTTTATCATGCTTGGAGTAGGAAAATAAGCTTCTTAAAGTTAGCATTTACTTTCTGCATTTCTTTTCTGTATTTAGGAACAATAATTTTTCATTAGTTGGTATCTTTCACTTTCTAATAAAGCAACTTATGGTTAATCGTCTTTTTCATAAACTTGTGCCACTAAGGTTTTCTTGTCAAATTGAGATATTTTTACAGATTATAAGAACCAGAGATTCTAGAGTTCTTGTTGATCAAGTTGCCATTGATGCCAACAGTTGAGTCTTGGTGCCCCTTGTGGAGCCCCTGAGGGTTAGAGTTTGGTCTATGGTTGTCTGTGTCAAAGGAGCCCTTTTGACTTTGTCCAAGCCCAAGATTGAAGCCATTGGAGGCCTATGGACATTGGCAAAAGCCCTGGTTACCCATTGACTTTGTTGAGTACCCCTAAGTTGTATCTTGGTCCCATTTAAATCCAGTTGATGATCTCTAAGTCCATTGCACTTGTAGTTGTATCTTGGTCCTTGGAACCCACACACAGTTGACCTATGCCCTTACTTGATGTCTTAGCTTGTTGGTGTGTGCTTTGGAGCACTGGGTGGTCCAAATGACCCATTCTGTGGTCATTTGTGGCTTGATGGGGTCATGGAACCCTTGGATATGGTTCAAGCCATTGGACCCACACAAATGGTGGTTTGTTGGTCCATGCTACCACTTGATGACAATGAGATGATATACTTGAAGGAATACTTGAAGAAGTCTTTGCTATAATGATTATGGAACCACATGTATATGGTCATGAAGCACATGATAATGTTGAATCCCTTGTAGAAGCCCTCTTGCACTTGTTAACACTTGGTTCATAGTTTGGGACCATTGGAGCTCTTGTCAAAGGAGTTATCTTCGCCAATGAAGCCTCTGTTCAAAGTTTTGAAGCCCTCACGCACTTATCTCTTGGAATGTTGAGCTTTGATTCACATACCCTCAATTCCATCATGAAGCTTTTGATGTCCTTGTGAACCTCTTACTTGATGAAGTTCTTAAAACTCTTGCATATGATGGGTTGCGGCTTGAAGAAAAGAATGTGGTCTTTGTTACCCTTACTAATTGGGGTTTTAATCATTAATTTGAAAATATAAATGTATAGCAGCCCATTGATTATCATAAAGAAGGTCCACAAAGACTAAGTATTGAAGCCTATTGCACTAGAAAAAATTTAATAAAATTATGATCACTTGAAGGAGAAGTCGGCCCAGTTATAAGATAACAATTGTTTCAAAAAAAAATTAAAAATTCAATTAATGGTATGTCGGCCCAGTAAAATATTTTTTTGGGAAAATGAGTATAAATAGCAGGTCAACGTCATCATAATGACAAGCTGCAATTTTCGCTCTGCCTCTGAAATTTTCGGTCTACCTCAGTGACAGAATTTCGGACTGTGGTTTTCACAAAATTGAAGCTGTCCATTACACCAAAATTTCGGACTGTGGTTTTCACAAAATTGAAGCTGTCCATTACAACAGAATTTCGGACTGTTAGGGCATCTGAGGGCACACTTCTGCAGAGATAAATTGCAGAAGACAAGGAGAGTACAACTATGATCTTGGGAAGCCTTAATCTCTGCCTATTTGTTGACAAAAGCTTAAACAAGCCCAGAGAAGGAGTTCTGATCCTGATAACCAAGGACTCTTGAACAAGTGACTGGAGGTTCTGGTATGTAAATCAAGTTTTCCAAGGTATGTAAATTATGCTCTTGATTAGGAAGCCATTCCTTTTGTAATGCACAAAGGAGTTACTCTTTGTTTTTCACAAAGGTCTGCAAACAGTCCATGTACAGTTCAAAGGGATCTGACTCTCTGAGTATGTAGGTCAGCTTCCAGACCTCTACACAGTGCATACACAGTGAGATAGATATACCCAGTAATAACACTTATGACCAGTGACACAAACAGTGAAATGTTCAAATGCTTGAGAGATGTTTACACAGTGAAGTGCTAGAAATGTTTATTTGCTCAGTGATGCTTATGCTCAGTAATGATCAGTTTACACAGTGATATGCTCAATGATATGTATGACACAGTAATGATATGCTATGCTCAGTATTGTTACACAATGATACATATACTTAGTGATGCATAATATATACTCAGTAATGACTTTCATAACCAAGAGTACACACAGAGAAATGGTTAGTATGTTACACAGTGAAATAAGTATTGTTCACACAGTAAGTGCATGATGTAACCAGCATTACATAGTATAGTGGCATGCTTAGTATCCTTTACATAGTTACATAAACTCAGCAATGCACAAAGATGCATATATTCTCAGTGATATGAAGATTACACAGTGATATGATGTTGGATGATGCCTACACTTATGTTTAGTAATATTTACACAGTGAAGTGTTCAGATGCCTACCAATGTTACACAGTAGTATGCATACTCAGTGATATATGCATGAACATTGATGAGCCAGCAGTAATGACGAGCCAGTAATGTTTACACAAGTATGCACAGCTTGATTACAAAGTGATGTGATGTTTACACAGTGATCAGTGATTTAGATGCTCAGTAATGATATGCTCAGTGATGTACGCAGTGATATATGGATGACAATGATGAAATGATGAACAGTGGTAATGAGCAGCGAGTACATTGATTCGGTCGAGTAAGTTACATGAGCAGATTCCTTAACTCAGATTGGCTGAGTTGTATGAGTAGTTGGTTTGACTCAGGTGGACTGAATCTGGTATACAATTGGTTAGACTCAGATTGACTGAGTTGAATGAGTGGTACAACTTAATTGGTACAGCTAGATTGGGCAGGCTGATTGTACATGTTGACAAGCAGTGTGACACAGTTGATGAGCAGTGACAGTTTATGAGCAGTGACAGTTGATGAGCATTGGTCAGCAGTAACAGTTGATGAGCAGTGGTTAGCAGTGACAGTGTGGTGCAATGTAGTACAGGTGTTGGTTAAAAGGTCCACAGGATCAGTGCGGTTGCGATTCAGCAGTTTCTATCTTCATATCAGGGTGGCAGGACGAGGCAAGGAAATCTAGGGAGCTAGGGCTTCCTTCAGGTTGTAGCCTGTAAACCAGGGGGTTGTAGCCTCCTTCCAGTTGTAGTTGGAGAATTGAAGTCATTGTAACAAGGGGGTTGTTGCCTCCTTTCAGTTGTTGCTGGAAAACTATTATTATAAAGGTTTCTGTGGTTTTTCCCCCAGGACTTGGGTTTCCACGTAAAAATCTTGTGTACTGTGTTTTGATTATGTGATGATAAGCTATAATTGTTGATATAATGATAATAATGTACTCTGCATAATATTGAATAAGTTGATGATGATTATTAAAGTTGAAAAAGTAATAAAATCCATACGCACTATTCACCCCCCCCTCTTAGTGTGCTCGGTGTGTCCAACAATTGGTATCAGAACGGGTCCTTCACAGAAAGCCTTATCAGCTTGAAGGAGATCTTTCACACACCATGGGGTTCTCAATGAATGGAGTGCCATTGTTTTGTGGTATAGATTACTTGATCTAGAAAATAAGAATGCAGGCTTATCTTGAAGCAGAAGGTCAATGTGCTTACAAGTTACAATCATCTTAAGAAAGTGAAAACAGCAGCTCGGAAGGAAGTAAAGAAAAATAATTCATGGAAGCCATTCTAGAATGCCTGTCAGATCCCATGAAAAAGAAGATAGGGAAGTGCAACACAGCTAAGGAATTATGGGTCAAATTAGAACAACTTTACTCCACTAAAGAACAAGAAGCAGAGGTTATAGAATTGATGCTTGAAGACCTAACAGATCTCCAAAAGGAGAAAATAGGAAAGTGCAACTCAGTTGAAGAACTGTTGCTCAAAATAAATCGGCTAAACTCAGATGAAGAACAAGAAGTAGAAGACAGCTCCATCAAAAGGTCAGTACAAGATCTAGGTAAGAATGAAGGTAAGTCCCCTGAACACTCTGTTTGTAATACTTTTAAAGAGTTATGTTTATCAGGTATGGAAGATAAGAGCTATTTTGAATTCACAGAATGTAATACTTCAAAATGTGATGAATCTCATTGTTCCCAGATAAATGATAGAAATGAGTGTTTAGACAGTAATATTACTAATGCTTTGCAAGAAGTCGAGAAACTTTGTGAACAGAACTAGTTATTGCATGGGTAGGTATTGATCATGGATCATGGCCTTCACTGCTTCCACGATAGTTATGTTCTTCCTTTCAGCTACACCATTTTGTTGTGGATTATAGGGAATAGTAAGCTCCCTCTTAATCCCTGCTTGTTTACGGAAATCTTTGAAATAGCCTAAGTGCATTCCCCTCCATTATTTGTCCTTAGTAACTTTATCTTATTTTCAGAGAGGTTTTCTACAAGAGCCTTGAACTCCTTACACTTTTCAAAAACTTCATTCTTATTCTTTAGAAAATAAATCCATGTTTTGCGGGAGTAATCTTCAATAAAAGAAGCATAATAAACATACCCACTTAATGAAGCAGTGGACATAGGTCCACAAATGTCGGAATGAATAATGTCCAAAATACCTTTAGCTTTGTTGTCACTGCTTGGAAATGGATTCTTCGTACTCTTTCCTTGAGCACATCCTTTGCATAATCCTTCATGATCAACCTGGATTTCTAGTAATCCAGTCACCACCTTACTTACTATTGGTAAGGCTTTGTAGTGTACATGAGCTAGTCTTCTATGCCATAGTTCACAGGGGCTCATGGCACTGGTCACCAGTGCTAAATCTGCATGACCCTTAAGCTTATAGAGTCCTCCTTCTTCTACTCCAATGATGACTGCATCATTGATAGTCTTCCCCTTTGGCCACATGAGAACTTCACCATATACAAATGCAATTCTAAGACCTTTCTTATCTGATGCTGAAATAGATAGAAGGTTCTTCTTCAAACCTGGAACATATAGCACTTCCTTCATGTTCATGGACTTTCCAGAGTCCAATATGTAGGTGGCCTCTCCCATTCCTTTGATAGGATATTGGTAGTCATCTCCAAGCTTTACGTTGTGTGAAGAATCTTTCTGTGTGAGATGTACAAGAGATTCTTTGTATCCTGTCATATGTTTTGAGGCTCCACCATCCAGTAGCCAAGTATCACTCCCATGAGATACTGAACCAGTGAGTGTTGAGATTAGCACATACTCTTCACTGGAGTCTTCATCTTCTTTGGATTTGTCTTCATCATCATACTCACTATCTTCCGCTGCATGAGCATGAAATCTCTTCTTTTGCTTCTTAGGTTGTCTAGATTTGGATGGACAATTTCTTGCTAGGTGTCCTATCTTGTGACAAGAGTAACATTCAATTGAGGAGAGGTCTCTCTTGAACCTCTTGTTTCTTTGAGGTCTTTGAGATCTTTTGGGAGAGTGGTCACAGGTACGTACATCACTCTTCCTTTTCCTTCCACCTTTGGCATGAGTTGCCAAAGCTTGATCTTCATTGTCATTTAGCTTCTCCTCTCTTACTGCTATTATTTCTTCCTCCTGCACACACTCTTCCCATAGTTGTCTGAACTGGATCAATTTCTTCCTAGCACATATTCCACTAACAAAGGGTTCCCAATCTCTAGGGAGACCATTCAAAGTGGTCATCACAACTTCAGCATCTTCCACCATGTCTCCAATAGCTTCTAATTGTTCTTTTATCTGGGATACTCTGGAGAAGTATGAGTACATAGTCCCAGACTTCAAGATCTTCACTCCCTTGAGTTGATTTCTCAAGGTCATCTTCCTATTAATGTTATTTCCTTCAAATAGGTTGGTCAAGGCATCGAACATTTCTTTTGGAGTCTTCTTTGAAGACACTTGAGGGATCAAGTGATCTTTGATAGAATCAGATATGATCCTCTTAGCCTTGATCATATTCTTCTTATGCCTTGCTTTGGCCTCATCTCCCTTTGGTTCTGTAAGTCCCTCTTTTATAAAGCCTTCTAGGTCATGTTCTTCAAGAATGAGAATGAGTTTATATTTCAGAATTTCCATGCCCTGAAGTTCTCAGCTCCCTCAAGCTTCTCATCAAGCTTGGTATTGTTTGTCATCTTGATATAATGACAACTTCAAATGGAAATAGAAAAGATGTAGGACCTACCAGCAAAGTTGCTTCTTCCTTGATATAGGATTTGACAGAGAAACCCTAATTTTCCAACTTCATAATTTTGGAAAACTAATTGGATGAGCAAATTCGCCTCCTCAAGGCAAGTTGAGCAAAGTACTCTTTCTCCTGATTCTGTGAGCAGATGATCCAAAAACTTGATGCCCTAGTTTCTTCGGGCTGTAGTGGGGGGCCCAAAAATGAAAATTCTCATAATTGAATTCTACTTCAACAGAAAGATGTGCCCTAGTGAGGCGAGTTAGATGCACCTCCTTTTTCAGGTGATTTGTGGAGAGAGCTCCCGGAATAAGAAGCCCTAGTTTCTGCAATAGTGGAGGCTGCACAATGTTTTCTTTCAAGCCTGCTCTGATACCATGTTAGTTTTTCTTACTTGTTTAGCATAATAACATTAAACAATCTATCACTGAAAGAAATACTAGCACAACAAGAACAATGAACACAAAATTTCTCTCGGGGAAACCACAAGGGAGAAAACCCCGATAAAACTTCCTCAATATAGAATTCACAAAGTAAAAAGATAAACCCCAAGACAAAATCAGCTTCTCTTCCACTTATGCGAACTTCTCTCTCTCCTATTGGAACTTGTGTGAGTGAGTTAAGTGAATACAAATGAGCAACTCATCCTCTATTTATATTCTTCCGTTGAGGTGACTTTTCCCCAACTGGGCCGACTTCTCCTAACTGACTGGGTCGACTTATCAAATACATAATATAATAATCTTTTATGGGTTCTTCTAGGCCGACACAAGACCTAGGGTTTACATTGACTCTTTCAATGACTCTTACATTATCAATTACATCAATGACATCTCCCGAAGGAGGAATACAATAATACAATAGACAAATACAATTAGAATATCTTCCACAGTTACATTTCTTTAACACTGCTAATGCAGGGAGCACTAATTTCAAGAAGAATAATTTAGGATTTTGTGAAAGACAATTTGATGCCAATGATTACTCCATTGAAGACCGCAAAGGAATGCTTCGACACTTTGACAAATCTTTATGAGAAAAAGACGCCCAATCAGAAGAGAGCATTGAAGAATAAGGTTCGTAATCTGAAGATGGAGAAGGACGAAGCTATTGATTCCTTCTTCACAAAGATCTCTCAAGTAAGAGATCAACTCATGAGCATTGGTGTAACAATTCTTCATGGGAGACATTCTTGGCTACAGTAAATGGTCAAGAAGTGCAACCAAACTTTGAAAAACTGTGGCATGACTTCCTACAATAAGGGCGAATCCAAAGCAAATATACTTCCTCCAAAGAAGAGAACCTTGCTCTTGCGGCACGGATGAAGAGAGGAAAGAAATCCTTTTCTCACAAGAAGTTTTCTCATCAAAAGAAAAATGATTACAGCAAGAACTTTGATAAGCCGAAAGTTAAATGCTTCAACTACAATAAGAAGGGCCACTTTACAAGATAATGTCGTGCAAAGCAAAGAGGAAAAGTTCAAGGGTATGTTTCATGCTTCTACTACTACTGAAGATGAACCTACAAGAAAGAATCCTTCCGATGATTAGGAGACAAGGAAGGAGTACTATCTTATCTCAGCCCTATCTAGATCCATTACCACTAGTGCCAAGACATGGCTGGTGGATAGTGGTGCATCCAAACACATGACTGGATATAGGAGCGCTATCACAAATCTAAAGGAAAAGAAGTTCTCCTGTCAAGTGGAGCTTGGAGATAATACCACTTATTCGATCCAAGGAGTTGGATCCACTTCCTTTCAGTTGAATTCAGGTGATGTACTCCATGTTGATGATATTCTGTATGTTCCTGGTCTGAAGAAAAACCTCCTATTTGTTTCAGTTCTAAAAGATAAAGGTTTCAGGGTAATCTTTATGGACAACAAAGCACTCTTGTGGCCTATGAATTCAGACTTCAATTTTGCAGTTGTGATTGGAGTTAGAGAGGGAGGTCTCTACAAAGTTCCTGGAAATTTCATTAAAGCCATGATCTATGACACCGTCAGTCCTTGTGAACTATGGAATAGAAGGCTAGGTCATCTTCATTTCAAAGCGCTACCGAGCTTACAGAAGATGGTAAAAGGTATGCATGTATTTCAATTTGAGCATGATGTTATTTGTAAGGGTTGTGCTCTTGGTAAGAACATCAAAAAAAGCTTTCCAAATAGTACTAAAAGATCTAAAGGGATCCTGGACATAATCCATTCAGATCTATGTGGTCCCATGTCTGCACCATCCTTGAGTCGTTATCTCTAATATGTGCTTTTCATAGATGACTTCTCTCTCAAGTTATGGATCTATTTTCTAAAGGCAAAGAGTGAAACTTTCAACAAGTTTTAAGAGTTTAAAGCATTGGTTGAGAATCAAACTGGAAAGCACATTCGTGCTTTGAGATCTAATAATGGAGGAGAGTTTGAGTCTCATGACTTTAATGACTTCTGCCAAGAGGAAGGGATAAAAAGATAGCTAACTGTACCTTACAACCCCCAGCAGAATGGGGTTGCTGAAAGAAAGAACAGAACAATCTGTGAGGCTACAAAAGCTATGATGTGTGATCAAGATTTTCCCACTTTCTTATGGGCAGAAGCCTCCAGCACTGTTATTTATATTTAGAACAGAAGCCCACATGCTATCCTTGAAGAAAAGACTCCTGAAGAAGTTTTCACTGGTGAAAAAACAGATGTTGGACACTTGAAGATTTTCGGTTGTCCTGTCTACATTCATGTGCCAAAAGAGAAGAGGACAAAGATGGAGCCATCTGGAAAGAAAGGCACATTTGTTGGATATAGCGAATCCTCCAAAGCTTATAGAATCTATGTTTCAGGTCATAGGCACATTGAAATCAACAAAGATGTAACATTTCATGAAGAGGACGCCCTCAAGCGCTCTAAAGAACTTCAGTGTGATTCAGATATGGAGGAGCATGAGACTCCCATGATGGAGGATCTAGGTTATGGTTCTCCTCTTTCAGAGATTGAGAGGGAGAAGCCAGAAGAGTCCTTAGATCTGCTTGATCCTGAAGAACCAGTAGAACTAGTAGAAAGATCACTTGATGAACCTCCTACTAAGAGGAGATCTGCCTAGTGTCGAGACATTCTGCAAGAAGCAGAAAAGCATGGAGCACCACCAAGCTCATTGAGAGAATGAAAGAGACCTGAAATATTTTCAGGATATGTAGCACAAATGAGACACATCAATGATTCAGAACCCACCACATATGAAGAGGCTGCTAAGCAGCAGGTGTGGAAAGATGCCATAGTGGAAGAATACAAATCCATCATGAAGAATGATGTGTAGGAGGTGGTTCCTAAACCTGAAGGGAAGTCAATAGTAACTTCCAAGTGGCTTTATAAAATCAAACATGCAACTAATGGCAGTATTGAAAAGTATAAAGCAGGATTTGTGGCTCATGGTTTCTCACAGAAAGAAGGAATAGACTATAATGAGACATTCACTCCTATGGCCAGGTACACCACTATTCGAGCCATAATTTCCCTTGCTTCAGTTATGGGGAGGAAACTTCACCTAATGGATGTGGAGACTGCCTTTCTCAATGGTGAAGTTGAGGAAGAAGTATACATACAGCAACCTGAGGGGTTTGTCGTTCATGAGAAGGAGACCCATGTATGCAAACTTAAGAAAGCCTTGTATGGGCTTAAGCAGGTCCCGAGGGCTTGGTATTCGAGGATTGAAAGCTATCTTCAAAGCTTGGTCTTCTCCAAAAGCGAAGCTGACCCCAACCTGTACTTCAAGGTTATGAAGAACCAACCACTGATCTTGGTTCTCTATGTTGATGACTTATTCCTTACTGGAGAGGAACAACAGATAGCTCGGTGCAAGAGGGAGCTCACTCCTGAGTTCGAAATGAAAGACTTGGGTATTATGCACTACTTTCTTGGTCTGGAAGTTTGGCAAAGGAAAGATGAGATCTTTATTTCATAAAGAAAGTACACAGTTGATGTGTTGCGCAAGTTTGGTATGATGGATTGTAAATCCATGTCTACACCAATGGTTTCTAATCTTAAGAAACTACATGAGTCAGATTCCGGATCGAGTCTAGTGGATCCTACCATGTATAGACAGCTAATGGTTCCTTGATGTATTTGATACATAGTAGACCAGACATATGTTATGCACTGAGTATCTTGAGTCAGTTCATGTCTAAGCCAAGACATAGACATTGGGTTGTTGCCAAGCATGTGCTTAGATATCTTCGAGGTACTATTTCTTATGGACTCAGATATGCTTCTAGTGGAGGAGTGATGCTACTGGGTTATGCTGACTCTGACTGGGGTGGTAGTATTGTGGACCGAAAGAGTACATCCGGATTTTGTTTTAGTTTGGGATCAACTATGATCTCTTGGTCCAGCAAGAAGCAGGGCTCTGTAGCCCAGAGTACTACAGAACCAGAGTATATTGCAGCTAGTACTGCCTGCCGAGACGTTGTGTGGCTTAGGAAGCTACTTGCTAGGTTGTTTGGTGAGAAGCTTGAGACTACTATCATTCGCTATGAAAATCAGAGCTGCATTAAGCTCTTAGAAGACCCTGTGTTTCATGACAAATCAAAACACATTGAGATGAAATACCACTACATCAGAGACATGGTCCAAAGAGGTGATATAAGACTTCGGTACATTGCTACTGATGAGCAAATAACAGATATGTTGACTACGCCTTTGTCCTTGACAAAATATAGGTACTTTCGAGACAAGCTTGGTATGGCAAAGAATGCCTCCCTCGCTGAGAGAGAGTGTTAAAGTTACAGCATCATGAGTCACTCTCCAAGTCAATCTTGTGTGCCAAGATTGAGCCTCATGTGTCAAGGTGGTTCCTTATAGGAGCATGAGTTGGACTCGGGAAACTTGGAGAAGAATCTTGAGTTGGACTCAAGAATGAATAAGCCTCATGTGTTGAGGCAAGTGCTTTGTATGACAAAGTGATGATGTTGTACAGTCTTGCTTGGCAAGGCTAAGGTCTTGTGTGTCAAGACAGATCCTCATGTGTTGAGGCAATGCTTTGCATGTCGAAGCATGAATGGTGTACTACTAACCATGGTTGAGCTATTAAGTCTCCTCTAGAGACTGGCCACCTCTAGAGTGAATTACTTTAGCATATGACAACCTGGAACGATAGTGGAACAAGATGATCACATCATTCGAAAAATCCCCTTATTCTATTTGATATTATAGATAAATTAAAGTTGGCACATGTGGACCATGCATATAAGACGAGATAAATATAAGATGTGATAAGATAAGAGAGAACTCGATTTGCTCAGTAATGATAAAGACTTTAGTTAAATAAGAGAGAACTTGAATTGCTAAACTTCAGTGATGTTAACAAAGAAAGACTTCAGTTAATTAAAGGAGAATTCAAATTGTTCACTTTTGTGATGTTATCAAGAAGGACTTCAGTTAAAAGAGTTAACTAAGTGTTAATAAAGAAGATCTAGTTAACTAAAGTGTTTTGCATGTCAACACTTGAGTTAAACTAAAAGATGACACTTAAGTTGAACTAAAACACAACACTTGAGTTATGACACTTGCATGACGACACTTGAGTTAGCCTCCTAACTAAGTGACCTAGCATCCAGATGAAGGGCAAGTTCATCCTGAAGTCAGAAGATAAATATAGAAGCCAAAGCATGAGAAGAATGATATATATATGTTATACAGGATTGATGAATTCAATGTGAGAGTGAATTCTCTTCTCTCTTGAAGGCAATGTGTTTTTCTTTGTGCAGGATATTATTCTAAGTTCTATTCTTCCATCTTCTCTCTTGCTCTGAGATTGCACCAAGGGTGCTTGGTATTTCTCTCTGATAATGCACCAGGGGTGCTTGATGTAACCTGCTCATTGTAAATACATTCTCGGCTATCTATCAATATTCTAAGGAAGATTTTGCTGGGGTTTTCTCCCTCAACTACTAGAGGGTTTCCCCAAGGTAAATATTGTGTCTCATGTGAATGCTTATGCTTTTGATTATTCATTGATTTCAAGTTCTACTATATTTCCGCATTAAAATCATAAAATTAACACTCGAAAGGAGCCATCAATTTCAAGGCAATTCGTAACTCGGTGAACTGCTTCTCGATGAAGGACTTTACGAAGATCCCTACAAACTTTTGTGAACCCTTCCTTCTCTTGGAATGCATGTGAGCTCATTCACGAGATCTAAACACTTTGAAGTGCTTGAATGATAGTTCTTGACCACTCCTTGCTTCGAATGGAGGAAACCCCTTGAAGCTTTTGTGCATAACTCGGTGAATTGTAGGAGCAAAAGTTGTAGATCTGGAGTATGAAGAGACATTATGGAGGTCTTCTTCAATGAGAACTTGATTTGGGACAAGTCTCTCATAGATATTGGGTATGAAGAGACATTCTGGAGATCTTCTTCAACGAGAACCTGATTTGGGACAAGTTCTACAATGGATAGTAAAAAATTGTTGATCACCTCTTCTTCTGGGCCTATAAAAAGGTCTTCCTCAGCTAAGTGGTGGATCATGGATGTGCATATATCCTCATAGACCATATGTTGCAAAGCTTTTGGGGCCTCTTTTAACGTCTCAATGGATGTGAATATGTCCCCTAGGACATTTGTTGCAAAGCTTATGAGGCCTCCTTCAACCTTCAATAAGATTGGATCACTGTAAAATTAGTATACCAACTTGTTTAGCACCCCTGCAGCTCTGATACCATGTAATATTTGAGCATATAGATCTAGATACTAAGCAACATAGCAATATTGTGAAAAGGTCAACAATCTAACAAATACATGCAATAAATGTGCTAAACATTAATCATTACACAAAAGAGAGAAGTCAATAACAAGAGAGAAGTTATATTACTACATCAAGCTCCAATAAATCAAGTGAAAGGAATAAATAGGCAAGGCAATTCGAATAGGCTATGGAGGCAATTCGAATTGCTCATGCAATGAGTGAGATGCTAGTTAGGCTTAACTAGAGCCACAATAGCCATAAACGCTCGCTAAGATAAGTTAACTAACCCACGACTACCCTTAGTGGACTTAGCTCCCTAGATGATAGGAGCAACTAACTGTAACTGACAGAAGGCATATGCAACTGACAAAAGGCACATGCATGAGGTGCACATCCCTAAAAACACTCAAGGAGGGCACTACTATCCCCATAATAACTAAAAAAAAGGTGCTTGGAGTCCCTGAACAATGGAAACTCCCTAGATTCACTCCACAACTCTAACTTGCAATGTGGGACCCTAAAATCAAGGAAAATAAGCCCTAATTGAAGGAATTCACCCTCATATGCCAAAATAGACTTCAAGAGTTCAAAAAAAGTAGATAAGGCTAATTTAGGACCTTAGAGTTTAGAAGTATGCTCTAGGGTGACTCAAGTGGCCAGAATGAATGAGATTTGGCCCACTAGAATCACGAAATCATAGTCTAAGTCACTAGGTAGGAGAATGAAGCTATGGTGAGGGTTATTATGCTCTAACAAAAGAAAGCTCTCATTTGCAAAGGCATGGTTAGATAAATGGGATTTCCGCTCTAAGCTTAGTTGAATATCCTTTGGGTAGAAGAAGTTAGGAGTCAAGCTCAATATAAGGCCTCTCCATTTCTCCTTTCTCTAGCATGGATGACTAGGGTTTTGCAAGGATTTCCATTTTATTTTGTTGTTGTAATAATTTTTGTAGGAGGGCATTATTGCTCCAAAAAGAAGACATTAGTTCTATGGTAAAATCCTCCCTAACTCTTGATGTAACCTTGGATAATTGAAGATTTTGCTACTGTAACTTTTTAGTTCTAGTTGTTCATTCAATATTTGAAGTTTGTTATAACTAGGAAAGAAGATTAAGTGTGGTCTGTTATGGCTCCTTGATCTCATGGTGAAATCATATTTGAAGATAATGTTGATTGTCCAATTCTATGTCACATGGTTCGGGTTCGAATTCGAGTTCGGCAACCTTGAAATTTGGGTTCGAATTCGGCTTTTCGGATGAAGTTCGATATGAAGTTCAGCATTAGGTTCGGCCATATTGACTGATAATATAAAATAATATAATATAAATATAAAATATTATATAGTATATATAATATAATTATATAATATAAAATATTATTATATAATATTTTAACTTACATAATAAGATATAATATAAAATATAAAAAAATAAAAGTAAATAATCAATATAAAAAATATATATTAAAATCATCATAATATTAATAACTTAATAAACCTAAACAATCTATTAATTTCTAAACCTAATAAACGTCAATATTAAAATTTATGTATTTTTAATAAACCTTAGGTACCAACCGCCAATCAAGTCAAACCGACGCATAGTCTACAGGGATTTTGAAATAAGTTTCAGAAGAGATTGGCGGAAGGGTCGACAACCGTTGGAAGAAGCCGACAACGCAAACACGGAGAAAATGGATCATGGTGCGGCGGAGATAGGACCGACAGAACTCACGGTGGCAGGATTTGCAACGACAGGGCTCGAGGCACGGTAGAAAATCGAGACAGCACCAAGTTTAATGTGTGGTCTTTTTTTTAAACAAACTTCATCGTCGAACCTCAATGAACCTCGATTTTTTTTTGAGGTTCGTCGAATTTCGAACCTTAAGGTTCAAATTCGGCGAACCCTGTGACTTAGGTTCAATTGCAATGTTGTCGTACACAATACACTTCATCTAGGGTTTCATATGTTGTGTTGTCTCTATTGTTCATGGTTGCATGTTATTACTTGGTAGTAATCTCATGGTTGTGACGATGTATCCTACATAAGGGCGCTCACTTAATTTTGCAAAACCTGAAAATTTGTTTTGGATTAATTGTAGAACATCAATGCATGTCTTAATTATGTCTTCTCCATCAAACTCAACTCTTCTCGCTCTCTGATCTTGACTCCATTGCCCAAAGGATAGACATTGGTTTTGATAATCCACCATCACTTTACTACCCAAGTCTAAAAGTATCTTCATTCTACAAATCTTATTTTAGATCAAGATTCGTAAAGACAGATTTGTAGTCTTATTAGGGAATCCCCCCTTGTGCCAAATAAGAGTCAACCTAAAGTGAGGAAGATGACCATTGAGGTGAGAGTGGGTGGTGTCCCCAAGTTGCCTTAGGGTTTGTGCTAAGTGATTGGACTTATCTTTTGTTTAGATCTTGGAGGTAACACTTGCCATGGAACCTTTCTTATGGATCGTCATTACCTTGGAGCTTGACATGTGTCACTTGTAGGAGTTCTTCACATGTGTGGACCTACTTGCATCTTGTAAGTTGCTTGTAGTGGACTAGGTCCACTTGACTTGTAGACCTCCCTTCACCTTTCATAAAAATAAAGAAAGGAGAGAGTTGTTCTCATCATCCATGCTTGGAGAGCTTAAATCTCATATGTCTTGGCCCTTGGGTATAGAGATGTAGGAGTGCTAGTTTCTCTCTCTCTTGATCATTCCTCTTTCTACTTCATCTCTCTTGTCTTGAGGCACTACAATTTCTTGAGCATTCTTGGAGCCTAGGGTTAGGGTTTCATCCCTAAGAAAACATTGGAGTTAGGGTTTGTAGATAAAACCCTAAGTTTTACTTGTTGAGGAAGAAGAGAAGAGGATACGTCTTGCATGATGCCAAGGAGGACTTGCTAGTGTTGAATCTAGCTTGTTGGAGTGCTTTTGGTGGAGCTAAGATTGTTCTTGGTTTTCCCTAGCTAGGGTTTAGGAGAGCTTCGAGCATTATACCAGCTTGTGATAAGCTAAAATATGTACTTGAACTTCATCTTATATATTATGAAGTTTTCAGGTGTACAAAATTGTCTTATTGTAGATTTGATCTTCAGCTATCATTGTCTTCATGGTTTGGCAATTTCCAGCACTTATATGTCTTGTTGATTTGACATAACTAAAGACTGAAATTGTTAAGGGTTTAACATTGATATTGAAGACAATAGGACAGACATTGCTGCTGTAATTATTGCTGTCGTAAAGTGATTTTCAGATCTGGTTTATGCAAGATAAGATTGCCCTAGAGGGCTTAAACTTGTGGCATAAGTTCGACATCTTTTCTCTTGAACTGCCCAGTGGAATGGGATTGGTAACAAGTGAAATATTGTCTGTTGTTGCTGCTGTTTTATATATTTCAAATTAACCCTAAGGCTGTAAATTCATAGAGACTAGATCCAAAAACCTCTGGGAAAGAGATGAAACTTCTGAATCTGCATCAAAGCTTGAATTCTGGAAATTTCTACAGATTTAGGTTATTTTTGGCAAGATAAGCAATTTCAGTACAGATGGTGTAAACAACCTGTTATCACACCATAGTAGCAGGGCTACTATTCTTGTACAGCAGATATCTACACATTCCAGAGCTTCCTTTATTCCAGAGCATGGCTATATATTTTGGATCACTCATGATCAGAGCAGTACATTATTCAGATTTTATGACCTTATGTCAAGGCTGAGCCTTGAGAGTTCGGATTTGATGACTGATGTGACCACTTATCCCATTACAGTTTCAGTTCAGTGCCTATAGATGTATTTCAGCAGTGTTTCAGATGATGCATGATGATGATTATTATGATGATGTTGTATGATCTATGGATATGTTCTCACTGACTGTGGATTATTATCTTGTTGATTTAGTCATGATCATGGCATGTGCTTGGTATATTATTCCTGATGTGGCAAACTATTTAAAATGAACTGTAAATCATAAAATGTACAATTGCTTGCACTTTTAGGTCATTTAACAAAACTTACTAGTATTTTACCTTACATAGACATGGTCTTTCCCCGACACCAGTTGTCTGCTAGTGTAGGCTCCATACTCACTTGTCTCCATCCATACATGACCTTCCTGTTTGACTTTAAACCCTGACATGTCTCATTTGACTTTCTGATACTGAGGACTTCCCCATTTTTCTACCTCTGTGTTTGGACCGCATCCCTGTTTATCCAGTGTCTCGGCTCTGAGTTGGTGACAGAACTTACCTTTGGTGAGTTGGATTGTAGGCCTAAATCATTCTGGTCGGTTGTCCCGATGTTTGGCATTGGCTCGAACTCCCCCTAGTCACTTGAGATGTTGTTGGCTAAAACTGAAAGCTCATGTTCTACCTATGGAAACTAAAAATTCGCCCATGGAAACTAAAAATTCGCCCATGGAAACAAAAAAGGGCAAGAGCAATGAAAAGCTAAAAATACTCCTCGAAGAGTATAAGAAAGGTCCAAAAAGCAATGGTTCTTAAAAGTCATATCTAAACAATTGCTGACCTTATAAATATGTGAAAAACATGCCCTGGATGCAAGCTGCAACTAGTTGTGCTTCTCAGCACATCTGAAATCCGAAGGGTTATGTAGGCCAAAAAGGCCATGGAATAAAATTGAATGATCCTAATGAACCTGGATCAACTTGATGTAGACATGATGCCTAAGTTGAATAAACACTCTCTAAACAACTTATCCATTTGTGAGGCACAGCCATCCCCCGTGTTATTTTGTCCAACACAGAGTTTGTAGCTTCCCCCTTCTCCCAGTCCAAAGTATTTTTGAGTTAAGTTAGACAAGTCAAACCCTTGGCCCAACCTTGCTCCTAGCCTTCATCCTTCACTAGCAGTCTGACCATGTCCAATGGGTGAGTTTGTCATTTGAACTATTGTGCAAGTAATTTATTATAACAACGAAATATGTTAACTCGATTAATGCCACTGAATGGAATTTATACTTTGAGCTTAGCTATGGAAATGATTAGAGAAGCATTGTCTTAGTCTACTGATGTGATTTATCCTTGATTATATATATTCTTGGGATCCGTGATGATGTGGACCATGTATGATGATTATTGATGATGATTTATGGGCCCACATGTTTGATGATGATATCATATGATGGACATATGATGCAGATGATGTTTGATCCAGTTCAGCAGGTTTATTATCTCTTCAGATCAGCAGATTATACATTGTCCATATATGGTGGACCCTACAGCAGGCCCACTAGGGCAACCCAGGGTGTATGAGTACTCATTCCTAGTGGATTTGGGTCTTCTAGATCCATTGAGACACTTATCTTTCAGTTCCGGGCACTTCTGACAGTGATTGATGCAGTTTTACACTTGTTGAGCAGATTTGGGGCTGATTTCCCAGCCTGAGCAGCAGGGGCCCCGAGAGGCCAGTTCACCTAGGGCGCTGATGATGGAGGGGGTGGTCCAGCCACTTGTTATTACCATTTATCCCCCCTTCCGGAGAGCCTGGTGGGCTCAGATGGACAGCGCTAGCACCCTAGGAGGCAGTTTTGGCACTTTCACAATTCCCGAGGCAGTTAAAAAATGGGATAAAGTGGTCACTGAGGAAATCGATTTGGGCAATTGAGGCAAGGTTTTGGCATTTGGTTTTCACAGAGGTCTTCCAGGATGGCATCACTATCTTCCGGTCAGTTTTCACCATGTGGGTATGCCCGGATTGATCACAGGATGACATTTACTGCTTGACTGTCATGGATTCTGAGGACAGTTTTGGTCATTTTTATTATATTGGACATATTTTATTATTTTATTGTGCCTTGGGGATGAGCTAGTAAGGATTAATACCTCCTAGCCCCACCATGAGCTTATTTTATCATGTCCTAGTCATCATGAGGTGGATTATTGTACTTTTTACCCCTCTAGTGGGATGACGTCACCCTCCATTGTACCATTTAGTGAGGGCGCTATTGTTATGTTGAGTGATCCATGTGATATATTGTTATGGGTCATCTTAGCCATTGATTGTATGATGAGATCTTATAATCTCAACCACCCATTTGATGTAGTATTATGGAGTGGTATAGGGTTTTGGTCTTTATTATCCTATATAAGGAGGAGACCCCCCATTGTAAAGCTCACCTTTGGAGCTCTGGAATATTGGAATAGAAGATTTTTTGTGGAGCACATCTCTCTTGCATTGTGGATTCTCTTGCATATTGAATATACAGTATCTCTTCTATGTATCATTGTGGATTTTGGTGCTTTTGCTAACCTTTTGACAGGAAAGTCGAATTGGAGAGAGGAGGGCGACTTCATGAGGGTTATTGTTGGAGGGATCCACATATTCTCTCTTGGGTTGATCTTGTGACAGGGAGTATCATTATTGTATCTTCGTGACATAGTTGATGCTTTCTATTACATCTTTCTACCATTTTCATAATCATCTTGCTTGACTTGTTTCTTTGATCTTGTCTTGTAGGAGGAGGACGATTTGGCTATCTTGGAGAAGGGCGATTTGGTTGGAGCACTTGGATCTCACTCTTGAATATACACATAGGAGAATGCTATCAACTTGCACGGTGGCCACAAACAATTGAGGTAAGATCTACAAGGTATGTGCCTCTTTCATCCATTCTATCTTCATTGGTCATAAAACCCTAATTAAATCAAAACCCCAATTTTGGTATTTCTTAGATCTACTTAGATCTAGCCTTGCAATTGAAAAGATATTAAAAACCCACCTCTATAGGATCCACCCCTAGTTGGATCTATAGTTTGGTGGTGATTGGCTAAAAATTGACACACTTTTCAATGCAAAAAGCCTTCTTGAACCTAAATCGATTTTCCTAAGAAAAGCTTGTTGGGTTAGATCTAGCACATGGGTAGGTGAGATCCCACTTGATTTGACATCTAGACATTTGATAACCTATACCCATATCTTTACTTTGGTGAAAACTACCTTGTGGACATCTCTCCATGTTTTGAGGGGTTGAAACCCCCTTTTGACCTTCTTGGCATCTTAAAACTTAGATCTACTAAGATCTAGCCATTGGATTCACTTGAAACTTTGAAGGAACATAGATCGGGGTACTAACATCCCGGATCTACATTTTGGTGGCCATTGGACTTGGTTTGGTCCACCAAAACCCATTTTTGGACCCTCCTTGAGCAAATCGCACCCCCTTGATTTTTTGAGTTGGTCCACTTCTAGGAAGTGGGTGTTTGAGTTTTTCGTGGATTTGGAATGCCCATGCCTTGAAACCTAGGTCTATACTGTCCTTTTGTCAAGATCCGCCTTGGGGATTGCATTCCTTGTTTTAAGGGATTGTGGTCCACTTTTGGTCATCTTTTAAAAACCTAGATCTTGTAAGATCCAACCATTGGATCTCATCCAATCCACTTGACTTGGCTTCTAGGTGTCCCGATCTACAATTTGACACACTTTTTGACCCCATTAGCCCACTTAACAAGGCACTAGTCCATCACCAAGCAAGTCGCACTCCTTGGGATTAGTGTCAAATCCTAGATCTAGCACATGGGTATCCTTGAAATCAACTTCAACTCATAGATCTAGTCTACACATAACCTATAGTACCTACCTCATACCTAACTTCACCTTGTGGGCCTACCTAGAATCACTTCACACTTCCCAAGAAAACTAGACCCACTTGTGTAAACATTTGGTACTATACCTAGTCATCATACCCCATCATGTGGCCTAAACCATACATAGGTTGAAACATTAACAATCTCTTATATCTCCCTCAACCATACCTTAATCCTTAGGTCCACCTAGCCTTGCATTGGTTTCCGTAACTCATTACTCACATACCTTTAGAAACCTTTGTTTGGGTCCAATCAACTGTGATTGGGGTATAGGGTCTCCCCCTTGGTCTAGTTACACCTTGACCTAAAGCGAAGAGTGCCTTGGTTGACGTGACTCCCACCTGCATTGGGAACCGTGGCATCTCTTGGGTCACCTCTTTAGTTGCCTAGCCCCTCTACCGTCCCGGATGGGATACCTCTAGGGGCAACTACAAGTTGTGTGATAACACAACCACATTGGAGACAGATATGGCTAATTTGCTTTGAAGCAAAAATCAAGTTCATAGATTTTACTTTCATGTTTGGACCATAAGCCATAGCATGAGCATTGAAGATGGATTGCTTGGCCTAGCATGGAAAGAGTTGCAATATTAAAGGCGATGTGCGCATACTTACAGGATAGGTTACTTGGAATATGAATTTTAAAGAAAGTGGGATCACAATAATATTCAAGAGGCCTCTGGATGCGCCTGGTCACCTCTTGCCTACCAAGCAGGAGTTGAACAAAATCTCCCGAGAGGATATCTATAAGAAATATGTGTAGGTCACATTGATCAACCCTCAAGGTGGGTTTCGTCCAAAGATGGCTTTTTATGCCGAGCATTTCATGGATACGAGGGGCAGACTCATTATTCAGCCCCACTACACATTCCTCCATTGGGCACATGCTCTTTGTATTCCTTTAGGCCAGTTCATAGTGGGTTCCCATTGTCTTAGGGTTGAGACGGATCACATGATTGACCGATCTGACAGGATCTACCAGGTTTGCCACCTTCGTGAGGTTGAGACAGAGGAGCACTTCATCTTTCGTTGTTCTGTATACATCACTCTAGGCAGAGACACGTTACCCCATCTAACTCCTCTTCCAGCTCTTCCTCTAGCCAGGGTTCTATTTTGCGCTTCCTCCAGTCGGCCTCGGATGTTAGGAGAGATTGTCCCGACGTAACATGATAAACATATGCCATTTGTTTCACAGACCCTAGATCTACTATCTCTATACATATCTCTCCTAGATTGGCTCTACATCTTTGGAGTTCAATATCTAGGTTTTGGTCATACTTTTCTTTCTGCATTTCATTTTTATAGGAGCCACCTTAGTGCTCCCACTTTGTATTGACATCTTGGTACCAAACAGTCCCATTGACCTACTTTTGTGGTCAATAGTTGGACATTAATAAAATTATCTTATCTTATCTTATTATCTAGGATTTATTTAAAGAAAACAAGCAAGCAAGTGATCAATGCATGCACTCATATTTCTCTTTTCATGGAATTGATTTGATAATCTCAACTCTATCTATGGTATATTATAAGCAATGTCTCTACCTGCTAGATAAGCTCACTTCAGCTTTCAAAACAATACAACAACTGCATGTTTGGAATATAAAATCTTGAGTGAATATTCTGTGGCAGTGCAAAGTAGTGGCACCAGCAAATTGTATGGGGGTTAATCATAGACACAAAGATCATCCCGGTATAGCTGATTTTCTAAACATGTCGATGACTCGATCTGCTAGATAAGCTCACTTTAGCTTTTCAAAACAAAAAGAGAGTTGGGAGTTTAGAATCGAATAAATAGTCTGTGGCAGTGCTCAGTGACATCCTAAGATTATGCACCAAAGAATAAATTTTTCTTTCAACTTGTCATCTAGGATTCAAGAAATTTCAAGCCTTTCTGCGTCATTTTCAGTTGGTGTGCTCTAGACGTGTAGCAAGTTAGCCCCTCTCTGATGCTTCTTATGGTAACAAGGCAATAGGGAGTAGGTTGTGCAGTTCAAGGCAATATCTATAATGTTTTTGTGCTTCAGACACATAGGTTAATACTTGTATGACAAATCTAGAATTGTGCTTATTCCCATGTGACATGTGGTATAACCCATTTTATGTACTCGTCATAGAAACACTGATTTACAGCCAAAAGAAGGGGCCTGGAGACTTGCTGAGGATACTTTCTTCAAGGAATCTATGTTTGCTATGAATATTTGGTATTCAAAAAAAAATTAATTCCAATATCATGCATAGTTTTGGCCAGACCTTTATCTTTGGATTTTGGGTTTTCAAATAACGGCCAGCCCCAGTGACAGTCCCACCAGTCCCGATTCCTGCAACCAATATGTCAATCTTACCCCCAGTATCCTCCCAAATTTCTGGACCTGTGGTCTCAAAGTGGATCTGCGAGAGGATGAGAAATAATTGAGTATATTGAGTTTCCATGACACAAAAAACTAAAACAAGGCATGACCAGACTTTTTCTTAATGCCAAACAGGGCCAATGTCATCTGGAAGCTCATACCTTAGAGTTTGCAGGGTTCTCAAATTGTTGAAGCATGTAGGCATTTGGTGTTATAGCCAGTATTTCCTCAGCTTTCTGGATTGCTCCCTTCATCCCCCTAGCAGGATCTGTAAGAACAAGCTCTGCCCCAAAAGCACGTAATAAAACTCGCCGCTCCAGACTCATAGATGCAGGCATAGTTAAGATGAGTTTGTAGCCCTTGGCTGCAGCAATAAATGCAAGACCGATTCCTGTATTGCCACTCGTTGGCTCTACAAGAATACTCTGGAGTGCAATCATATTAGTATGAGTTCCAAAAAAGGATATTGAGGGTCTTATTCGTCCTTCAGAATCAATTCCTAAACTGAAATACTCTAAAAGCTAAACAACCAAGCTGCAAAGCATCAAATAGCCATTTATTTCAACTAAAGATCCATCGAATCCAACCTCTAAGCTTTCATTAAGCTTCTTAAAAAATTTGCTGACTGTTAAAAGAAATGTGAATATGTTTCAAAGATGAGACTTCTAGATAAGAAGCTCACCTTTCCAGGCATAATGGCTCCTTTCAGTTCAGCAGCAGATATCATACTATAACCAATTCTGTACAGGTGGAAGACAGTCATCAATATGTTACTCTGGATTCAAGTATTATTCAGACCAACTGAATCCCAACAGCAATCACCTGTCTTTAACACTACGACACGGCTCCATTGATTCAAGTTTTGCAGCAATGTTTGCAACACAGCCTTCAACAACACTGTTGAGATAGACCATGGGTGTCTTTCCAATCAGCTGATCCCATTTGCAGGTGTCAGTATTAAAACACATATTTACTATAATAAATCATTTGAATACTCTGATGAATATCTATATGCTTGGCTTCAATAAAAGAAATGCAAGCTTGAAAATGTCAAATCAATCAACCTTGTTCTTATTTTAAAACTTGAGTATTTATTAGAGATACAATTTCATTCAATTGGATAGATTTCCAATCCGAGGTGTAGATCAAAGAGAAACGCTTCTTTCGATCAGTTTTTACAAGAAACGGAAAAAGCATTTTGTATTAATATATGCACAAGCACAAAGTTTTACCAAGGGTAGCTGAACATCAAAAGTCAACAAAACATCACACATTAAGCTGCAGCTAGAAAAAAGGCATCTTAACAAGAAGGAAAGAAGATAGACCCTGTTAGAAACCAAAATGGATTTCTCCCAAATCTATCTGAGCATTCAGTAGAGATAGCTCGTGGACACATTATGGGATGGACTCGTTGTTTGGTCCATCATTCAGCATCAATGATTCGTGAGAGATAGTCAAACTTGGCACATGGTTGCAGGTCTTTATTGCTAGAGGATTGAGGATTGGACAGGTTTATTGGGCAGGTTGTTCACAAGCAGGTACATTTAGAAGACACGTCACATTCATACTCTCATATCAATTGGATAGGTTTTCATTGGATGGGAGGTTCCCCATACATGAAAATTTCTAACAGCATCTAGAGTAGCTATGGGATGTCGAAGACTACTAAAGGGCATGATCAGATCAGTGTGATTCCGCTTTCTCAGTTTTCAAGCTTCATTAAACTGGGAGAATTTGTCTTTCTTGAAAATCATATTTTTGGATCCAATTACATATTTGATGACCCTTTCTGGAGATTTGCATATGGTTTGAATTTCGAGGCATATTACTTATTAGAGGAGACCAGATTTTTGGCTATTTTTAGCCATATGTCCGATTCTCCGAGGTTGCTTGTTCCCCAAGAAATCCGCTCAGGTATTGGGTGAATAGCAAAGTTATTACATATTCTGAGCTCTAATATGGAGATTGGCTCATGGTTGAAATCTCGGTAGATTCTAAAACCATGAAATTTTGGTCTATTTTCAGCTTTCTATCTGTCTCTTGTGCTCGCCTATTGAATTCTTACCCTCCCATCCCATACATAGTGCGCAGTAGTCTGTGTCATGCTATTAGTGCCCGCTGACAGCTCATCGAGAAAAAGTTCATGGAATGAAGTGGGAACGGGAACATTACGGTGGCAGATATATAAAGACATGAGTAATCAACCAACCACCCTACCATTGAGCATTTGCATAGCCTCTAAATGCATTACCACCAAAAGCAGAGGTGGACTTTAGGCAACGGATAGTTAGGTCAATCACTCACAACTTTGACCACTTTCCCAACACTACAAACCCTAGAGCACTGCTTTGCTAGTGTAGTGCTTTGCCATTTCTCTGATCTCTTCAGGGGTAGGCTTCTCTCCAAAAATCTTAGTTACATTGTCCTTCTCCTGTGCCATTTCTTTAGCTTGTTTCCAAGTTTCTCTTGATACAGTATGAGTTCTGCCAACAGTGTTAATGTATTATGGCTGACTAGGATATCCCACGGACCCACAAAGATGTTTGTTTCAGGATAATTTTGCTCATTGAAGTAGTTGAAGTTTGGACAAGAAGCTTCCTCATGAAATTCATTACAAGCTCTGTAAAAGGGAGGCACCTCTTCCATGACCATGTTTGCCGACTCGAGTTGATTTGGAATTCTTTGGTTATTGGATGGAAACTTTCCTTTCCACTCAGGATTTGGTCTAGGTGGAAATCTATGAGTAGGAACATGAGACTTGTCTCTTTCCATGGCAATGAGTCTATTTTGCATGGAATTAATCTGGGCTGCATGATTTGCTTCCATGGCCTTGATGACATCTGTTAATTCTCTTAAAGGGTCTTTGGTTAGATCCTTACTGTCTGCTGCTACTGATTTATCTTTGCTATCTGACTGTCTTGATGAAGAACTACCCCTTGTGAAACCCGGAATGTTTGACTTTCCTGAAGATTGCATGTTCTTGTCAATCTTCTCAGCTAAAGTTTGGGCTTTCTTTATATCACCAGGTTCCTTATCTCTTAACTGATATCTCATTTCTCCATTGAAAGACTCCATGTAATAGATCAGGATTGAACCATCAGGAGGTTTAATTTCAGCATGGAGGCTTGAAATGAGATTGTTGAATCTTTTATTAAATTCTTCCATGGACTCATTCTCATTCTTTTTTATGTTATTAAGGGAAGCCAAAAGGTATCGATCATCTTTCTTATCTCCCCATCTAGCCAGGAATCCTTTCTCAAATTCTTGGAAATTCTTGTAGTTGTTATCATCTAGTTCAGAAAACCAGTCAAAGCATCCTCTTCTAGGGAAAGGGCAAACAGCTTCATCTGTACATCTTCATATTTAGCATTCAAACACCATTTGTTAAAACATTGTGAAAAACTTTTCAATGTGCCTTAGCATTTATTACGTTGTTACCCTAGAAAGAAGGCAATTTTTCAATTGCTTTCTCAGTCACAGCATGAGGGTAACCCGCTATAGTAGTAAAATCTAAAGGACTAAAAAAATCACCCATTTTATTTTCTTCTTCAGACTCTTGAAATAAAAGGTGGATATCTAAACTAGACTCAAGTCCGAGATTTTCGAGGATTCGCCGAGAGTTTAGTTTATTCAATCTTCTCCTACAAACCTTTTCAGGCTCAGGGATGAGAGTAAATAATCCTTCAAAGTTTCTTCTTGTTGAATACCTCGTTAAATTATTTAAAAGTGGAGTCGCCAAATGGACCGAGTAAGTTTTAAAAATTCACAAGATGCATCAAACAAAGTAAAAACAACAAAAGGAAACAAAGGTCGTGACCCGGGAATAGAAAGGTTTATCCCCGGCAACAACGCCAAATGTTGCCGCCTAATAAACACCTGGGGGAAATGCGACAGGAAACCTTCAAGCCGCTCGGTGTGTCCTTGGGGGCAAGTCAGAGTCAAGTGCCATCACCTGATTACTCGACTCCTCCGTCTAGGCTACTCCTAGCGAAACCAAGGGGGGTGGTCCCTATAAACCAAATCTATGGCTTTTACACTACGAAATGAAAAGGCACAATTTCTAGGAGTTATGAAAATGGATGTGAAATTACTGAACAATAAAGAACATCTGCATATAAATTAAATAAGCAACATTGTAGAAAAGATTGCATTCACGACATATTGGTAAATTGATTTAAATAAACGATTGTATAGTAGACCATTGCCGAATGATGTGAAAATAGTTGTTGTGTCAGGGATGTTGTTGATTTCCTTGTTTGTCAGTTTTAAATTATTAAAGATGAGTGATTAAGGGAGTGGGTTTATTTCTTGTTTGGTCCAACTCTGAATCGCTCCTTCGAACTGAGTGTAGTGACAGCTATACCGAGGGTCCAACCAGGCAAGGCATAACCTTCTTAAAGTAGCCTACTGACTCTAAAGTAAGCTTCACTCGACCTCCCGAGTTCTAGAGATTGAATTGAGAGGACGTTGACTCCATTTTTTCTCAATGCCCTAGGGATAAGACTAAGGTCTAATTCCCTCTTCTTCTTCAAAATTACAAAATTCTATGGTTTATATTTGAAAAAATACAAAAAATCAAATATATAAAAAAGCCCTAAAAATCAAATATTTTTTAAAAAATCCAAAAACATTCATCGTTGTTATATTTTTTGTGTTGTATTGACCTTATTTACAAAAATCCAAAAAGAGTACAGCTGTTTATTTATTTTTGGGTTATATACTCTATTGAAAAATCCATAAAAGTCAAAAAATCACAAAAAATGTGTCGTATTGCTTGGTTTTGCCCTAAAATAGGGTGACATCAGCCCTAATAGACTGCTACAGCCCTAAGCGCAGGTCTGATTTGTAATTTGCAGTCATCTATTTGGGCTGCAGCTAAGCCCTAGGGGGATAAGAGGCACACCTCCATCACCTAAGGGTGTTGTTGAATGACTTAAGGGGGTTTTGAAGCTTCTAATCAAGTCCAATATCTTTTATAAGCTGCTACAGGTCTGAAACATCTTGCTATAGCCATACATTTGACTAAGAATTTTACCAACTTGAACTATAATAAAAGGGTTACAAGTCTTATATTGATTGGTTAAAGGTAAGAGATATCTACTTGTGATTTCCAAGGGTTTAATTGAAGTTTTCAATCAAGATATTGGTTCTGATCCTGTATTGTGTTTCATGATAATAATGTTTTAATAACAAGATAGTGCCAAGTCTTATTGCTCCTAAACTCCTAGTCTTGTGTTTGGTCACTAAGTATTTTGGATATTTTATTGGTTCCATAAGGCACTGGTTGACTAATCTAATTGCAGAGTTATCGTTAGAAGTAGAATTGTACGCGTTCTTGTACTTCACAGGGCTACTTCTACATTCATTTAGGAAGCCTTCCATGGTCGAAGGAACAAGGCGTAAAGAGAGAGGAGAGTGCATTGTGGTGATAGTGGATGCATCTCCTGATTAGTTGCCACTCTTAGCACCGACCTTAGTGACCTTTCAAAAGGATGCTAGTTTGAGCAGTAACACACCTCACAAACTAATCAAGTAATAAATGTTTCTAAATTGCCTCCCTTGACAATCTTTATGTCTTGGTGAATAACCCACTAATGAGATATCTTTAATTTTCTAAGCATTGTGTTTTTTTCCTTTTCATAAGTTATTTTCTTTAAATATCCATGGTTCAATTTAATCTTATGCATGAGCAAATCTATCTTTGAAGTGTTTGATATATTGTTGATTTCATATCTTGATGGTCACAACACTTACGTGAGGAATCTAACTTAAATCACAATTCACATAATCAAACAAATTAAGACATTTTCGCTTAAGCTCTATTAAACCTCAAATCAAATTACCCCTAGGGAAGCCTCCCTTGGCCTTTAGAGTTGGCCTAAAAAAGTGGAAAGACAAATATTTAGGTGATAATGGTATTTCTCTTTCAAAGTTGCACTCTCTAGCACTAGTGGATTAGGACTTACTTTTCCACTTAGGTGCTAAATTGAGTTGTAACACTCCCTACGCTCAATCGAGTAACTAGATGTTCCTCTGTTGGTCAAGTGTGTTTTTAAATGCCCTTGATTTTGATATGGTCAATCAAGTAACTAAAGTTACTCGATATCCATATTATAAATCTACAATCATAACTAGAAGTTCCTCTGTTGGTCAAGTGTGTTTTTAAATGCCCTTGATTTTGATATGGTCAGTCAAGTAACTAAAGTTACTCGATATCCATATTATAAATCTACAATCAAGCAACTTTGTTCCTCAATCTCCCTATGGTCAATCGAGTAACTAAAAGTTCCATTGGTTGAGTGTATTCCTACATACCCTCGGGCCTCAATTGGGGTAAAATAAAGTGAGTAACTAACAGTTCTTTTCCTTATTTATTAATGATTGGTTGAGCATTTTGCTCCTCTCCCTTTGTTTGAGTGTTGTAAAGACCCTCGATCTCTAGGGTAAAGTGAGTAACTAAAAGTTATCAATGATGACCTTCAATATAAGCATATTTGATACAATAAAATTCTTCACTCATCGAGGCAAAGCAATTTGGGGCTAAAATGCTTTGCATATTACAAGTGACGACTTTTTGTATAGGCATATTTGATACAGTGAAGGTATTCATCAAGGTGGAGCAATTCGGGGCAAGGACCTCCCTGGACTTGTCTAGAGCTATCTCACCATGTAGTACCTCACTAACTCAGTTGTAACATATTGACTCATATCATTTCAGTAACTAGAGATAGATTAAATAAGGCCAGGGATAATAGTACATACATCCATATAAACCTTGCGTTATTATATTTTATTAATGATTATTTGTTGTTTCTAGGATATCTAGTTTGTAACTATGGTGGTATAAAAAGGGAAGGTTCTTTTGACGTTGAGTGTTAACTCTTATATTCATGCATGATTAGAGAGACAAAACACTATATAGATAGGTGGTATGGAAAGGTCAACCCTTAGCTAGAAGGCTCTGCTCAGTGAGGCTTACCTACCTACTTTGTAACACAACCCTAAGCTAGAAGAACCTTTCGTGCAAGATCAGCCATTGCTATTAAAAAATGGTTGATTCGAACCTTACTCCTATCGACAGGTGGGTAAGTAGGGTGGCAGAGGAGCTTACCTTCCTTTCAATGATGCAGGACCTCAAGAATTGACCTACCTAGCTTTGAGGACTATCCATTAGATCCCATAGATATGAGATAGTTATAACAATGAGATACAACTATAAATAAAGAAGAATATCTCATAAATAAAGAACTAAAGAAATATTACCTATTAAATGGCAAATATTACATATATGAAGAATATCTCATAATATCTAGTTCTATTTAAATCTCTATATATAGAGAACTATAGATAGAGAGGCTTTCTTATATGTGTTATTTCATTGGTCTTCCTATTACCTCCCAAACTAGAACATGAAGTTAAATCCCAAAAGAATAATGCTAACCCTAAGGTAACTAGGAAGGACTATCTAGTGTCACCTCAGTAACACCCTCTCCAACTTTAGGTTGGCTCTCCTCCAACTCTAAGGGGGCATCCCTACATGAGATTTCTAAGGCTATGGCATTGAGACTCAAGGAGATACAAGAAGAGTAGGCCTTAACAAAAAGAGTGTAGTATAGAAATAAAAGAGTGATGGAGATATCAAGAGATTAGTGCCTATACCAACAAGGGCAAATGGAGTCAAGAGGCCAATCCAAGAGGGCAAATCCATGAATAGTTAAGACAACAAGGGCCACTAAAGCATGCCACAATAAAGGCCTAACATGCTGAAAAATGAATGTAGAAAATAGACTAGGAGAGCCCAAAAAAGGTGCACATCAAAACATTACTAATGGGGTGTGACCTACATAATGAAGTATCACAAGCAACAACTCTAGAAGATAATAAGAGCATAACACATCAATGGGAAATTAAGGGAGAGACTCCTCAAATAAAACCCTTCCAACATGGTAGATACACCCTTCTCATATGACCCAAAAAAATCAAGTTCTAGAAATTCCACACATCACTAACAAAATTTAGAAATAGAAACATAAGCCTCACATTGATAGGATGGAAACCCTTGCACTTCACATATGCACCAAGAAAATATATTCAATAAGCTCCAAGGAGAGAAAAAAAACAGCAACGATCCAACCATGAAAACGAGTGAGGAAGGGCTACTCTTCATATAAAGAGTGTAGCTCAACTTCCTTTAAAATAAAATAATATTTTTTTCTTAAATCCACAATTTACTCAATAAACACTGCAAAAAGTGGTTTGATCCACTTTTCTCTCCCAGCAACACAATAAAATAATGTTAGTACATAACCAACTCATGTTGTGAAGTAAATAATGAATAAAGTAATGTAGTGGTTATGTCACGTGTCTTCTCCGAGGGAAACGTCCCCTCAAATAAGTCAAAAGATGTGCCAAGGCCACACATATGGCTCCTCCATGAAAAAGTCATCCCATCAAATATGCATAAAAGCTTATGTAGACTCCATTAGTGAGATGTTCCATCAATTTGGCATGAATATGTGTGCAAGCAACATCCAATAGAGTGGACGCGCTCCTTGTTTGACTTCTTCAAGTGACATATCCTAGAAACATGTGCAATAAACCCTCAAGCTAGGACATCACCTCCAAATGGCTTAATATCCCAGGTGCCAATTCATCAAAAAATGTGCAAATGATAGATATATGGAATAAGAAGTCCATCAATCAAGCTAGTGGCATCAAATCCAAGAGCAAGGTCCCCACAATAGTCAACCAACTCCATGAGGAAGGGGACGGCCCCATCCTACAAGCAATAAAGTGTATGAGCATGCCTCAATATGTGCACCAAGATAGAAGGTCAAGGGGAGAATTCTACTAGCAATGATAACCAACCATGCTAAGATATCATCCAAGTGCCAAGAAGCAAGAGCGTCCAAGCAAAGATGTGTGCATGCCTCAAAATATGCACTAGAAGAGAAGTGCTCCAAAGAAAACCAACAATTATTTTGCAATGAACCATTTCTAAGTGTGAACCACATCAAATGAGCTAGGGAACTCCAATAGAAATCCTCCAAATACCATCACGACATGCATACAAGCCTAGCGCTCCATCAAAAGTGATAGTCCATGTCATCGAGATGCTACAAAAATTCCAAATTAACCCAAAAATGCTAGGGCGATCCGTCAAGGGAGTCATATGTTCTCATATACCATCATCTAGCAAACAATGAAGGCTAGAAAATCACATGATCAAGTGCAATGCTATCTCTCTATGATAAGTAAGTATACCAAGCAAAACGCCCATGACTACATCATCTCATCAACTATCAACCAAAGCATCAAAATCATCAATTGAACTCACAACCTCTAGGCCATTCAAAGTTCCAACAACCTGTAAACATGCCTTTGTGATAAAAATCACAAGTGTGAGTCTCATACAAAATGTGGGGTAACAATTGGCTCCAATTTGGAGAGATGCAGTCTATGTGAGAGTGCATGAGAACCTTAGAATTCACTGCATGTACCTATTAGGAATGACCACTAAGAATTAAGCAAAACATGTGGAGGAATGGATCATGTTGGAATGTGTAATTTTGATATTCAATGTGTAATGATGTCTACTATGATGTCATAAGATGTTTTATCTAGCATTGGAAAGCATAAATAACTCTAATCTTATGTAAAAGGAGTTATCCCACATGCATCATGGAGAAATATTCCCCTATTACCATTCATTATATAAAGAGGCGGAAAATCATTTATCCCACATGTATTTTGAGATGTTATTCTTCCATACCCCTTGGTATATAATAGAGGTAAGGAAGAGCCTTTGGGCATATCTTGTGGAATGCATTGTGATGTTATTGTAAAGCTGTGAAGCATATGTGGGGTGGAGATCTCTTGTAAGATTGAATATTTCTAAAGAATAAAGAAGACAAACCTTCATGTGGATGTTTCCCCATTTGGGGTTTTACCACATATATCGGGTGTATCGTTCTTTTGCCTCTTGTCTCTTGTTTCTTACATGATTATTGTTGCTTGTATGGATAGAAGGATAGAGTAGTAGATCATTGTTATTGATTTGCATGCTAGTGTAAATGTATTGTTGTATGTTTTGGCGTATTCTCAATATTCTAACATGGTATTTGAGCAGGTTACTATGCTCTACCTTCTTCGGTAAATTTTGTTATATTTTTTTACAAGCAACAATTCTTCAAATTTTGAGTTGGGTCCTCCATATTTTGTAGATTTGGCAACCGATCTATCAAATCCAAGTGGAATTTTTTTTTATCTAGTCATTTTGCTACATGTTTGAGAATTTTTTTCAAACCCTAACCCTCAACATTATTTTTCAAAAAAAAATCAGAATTTCTTCAAGTTTCCCATTAAACTATACTACGAATTCTTAGTGCTAACTCTTCAAATCTCTTTTGATCCCTCATCGCCATAGCCTAGCAATCCTATCCTAGGGAAGGCCCTCTCGAGTTAGAGAAGAGCCAATCGGAAGTCTAGAGAGGTAGTTAATCGAGGTGATAGTGGGTAACACCTCTAGGTTGCAGCTGGGCTAGCCTGTTCTTTGGAGCTTTAATCACACATGCCAGTTCAAGCTGTAACATGCTCTACTTGTCATCTTAAAGCATCATTGATATATTATCTTTAGTTAAGTGTTTACTGCTTTGAATCTTGCTCCCTAGTTTTCATTTGTTATATCTTAGAACTTGATTTAATTCTGTTAGAGTAGTTCATGTTCATTCATTATATCTGTTAAATTAGATATTTGTTTAAAAGTACTTGTTTATCTTTCAATAGTTGCTTACTTAGAACCAGCATAGATCCAAATCCTAGGCTCTATCAAGCGCCAAGAGGGATCAAATCTCCCGAGGTGCAAACCTCTCCTTGAATAGCTCATTGAGTGCAATACCTAAGCCACCTAATCCTAAACTCTAAAGTCTCTAGTTTAAGTCTCATATTTACTTCTTACTTTGTATTATTCTTTTTTGTTTATGTCCAACATAATATTTATTACTTTTTACTTTGTATTATTCTTTTTTGTTTACTTTGTATTATTTTGTTACTTGACAAACACTCTAAAATCTCATATTTACTTTTTACTTTGTATTAAAAGTAAAAAGTAAAGTCTCTAGTTTAAGTCTCATATTTACTTTTTACTTTGAATTATTCTTTTTTGTTTATGACCGACATAATATTTATCACCTAATCCTAAGCTCTAAAGTCTCTAGTTTAAGTCTCATATTTACTTTTTACTTTGTATTATTCTTTTTTGTTTATGGCCGACATAATATTTATTACTTTTTACTTTGTATTATTCTTTTTTGTTTACTTTGTATTATTTTGTTACTAGACAAACACTCGACAAATACTCACATGTTACAAGATCTCCCTCATACTGGGCTGTAGAGCGCCTCTCGGCGCAATTAACTCCTATCTTTAAGCTTTGATTATTTTATTAGGGTCTACCTCCCTTGGCTTTGTTTAGGAATTGGCCTAAACAAAAAGGTTGAGTGTTGAAGTGACAGTAGCACCCACCCTGTAGTTGCCCCCGAGGCTGCACCCAATGAGTTAAGGTTTTTCTCACGTTTCCCAGGTGCGGATTAGGTAGGAACACTGCCATCGAGTATATTTGGATTCGGCAAGTTTTGTCTGGGTTTAATTTTCAGTAGGTGCACCCTACTCTAATTCAGTGTGATAATTGGAGTGCTATCCATATTTCCAAGGAACCAGTAGAGCATCAATGCACCAAGCATATAGATTATAGAAGTCCACATGCATGACATCCGACAGTTGATTCATGATCAAACTATAGATTTGCAATATTGTCGCACTGAGTTAAAGGTTGCTGACATCTTCACTAAGCCCTTGGCAGAGACTTGATATGATCAATTGTGTGCCTTGCTTGGGGTGAAGGAAGTTGTCCTTGGGGGGTTGTCCCAATCCTCCTTCCTTTTTTTTGTCTACTCATTTGAGCATTTGGTACATGGGTACCTATCATGGCATTGTAACTGGGACCCATTTTTGAGGTTTAGTCTCCCTTTCATACTTCGCTAAGATCCAATTAAGGCTAGGTGTCAATGTATATACACAGTTGTAAGTTCACTTAGGTAAGATATAAATTGCGCGGTTGGAACTTGGTATGCCAACCAACCACTCTTCTTAAATGATGGGCTCCTTTTAGTTTGTTATAAATTGAGGGTTTCTCTTGTATTTTCTTAGCAGTAGATTTAATACATGCAGTGATTCTTGTTCCTTTTATTAGCTTTCAGTCTGTCAATTTTCTGTTGTCTGTTTATGGAGTTCAAGCACGTTATGTTCCTGCTGTCTTTTGTATGATTTCACAGGACTTGCACCTGACCTCGTCGCTTTGAAACCCATGCCCTACAGAAAGACAGACCATAGAGAGAATGAAGCCCTGGTAAACAGCTGAACACTCTGTTAACTTCACCAACGAACCAACATCCCGACGACAGTCAGTAGGGATATTTTAGCCTAAACACTAACTGTGTGATGGGATTGATGACTTATCTACTTGGACTGTGGATTTCAAATTTCAACAACAGAAAAAAACACAGAGGTGAAAAATGCCTTTATTGGCTACAAATTTAAAGGCAGATGGCATTGATTCATCATTTAAGCCCTCACAATATTTACCATCATAAAGAGGCCATATACGAACTTATTGCTAAAGAAACCATGGAGTATTTACAATCAGAAAATCGAATTCTATGTTAAAATAATTTCAAAGTTGCCCAAATGTATTGAAGAATGAATACCTGAGTGACATCTTCAGCAATGTAGATACCTTCAACTTGAGTCTGTGACTCCATTGCTACTGCCTTGCTGAGAAGCATCGAACTAGCAGGCCTGTAATCCGATGTTTTCATCGTATTCCCCTTGCCATTTATAACATTCATGGGGTGTACAGTCAGTTTCGTGTGACAGTAAGGACGGGGAAGTTGGGTGACGGCGAATGTTGCATATGAATGGATGGATGACAAGTCCGGCACCCCGAGCCTTAACGAGGATTGAACCCGGGCCTGCATGGCCATCGCCATGCCCTGAAATACAAAGCTCTTATACAGTTCAATTATTGTTTCGTAAAACTAGTGTTGCTATTGTCCGGTTCTATCTTATCGGTTTTCATCAATGCAGTGTGGCTTTCAAGACCTTCAGAGGGTTTAGAATTTGCTGGCCCTATGTGAGTCACAAGAAAACAGTAGTCCGTGCGAAAGATAGTAGCTTTAGGCGGGCACAACACTCTATCCGTATGAAATCTCTCACAATATGTTTCTTAGTAGGTGTAAGTTACATCGGCGAAAATATTAAAATGGGGATTTTAGATATCCGTTAATTCAAGAATGTGGCATTTATCGTAACTCTTATTGGTTGAGAGCAGGTGATATGACAAACTTGCTCTATGGGGAAGGTAGTAGGACATTGTCTCCAAAAATATTGGAAACATGATAGATATCTTTATATGTTCATGGCCTCTTCATGTTGCAAGAGGTACATGGAATTAATTTGGTTAGTGGTGGAAGTCTAACGGTGTAGTTAGTCCATGTGGCAATGTGTTTGTTTGTCTCTAACTCTATCACTTCATGTGTTGAATATGGTTATTTGTTGTGTTGAATTCTCCCCATCATTGTCGGTGTGAACGTCTTTGTCGTTGTGTTGGTTATTGTTTCATTGCATTATTCATGGACGTCGATTCTTAGGATTTGTTAATTCTTGTGTTCAGTGTTCCCTTTGCAATGGGTAGTTATGTTGCTTCTTGTGGTGAATAATGGTGTTAGTGGTATTGTGTTAGTTGTGGTTTTGGTGGTTTGTTGGTGGCCACATATTCTGAGGGTTTTTTAATTGTGGTGTTAGTGGTGGGGTTGAATAGAGTTTTAGCCTCGTGGTTCTCGTTGGTGAGCCATCTCTAATTTGCCCAGCAAGTTGTTGAATTCATCGATCTCTTGCAATGGGTGGTTCTTATGCTTCTTGAGGTGAATATGATTCCTAATGTTGGTTATCATTTTGGCTCTCCGTTGTGGTTGTGGATTCTTAGGGTTCTCTAGTTGTCATGTTAGTGGCAAGGTTGAATGGAAGCTTGACCTCTTGTTTTCATTAAGAAGACATCTTTGGCTCACACTACAAATTATTGTGTTCATCGACACCCTGCAATCCTTGATTATGTTGCTTCTTACGGTGAATGTGGTCGGTCTGGCCAATCACTATTTTATTACTTCATGTGGCAAGTACAATTAGTGGCTCCTCTATGTTGCTATGAATGCATTGGATCCTCGGTATGTGTGTTTGTTTACTCTTGGTGCATGTTGCATTTGTGTTGTTGATCTTGTTTTGTTGTAAGTTGGCCTTCTATGCGCTCATCACTATGAATTTGTGGTGCAAGGCTATTGGTGGTTTTAATGTTGCTAGTTTCGTTGGTGTGTCCTAGACATTGCCTTCAAATTTTCTTGTAGTCGAATTTTGCTTTATAGTGATGCACTAAACTTGATATCTTGGGGTGATGATGGGAGGGTGCTTCAAAAAGTAAGGGAACTTTGATAAAGGGTGTATGGCTTCCACGTGCAGCAATAGTTTAATTCGACAAAATCAAAAATTTTAATTAAAATAGTTTAATGAAATTTAGATAATAAATTAATTTTATTTAAAAAGAAAGAGTATGAATATAAGTGCAAGTTAACGATGGCTTATTTAGCATGTAATAAATAATAAAAAATCGAAGAAACATATATTTCTTGATTTACACATATATTTTGAGGTACTTACTCAATGAATGTATAAAATAGATGTCAATGTTAATGTGTTTGAGTACCTAAATGATATAATCAATATATAAATATAGATAATGAATAATAAAGTATATAACTAAAAAGTCTAGTAGTATAAAAATTTAGATAAATTTTAAATCATAAGTTATTATAGGTTCATGACTTAAATGTATGTATTTTTTAAGGTTGATTAAGTGTGATTTTAATGTTCATTCAAAAGATTATGTGGAACAACAATAATAAATTTGTTTTAAATGATTTCAATATTTTGTGTGTGTCATCATTTACTTTGTCTTTCTCTCCAAAATTGTTGTTTTTACATTAAAAACATATGGGTTGAAAAATCAATAGTGTGACGTTTGTTTTGTCATGGTAGAGTTACAAATAATATGCGTTATCATTGGATGCTATTATTCTAATTCCACTCTTATATTAAAAATTAGTGAAGAGTTGAACTATTAAAGGTTACACTACAACATGAACATTTCATTATTAACTTAACAATTACATTTTAATGAATACTCTTGAATTGTTAACATAACATTAAAACTCTAACACAAAATTTAAACATTTAAATATATTTCAAAAAATATTGGAACATTTTGTTGATCTTTAAAAATTTTAAATTGTAAATATACTTGAGCATTTAGTTAACTTTACCCTATCAATACAGTGTCAAATATTAGTGTGCAAGATCTTGTTTTTTTTTCAAGGCTCATACCCATAGAGTTTCGAACCGGTGAACTTACGCAAGGAGTGCCTTAATAGTACATTCATTCATTGTCTATTCTACACCCCGTGGGAAATGTGCAAGATCTTGTTACTATGAGTGTAACTTATAATTTCTTTTAGATGGATGAGGAATGAAATAGTTAAAGGAAAAACATTTACAACCTTAATGAGTATTGTCATAAGAAAGTAAATAAATAAATAAAAAGAAGAACAACATTTCTTTTTAAAATGATATATTTGTAGTAGAATGTGTCTCAATGTGTTTACAATTTCATCACTTATGAATATATATAATATATCACATACTTTCATTTAAAAAAGATAGTTGAATTTGGTATGGTTTGTCCATTACATAAAACATGTTTGGTTACTCCAAACTTAAAATCAAAGTAACCACATAAAATAGAGATGGCACATAATACATGATACATGGATTAGATAAATGTCATTAAAAGCATAGCCACATAAAATGGGAGATAACATATAACACATGAAGTATGGATGAGATAAGTGTTATTAATCATGAGTGTTTTTTTAAATTCAAATTTGCTGCATATACTTCCACATGGACTTTGAATTTCAAATTACAAAAACATGTGTATTGTAGTAACATATAATATGTAAATATCATATGTTATATAACATGATAGTTAACTCATATTCATTATTATTCACATTATAACTAGCAATTGCCCCATAAGGTGCAAAGGAACGCCGAAAGGAAAAAAAATGGGAAGTAAAGTACATGCAATGAAGTAAAAAGAGAATAGTAAAACAAATGTGTTGAAGAGCTTGTTGTGTGGTTTTGTTTGAGTAGTCTAAGGGTGGATTTTTGGAGTATGGTGTTGACTCATTTGCAATCTTTGGTTTAATTCTAATTTTTTCCTTTTAAATGAAGGGAGTTCTATTACAATTCTAATTTTTCATGGTTGTTTGGAAAAAATAATTTGTATTTGATTGACCATAAGTGAAAAAAATTTACTCCAGAAAAATTGTATATTTCTCCTTCATACCCTCCACCTTATAAATAAGTTATATCTCATTTTGAATTAGAGGCTCAATGATATTGTGATATCTCCATACATATATCCCTCCTCTAAAATATATAGCACAGTATTATCTTATTATAGATCTTGATGTCAATGTAGATATCCTTTGACTTTTGCTGAAATACATGCATTCTAGAGCTGTGAAACCACACACAGTGATCCCATATTCATTGTTGAAAACTAGTATCCCTTTCAAAGAATAAGGATTTTTATGTGGCCTGAAACTAAGAATATAGAGAAGGATGGGTCAATGGCCTAAAAGAACTAAGGGAGAGAGACATATATAATAGGAAGTTGTGGGTTATATAAGAAACGGGCAATCACTCAAATAGTTTAATCAATGAGTAATTTAGTGGGAGGCACCCCAACAATTGTTGTAGGTATACAAACCATATTTGGAGAGAGCATCCACCTTTTGGTATTAATCTATCACATCTTAGAGACCCTCCCCAATTACATCCACTCATTGAAAAATAACTTTATTTTCTCCTAGTGTAATCAAATAATTTAAATCACTTGCAACAATACATGGTTGATTTGACAAAGATTGAATATATTCTAACAATGTTTTTAAGAATGTTTCCGTGACTTTAGTAAGTAAACGTCAACATATGCATATTGTTGCTACAACTTGACTTGTGATTGAACAAATTTTGTGCACTTCGATCTAAACTATCAAGATGAATTCGTGGGCTTCGTTCCATTCAAAAAAATCCCATTGTAAAATAATTTGTTTGGATGATCATGTGTCTAAGGGAGTTTGGTTTACGACCATCATTATTTACTTTAGTCTCTTGAATCATGAAAGTCATTTTTGTGAAAGGGTTTCTCTAATTATATCCTTTTGTTGAAGTCCTCTTAGCAATGGGCCAAAAAATTATATATACACCATTCCCACCCTGTGTTCTCTTAGAAAGCCACCCGCTTAGGTGATAAGGTATTTACTATCATGTCCCAAATTTTGAATTGGGTCACAATGGCCTGAGGCCATTGGCCATATTCATGAGAGTTTGTCAAATTGATGCTAAAGGTCAAATAATTGCCAAGGAGGAAAATTACTAGTTTCCTAGGTTGGAGGTGGAAGCTTTGGGATTTGGGATAAGGAGGATAATAAATGATGTTTGAACATTAGAATGGCATAAATATTTAATAAAGGAGATAAATAAATATATACAAGTGAAAATCAAAGTGGCATTTGATTATGAAGATACATGGAGGAAGTGGGACCCACATATGGCTAGATTTCCCCACTACACTTGGCATCATTCTCTCACCAAGTCGAATTCAAGGTGAATGGTAACATACTTGGGGGAGTTCAAAAGGTATTATTCATGGCATGACTCATCCAAGGTCGAAATGTAGAGGAAGAGTAACTCCCATGGAAGAGGAAGAAGCAATTTGGAGCTAGTGGGACACTTGGGCTAGACAACAATGATGAAGATGCTATGACACCTATGACACAAATCATACATGAAGGCTGACATATGACATATATGACATGTCAGGGCTAAAAATAGCCTCCAAGAGGGCGCTCAAGGGAGTTAGGGCAGCTAAGCTATTTCCACATGTGATTTGGTGGAAGTGGGAGACTAGGAATTGTTGTACAAGTGGCATTCTTTGGAATCTCTTCCCAACTTGAGTTGGAATGTATCTCTTGGAAGGAATTTGACCCGTAGAGATCTTGGAAACATTATAAATGTCAAGAACAAATAATGAAGGCAAATTTTGATCATTTGAGAAATTTTCAATTGCATTTGTGAAGAGGGAGAGCTAGTGGATGGCTAGTTTCTTGCCTTAGCCAATTTTGAGGGTGAAAGATTCCCATCCAAGTTGGTAATTGGAAAGGCCATCCAGCATATTCTTGATCCTTGAGGGAGGACGTTTTTTGTGAGCTCTTATACTCTTTGGGAGAGCTTCTCATGTTCCATTTCTGTTGTAATATGATTAATATACTATGTTCTTCATCTTCAGAAATTTTCAGGTCGAAATACCGAGTGGTTATATGTAAAATTGATTATTAATGAGCAAACAATGACCATTCCCCCACTAGATTGATGTATGCCAATGTATTGATGATGATTTCAAATGGAAGAATGTTTATCTGATATATTTATGATGTATGGGCTTCCATTGATGAGTATTACAAGTTTCATGTACAACACTTAAGCATTTGGAGCCATATTGCTCAGTTTTATTTTATTTGAAGGAGATTTAATGTTATTTCCCCCAAGGTCGAACTAGTGATTTTGTTGTTCTTTGGGAGAGGGTTATAACCAGCTTAATCAATTTAATAATGATGCACACTAGACATTAATATTGTACCTTAGACATCCTATGCCTCTGTTTAGAAATTCGAGTGGGTTTGGGAGCATTTGGAGAGTAATATTCAGCATTTACCCTAGGGGGGATTGGAACCCCAAATTACTAGTACAACTCCCATCTTGGCCAGAAGTTTAAATAAGTTTGCAGAAGTCTTTTGATGTTCATAAATCATCCCTGAACATTATAATCAAGTACAAATATCATTCATACACCTTCATTGAATATTTGGATGCATTTGGAGCCAATTGGAAACCTAGAGACCAATACTAGTCAAAGGGAAATTACTAGTAAAGTACCCTACATTGGCCAGAATTGAAAGAGGATTTGCAGAATTATTTTAAAGGTTCAAAAGCACCCCTGAAACACATATTTATGTTCTAACATCATCCATATACCTTCTCAGAAGATTTGGGAGCACTTGGGGCAAATTGGAGACCTAGGCATCAAAACTAGTCAAAGGTCAAATTTGGGGAAAAAGAGAAAAATAGGTCATTTTAATAAAATTCTTAAAGAGGGACATTACATTACTCTATCAAGTTCCAAGCAACATGGTCCTTAAATAAGATAAAAATGATCATATCTAACTTGTCATTGAAATTCATTAGTAAAGTGTAAATTATTGAGCTTGTTTTCACTCAACGTTGCCATTTACTTGATTATTAGGATGGTCCTTTTGTAGTATAAGAAAGAATCCCCCAACTTATCCAACAACCCTATCTCACTAGTAACATCAATCTCATCTAGGTTGTGTCCAACGTAGGCTTGATGCAATGCGTACAATTTATGAACATTGTAACCATCACAACAATTGGTTGTGATTCATTGATTATCACCCCACCTTAGTCAATGATAAATTCCTACATATACCTTAACATTTCTAAGAAAAAGAAATCATGCCACAAAATGTTATCTAGGAAATCATTCCATGTAACAATGAGTTCTTAGATAACAAAGGAGGAGATTAGTACTATGTTGTTCGTTGCCCCAAAGCTATTTTTTCTACTCATGTTAATGCATCACTTTTTTATGGTGCGTGCCTTAACTTTATGGCTTTTAAAATTTGAAAATTTATGTAAACTCGCTCTTATTGATACTTATGGTTGTTAAGTACTAACATTAGTTTGCTAGTGCCCACTAAATTTTGATATAGACATGCACATCCATCATTTGCTTTACACCAACTCAATTTTGATATAGACATGCACATCCATCATTTGCTTTACACCAACTCAATTTTGATATAGACATGCACATCCATCATTTGCTTTACACCAACTCAATTTGTTGAATAAAAAACTCTTCTTAGACTACCATTTGAAAAATGGATTTCCATATAAGTTAACTAGTGTGTTTCAATAATCCCAAAGTACTTCAAAAGACACATTCTTCCTATTATGTTAAATTTCAAAGACTTTTTTATTTGCCAACAATTGCAAGGTGCGGTATTGTGCATCATCTAATTAAGCAATCATTTCTCAAAAGTGTAGGTTGTATCACCCCTTTTTTATGTCATTTAGTTTTTAAAAGGCACCCCTTTAAAGTGCATGAATGGTTTGCATATTAGTCAAAGCAACATAAGTGCACTTTTATAGTGGTTTGTGAATTGTATAGATTGATAATCTTCATTTCTTTTAACTTGTTTTCTAACAAAACAAAATTAGTATTTTGAGTTTCCTCGTCAATAATAGTTAATCGTTATTCTTGTTCTCGCACTTTTAAAGGACTTGGTGGAAATGTTGAGTTTGCTAAAAGAATTCAACTCTTCCATTCACAAATAGATGGTAGAACAAAAGTTTTGTCATCAACAAGACAAACTTGAGGTCATATTTGTATTAAGACCAACCTAGATCCAAATCCTAGGCTCTATCAAGCACCGAGAGGGATCAAATCTCGTGAGGTGCAAACCTCTTAGGTATTGCACTCAAGGAGCTTTTCGAGGAGAGACGAAGGTTCAAATCCCTTCTATTTTTTCTATTTCTGATGTCGGCTATAGTAATTTTGTTTTTATTTATTTTGTTTCTACCTCTTATGTCTACTATAATATATTTTTTACTTCTTTATTTTATTTCTTATATTTCTACTTTTTATGTCAGCTATAATATTTTTTACTTCTTTATCTTTTTTACTTATATTTTTATTAATGGCCAACGTTACAATATTTTATTTCTCCCTCATACTGGATTACTTCTTTATCTTTTTTACTTCTTATATTTTTATTAATGGCCGACGTTACGATATTTTATTTTTATTATTTTGTTACTCGACAAATGTTACAAGATCTCCCTCATACTGGGTTACTTCTTTATCTTTTTTACTTCTTATATTTTTATCAATGGCCGACGTAACAATATTTTATTTTTATTATTATTTTGTTACTCGACAAACACTCAACACATGTTACAAGATCTCCCTCATACTGGGCTATAGAGCGCCTCTCGGCGCAACAAACATGAGGTCATATTTGTACCGATTATACATTATATTATTATTTTTAATGTAGGTTGTATCACCCCTTTATAATGTCATTTAGTTCTTAAAAGGCACTCCTTTAAAGTGCATGAATGGTTTGCATATTAGTCAAAGCAACATAAGTGCACTTTTATAGTGGTTTATGAATTGTATAGATTGATAATCTTCATTTCTTTTAACTTGTTTTCTAACAACAAAAAAATTAGTATTTTGAGTTGCCTCGTCAATTATAGTTAATCGTTATTCTTGTTCTCACACTTTTAAAGGACTTGGTGGAAATGTTGAGTTTGCTAAAAGAATTCAACTCTTCCATTCACAAATAGATGGTAGAACAAAAAAAATTTCATCAACAAGACAAACTTGAGGTCATATTTGTACCGATTATACATTATATTATTATTTTAAACAAAATTGTTATATATTTGTATTGGAGTAGCATTGCAATTGAATAATCCAACAAGATAATATATAACAAAAGAAAGTCCAAAGCCAAAAAATTTGAACAATATCTCAAAATATCAACACTATTGTTGACTCTAGGTGTTGGTTTCAAGATTAAAGAGGATTAATCTAGAGAGGATTGTACACTATGAAACGTTAATTTAGGAACTAATGAGAATCAAGTTCACTAAATGAGAGAGGATTGTTTCATTTCTTAGGTTCTTTGTTGTTTCACAATGACATTCTCGTTGACATTCATACTTCATCTGTCTCCTGATGATGATCCCAGAGTAGGGGTCGAAACATTGAGTTTCAAATTCGTTTAGCACAGCTCCTCCACACTCAAAACCGACCCTGCGTAATGACTATTTTCAAACATCAAGAGTATATTTCAAAGGAACCTAGGCCAACAAACAAACTCTTTGAAAATGTGTCAAATATTGCAAGAACAAAGTTACTAAATGTTTATGGAAAAAAATCAATAGAGGTATAAATGATTTCTCCCAAGACATGAAACAGTTAAAGGACAAGATCGGATTTATATCAAGTCTAGACACTTTCTATCATACTTTCCTTTCCCATCGTACACTTGCTTGTTGGATTTGTAAACCTTAAGCTTACCTTGATCAAACATCTTAAAGTAGATTACAAACCAAACTTAGCCCAAAATCTCTTCATCTCAAACTTTCAAGCTTGGACTTAGACTTATCGTGGGGAAGGCCCCCTTGTGTTGGAGAAGAGAAAACCTAACATGAAAGGAAGATCTGCTGAGGTGACAATAGGAAACTTTCATAAGTTACACAAAACTATCAACCTGGTGCTTGGTACTTTATACTTTTGTGGGTGTTATATTTCGTTGTAAAAGTATCAAAATCAAGGAATGCATCCCTAAATGTGGATTGTACCCATTGATTATCCAAAATAGGATTGTACCCATTAATTATCCAAAATAGTGCATCCATGTAGGGATGTTTAGAGAACTATCCTTGAGATAAGAATTTTAGTATCTCCTCCATTCAATGAATTATATTCGTCCTCACTATGAATCTCTATAAAATCTTCATGTTCTAGGAACAATATCCTTTGATCTTCTTCATAAGGTAGATAAATTTTTTCAAGAGCTTCCTTACCATAAGTTTCCCACGAGCCTGAATGTTTGTTGATGAGGAATAATAGATGCATTACCACTCCTATTGTATTTTCTTTGTATCCAGACTCTAGGGAAATATGTTGACAAGGTATTGCTCTTACAAAGTGCCATTGTTATGAACCTAATTTGTAATCTGAATTGTAACTAAATCTGATGTAAATTTGTTATTAGTTGGGGTTATAAAGACTGATATTATAAACATTTAACTGAACATTCCAAATCCTTCATAACCACTGGCAACCTTCACTCACTTCACATGATAAAACACTAAAATAATCAGCTTTAAACACCCCTACAAACATATTATTTGATTTTTAAAATCACATTCTTCTCACTTCACATGTTAAGACACTCAAACCTATCAACTTTAAAACATATATATATATATATATATATATATAATTAGCTAATTATATTATACCATTTTCATTTTTAATATTCTACCAAATAAGATGTCATCCATTTTCACATCCAAAAGATCATACTTTCATTTTTAATATTCTACCAAATAAGATGTCATCCATTTCCACATCCAAAATATCATACTTTCATTTTAAAGAAAACTTTGAATGTATTCCATGTTACTTGAAATTGAAAACAAGGTAGCTTTTCATTGCAGATGGTGCCAAGTTGAAATTATATACCAAGAGATGGTGCCAAGTTGAAATTATATACCAATAATCCAGCCTCCTCGCTACTTTGCTCAGCGTTGATGACATATGAGCAAAAGTTATCAACGTAAGGAAGAATGGAAGAGAAGCATGTTCATTCAGAGATATGGGTAATCCTTTGAAATCTTGATAATGGATGCATGCATCAATATGTGTGCCAATGCAAATGTTCAATTAATTACCTTATTAGGAATCATGATAGTTGGGTTGAGCTATCCGACATCTTATTACATCCTTAATTGATTTAAGGAAGTGGATTGCCACTGCAATGCTAAATTATTAATTGTTTTCAAAATGTGAGTTTGAGAAAAGGTAAATTCTCTTAAAGCTCAGTGCAAGGGAGTATAGGAGGCACAAGTTGAAAGAGGCTAGAATGAGGAAGCAAATTGAAAACGCAATGTTGAATTTGTTAATTGTTTTCAAACTTGGAGTTTGAGAGGAGGTGGGTTCATTTAAATGAACGGGACTTTGGGTTGTTTGAGCTATTTATTAACTTATTTAGTAACAAATGAGTAGAAGCATTCTTGGCAGATTGTCTTTTTTGCTTTAATTGATATCAAGTGATCAATACAGGTACAAGATGGGGATTGATGCTTGAAAAATCTAATAAGATAGAACAAATGTCTAACAAGGTGTGGATTGATGGAGTATGTGGATAGATGTGTATGCCCACATGTAATAAATAAAAAAATATTATGTAATTTGGAGTGTTGAGTTTTCAGCAACACAAGGACAACCAGATAGAGAGTACCATGTGGGTTGTGTCAGGACAGAGGGAATAACAGAGGGAGAGTGACCAGCCCTCTTCCCCTCTCTTCCTTTGATCAAATCATTATTTTTCCCTACTTCCCCATTGTTGTTGTTTTTATCTGTTGTTTGCATGCTTGCCTCAATAAAATATCTACTGCTTCTGCTTCTGTACTTCTTCCATCATCAAATCCTGTAGTCTCTAGAAGCACATTTCTCCTTCAAAAACAGACCCATATCAGTCCTCTATGTCCTCGTCCTCTGCAGAGAAAACCAATTGCTTCAATCCTATGAATACCGACATGAATAACAGCAGCATGTGTAGTATTGCCCATTTCAATATCCACAATAGTAACATCTGCAATTTGCAAATCACTTTTGAGTTGAGATTCAAATATCGCTCTTCCCTTATTAGACACTAGACGTGGCTTGGGTTTAATAGCTCTATGCTTATTGGATTACCCATGTTCTCATTGTGGCTTGGGTTCAATATTTCAAGTTTTCGATGTATTTTTTTGGGTGAATTTTGATCACGATGGTGAAGCACAAACTGAACATTGATGCCTGTGATGTCTTCACTAGTCCTCACAGTGCAGATCCCCTACCATTTCGGGTGCTCCATGGGCCATATCCTTGGACCTTATGATAGATCCAATCATCCTATACACAGGGCAGACCTACGGTAGATCTAGCATTGAGAAATGGGTGGCCATTGGCAACACCATTTGTCCTGTTACAATGCAGAGTCTCGAAGATTTCACCCTCATACCCAACCACAGCCTCGGGAGGCTCATCTAGGAATGTTATGTGGCCAATAGCTCAAAGAGAATTGAGAGGATTCCCACCCTAAAGTAGCCAGCAGATCCCCATAGGGTCAGATCAACTATCATGGAGTCATCTTCATCTCAATCCACAGCTACCATCACAGCCAATGCACTAAGGACATTGAAGAATTTGGGCAAGGAGTGTGATTAGAACAAGACCATCCTAGATCAGGAGGGGATTGTTCCAGTGTTGATATCGACACTCATAGACGAAGAAGAAAAACAAGAGGAAGCTAAAGGAAATCCAGAGGGGCTGCATTCGCAATTTGATGATGAATTGTATGAAGAGGCATTGGGCATCCTCCTGTTCTTCGCTTTGAGTGATGTAGAGAGGATGAGATTAGCGTAGCCCCAGGGTTTATCCCACATTGCATCCTTGCTTCTCTAGGGATCCATAGAGGCCAGGGTGAATGCTGCACATTTGATTGAGTCCCTCACTTCATCTGATGATCTCCATGAGCTGAAGGCTATGGCAGGTAACATGGAAGGCATAGTGCAAGGCCCGACGAATATTATGAGAAAACCACTCTATCCCCGGGCATTGAAGGTTGGCATCAAATCGCTCCTATCACTCTATTTCATTTAGTCCAACAAGGAGAAGTTAGGTGCAGCAAGGGTAGTAAGTGCACTGATAGAAGGCTTGGTGGATTTTGAGAAGTGTGACACAGAGAGGGCCCTTGCATCCATTGAATTGCTATGCAGGACCAATTCAGGCTACAAGGCTCTCTGCGACCATGCTCTGGCTGTCCCTGTGTTGCTGAAAACCATTCTCAAGGTCTCTGGTAGAGCCATGGAGTACACTGCCGGTGCACTCCTTGTCATTTGCAGTGCTTCGGAGGCAATACCGAAGGAGGCCATTGAGGCTTGTATTCTTACACTTCTCTTGCTTCTTGTCCAGAGTGATTGCACTGAGACAGCCAAGAGAAAAGATGAGATGCTACTAAAGCTCCTTAGGAATGCCTGGTCAGATGAATCATCATCGCCTGCCTTCTTCTAGACTGATGTGGTGCCCTTCTAAACTTCCATCAAACAATTATACCATCATTCTCATAATGGTCTTGGATCCATTGCTACAACATCCTGAATGTTGGTACTACTCCTTGTTGGCAGTCTAGTCAAGTTCACTTATCGTTTGCAATCCAGAGTTAAAAGACAGATCTACAAGTTAATCATATCAGAGAACATTCATGTTCTATACATAGCTTAGCATTGTTCTACTGATCTCCTCAATATATGCTACTATGGATTTCATAATTCATACATATTTTTTATTAATGTGATATATATAGCCCAAGCTAAAGCTTATAAAATGTGTTTTATGGGATTTTTTTTAAAGGCTTCTATATGGCTGTATCCATCTATGTTTCATAGCTCTCAGATCAAGAGCTAATAGGATAGACAGGGAAGAGCTAATAGTCTCCTTTATGCTGATATGTATTTTATTGAACTAAAGCTTCAATTTCTTAGCTTTCTGTGCAAATTATTTGGGGGTATATTTGATGAATCTGTCCCCCTTTATTGCTCATGCCGAACAGGCAGGTAAATATCAACCACTGCCCTTTACTATGAAGTCATGGCAAAAATATGAATCCACCCATGAATCTCTTTTATCTTCAAGTTTTCTTCACACCCTTCAATCGATTGGAGCTGGATATATAAACTAAAGTTCTTCGAGAAACATGCCTTGAGGAGATGCACGACAAAGATCAAGGGTATCTATTCCGAGAAATTTGCACATTTATCCCTTTGAACTCATGCAATCTCCTAAATGTTCTGATATTCAATGCAATCTCCAAAATGTTCAGATACTTAATAAATGCAAATATTCAAACATAACAGATTTCAGAGTTTTGCAAATATATCATATATTTTACCAATAAATAGAAAACCTCTTGAATATCATAACTCGAAATTGTAGAACAATGATAAGTATATTAACTCTTTCGTATCCATGAACAAAGTCAAACATGTGATGTCCAGTATAATTACAACGTAATGTGGGCGACTCTTGGACCAGCAGGAGCCAAAATTACTTTCGGCACAAGGTGATCGTGACCAACATATTCAAGAAGCCTGAAAGAGCTAACCCTCTGTGTAAAAGATGTAGGTGGGCCTTTGTGGGGTCTCTCGCAATCCAAGGCAGACAATTTCCTGTACGTTCTTCTACCATGGATGAAGGTCCTCGTTCCTGGCCATGCCCTTCACTTTGTGTACATAAAGAAATAAATAAATCAAAACCTTGGTTTAAAACTCTGGAATAAAACCCATAAAACCCTATTGCAGGTGGGGAAAGACATACCTTCAACCTCACCGATAGTAGAAGCAAGCGTAGGCGTATTTACTTAAAGACGAAAGAAAACCATGGCACCGTGAACGATCAAACGGGAGGTCGGATCGACGATCCTGGAGAACGAGGTATTGTCGCTCCTTATGTTATCAGCAGCAGTCGGGCAAAAATTATGATATGGGGACCGAGCCGCTGCGGGACAGTTCATCTCTTGTCCACCTTGGTTGGTCTCCCAAAACTCGAAGCAGGGCCGGTAAGTTCAGGATCATGCTATCGGTAGGTTATTTTATTCAACTCCATTAAGTATCACCAACAACAAATTTACGGAGACGGTAAAGTAAGAAGGCGTGTGGCGAAATTTCATTCGATTTATAGACGAGGAATCTAGCTACAGTGTTGAGAAATCGTTTTTCATTGAGAGAACGCCTTCGACGTAAATATGTTTCTCTACATTCAGTACACAATAAATGCATTCAATATACATTCTGCTTCTATTACACAATAAAAAACCATTAATCATAATTTTACATCCAATACGTAAAATAACTATGTGAACACCCAAGATTGGATCCAACCACAAATAAAATTATCACTCACAATTACAAAGTTCTTGAGGAAAGACATTATTATACACAATATAGGAGTATCAAAGATATTATTATACATAATATAGGAATATCTAGAAAGGTTACCCAATATTTAAAAGGATAAATTTCATTGTGTTTGGAACCTTTGCTAAGATATAGTTATATGTGACTTTGTATGAATATGAACCAAATTTCAAAAACTTTCCATCATTTCTTCCATTTCCCCCCAAGGTCTCTCCATAAGGACTTTGGTGCCTAGGGATAATATGCTTGTCATGTAGATATGTTTGACTCAGATGGTTGTAAATGGTAATTAATTTTTCATATCCAACATCATAAAATAAAGAAAAAACAAAATTCATCAGTTATAGATACCCTTAATAAAATGCTACAGCCATAACATAAATGTGGAAATAAAACATGTACATATTAGTATTCATTGTCATCACCCTAATTTTCTTCCTTGCTTGGCATGATAAAATTGTTGTTCTAAAAGATGTTTTGATCTCGGATCGTGTCTTAGTACAGACCACGAGTCCCTATCCAGCACATTCGGGTGAAATAACACTTGGTTGTAGTGTTTTGGGTAAACATAAGGCTCATTATTTTCACCTTACATCATTTTGGAGTTGGTACATATTAGCCCACTACCACGATATTCATTTACATTATTCTAGTTGAAAGTATCCCACCACTTGCTCCTAAAAATAACATATTGGAAAACATGAGAAATCTAGTTACATGATCTCTTGTATCTTTTTGGCGTAACCTATCATCCCCTCTATTATGTTCTAATCACAATGACTAGCACGACTAGATTGGTCAAACTCAACCTCCACTTCATAGTCGAATGTGATGCATCCATCATCGGCATCCTTGATGTGAAAATGATACACATATTCCCACATAGATGGAAACAAGTGCACCGAAAAATACGAGGAATGGACGTTGTCATATGTTTAGTAAGCCGAGCATTAATAAAAACACAATTCATGCTATAATTCAAATGTGCATTGTAAAATGAACAATGTACATAGAGATATTATTACATAATTGTTGCACCCAATCCTTATGTTTAGTGCATCCTCTTCACCACCTGGGTAACGACTAGATGCACCACATTTCTCTCTGATCTGGTTAGCCACCCAACTATTGGGATAGATCATTGGCATATTTCATTTTAAATGATCAAGATAAAGGATGCTTCTACTATTAAATCGTCTGAATTCTTTCTTGTCACTGCCCCACTTCCTTTTTCTTCTCTTCATACAACGTGACCCATGCTTGTGTTGCCTCTGCATTATAAAGAACAAATTTATTGAGGGCATCAATTTCTACATTTGTTGATGTATTCATGAAATAAAAGCGATTAGTATGAGATCAAGTGCATATTATCAAATTCAATGTAAACAATTACTTTGTAGAAAATTGACCAAAGATAGGTGACTTAATATTTATCATGCACATTTTTTCGTTTGTTTGGAGTAGCTCCCCTTCCTTTTTGTCCTCATCTCATTGATCATCCCAAACCACTCAACCCGGTGTGTCGTCGATTTGATTGATGTATGCACTAGCGTAATAGAACAACTAATATACGATGTACCCCTCCACCATAAACCCCTCAAGTTTTTCCCTTTGTCTAATAAACCCCTTTAACTTTTTCATATACCTCTCCAAGAAGAACATCCAACGACATGAGACCACCCCAGATAATTCAACCTCAACAGCTAGGTGAATTAGAAGATGGACCTTTAAGTCCATGAAACTTGTGGGCAGTTCCTTCTCAAACATACAAACAATCTCAACGATCTCTCGATGCCATCATGGAATGCTATCCATGTGAATCTACTTTGATGTAATACAAAGTACAAATGTAGATAATTTAGATATGGCTCGTCATAGATCCTAGGGGAAGTCATGGTTCACACAACCATGGATGAACAAAGGATAATGACACTATAAAATAAACACATAAGAAATTGATTAGCATAAAATTGTGAATGCATAGCATATTATAACCTTCATTGTAGAAAAAGAAGCATGCAATTGGCATACATACCCTTAGAAGGCTTAAATGGTCATGCAATTTCAACCCCGGCAATTGTTCTTCTAATATGAAGTAGCATCATAGAGTCAACCCATATAATGAAGGTGCCTTCACACTCAATATATCATCATTTGCCAAAGAAATATCATCTTTATTCAAAATCCATGGAACATCACCTTCTTTAAAAGACCAAGAGGTTTCGACCTCTCCTCTACTTTATTTTCTTGGCCAATACTTCTTTTTAGTATTCGAAGAAATAAGATCTCTCCTAACATCCAATGTGCCAAACCATCTTGGAGAACTGGCAATTTAAAAATAGATGAGTCATCAACTCTTTCGCGGCCTTACACAAAAGACATATACCCAAACCCTTAAAATTAAATTTCTGCAACCTATCCCACGTTAGAATGTGGTTTGCGAAAATTAACCAAAAATGAAGGATGCTTTTGGGGGGAGCTTTAATTTTCCACAGGATAGTCCACCACCATTTTGGCTCCACTGGGTTCAAAGAGAAAATTGAGTTGTACCCAATCTTCATTGTGTAGAACCCACCTTCCAGATTGTAAATCCATTTCAATGCATCCACCTCACCAGAAACATGAATATGGTCCAGTCTAAGCATAAGTCGATAGTTATCCCTATTGAGTATGTGTTATATTCGTTGCATGTGTGTGTGGGGGGGGGGGGGGGTGCGTCTTTGACTATGCACCTAATGATCCCCTCCATCTAGTGTTATATGGTATGCGTCGAGCGCTGGCTCGGGCGGGGGGGGGTTATCGACGCCCTCCCCCTTCCATGAAGCGGACATCAGAAGTGGGCATTATCCCATTTCCGATACGTGCGAATCGAGTTCGAAATTTTTTGGGCTATTCTTGGGTTCTTTCTAAAAATATGCAATTTAATCCTGGTTAAGGGATTGGAGTCTATTTTCTAATCTGGGTTAACAGATTACGGTTTTGGATGCTGCGGAATACCTATATTTGTATTGTGAGTGGTTAATAATCAATATGAGAAAATAAGAGGTGTGGCTCTAAGTTTTGTTGGGTGTTGGCTCAAGGGGGGTTATGGGGTGGGGGTACTGACGCCATCCCCCTTCCATTAAGCGGACATCATAAGTGGTCATTATCCCATTTCCGATACGAGCGAAGCAAGTTCGAAATTTTTTGGGCTATTTTTGGGTTCTTTCTAAAAATATGCAATTTAATCCTGGTTAAGGGATTAGAGTATATTTTCTAATCTGGATTAACAGATTAGGGTTTTGGATGCTGCAAAATACCTATATTTGTATTGTGAGTGGTTAATAATCAATATGAGAAAATAAGAGGTGTGACTCTAAGTTTTGTTGGTTTTCTTGGTTAAGGGTTTCTAGGGTAAATCTCTGTGTATTATGTGTGAATGCTATGGTGTAATATCTATTTTGCTTAAAAGAATTTGTATGCTTTGCTTCTCTACAACAGGTTTAAAACTTACAATCCCAACTTTCCTTCCAGTTATCCTTGAGACCAAGCTCTTCAGATGTTATCCATCCTTGTTTCCATGTTGAAGTCTCTACTAGATTGACAAATTTATCCAAAGTTACTTTCCCTAAAACTTGGAAATTTATGACCAGATCCACCGGAAGATGATCCCTACCTTGGCTCCCCAAAACTACATCACTTCCTACCCGAATAGATTTCCCACTACCAGCTTTCCATGCTAAAAAAGGAGATAGTACAGAAAAAACATTTAGAAGCGCTTTCCATTAATTAGAGATCATCTGGCAATTTTTATCTATTCTCTTCACCCAATCATCATTGTATTTGGGGCTATATACTTTGCAATAAGAATATCTTTCCAAAAAAATTCCTTTGAAACAAAATTCCATAGGGATTTTGCGGCAAGCACCTTATTGAAGTGGAATATATTCTTCAAACCCCATCCTCCCGGGGCAACTAATTATTTCCAACCAACTAGATCCAAAACTAATTTAATCAACACCAATCTACCTCCTCTCGAAAGCTAATATATTACACCACAAGTTGATTTGGGCTTTGACCTTCGCAATCAACCAAAGCCAATCCTGCTTGCCATACCTATTAGGATTGAGAAAGAAACCTAAGTAAGGAACACCATCTTCCATCTTACAACATCAAAAGGAAAGAAACCTCTCCAAAACACTCTTTGGGCCAATTGGTTATGTAGGATATATAGAGAAAATTTATGGTCATTTATCTCCATACTAGTTGCCCTGAAAAACATAGCAAAATTTTCCTCCATACATTGGCATTCCAAAATATATTGTGCATAAAAAATACATATGTCATCCACAAACATAAGGTGAGTTATGTTTTCTCTGCCATCGAAATAAACCCCTATGGGACTTCTTCTGGATCTATCAAAGAGCAGTAATCAACTTAAACCTTTAATTACCAACAAAAACAAATAAGGAGAGAGGGGACATCCTTTCCTTAAACCACAGGAGGATTTGAAGAAAGTTGATCCTAAACCATTGATCAAAACTGCAAAATAAGGAGAGACCACGCATCCCATTATCCAATTCTCATTTCAAGGTTGAATCCCACTCGAATAAGTACTAGTCTGATAAAAAGCCAAGAATCTTTGTCATATGCTTTCGACTCATCCAGTTTTAGTGCATCCACCTTTTGATTCTGAATTTTAATAGTATGCAAACCCTCTTGTGCTGAACCCAACTTCATGAATCAACCGACCCTTAAGAAAACCAAACCACTATCTAGAAACATATATGGAAAGGTGAGGTTTGATACGAACTGCAATGAGATTTGCAATAATTTTGTAGACCCCATTGCATACCAAAATAGGTCTAAAATCAAGAAAATATGTCGACCTATCACTCTTAGGATAAAAGTAAGAAAAGTGGAGTTTAGTGAACCTGGAATTGCGCATGTCAACCTAACTTCTTCAACAACCTTCAATACATCATCTCATACCACATTAAAGAAATCCACATAAAATTCAGGCAGCCACCCATTTGGGCCAAGGCTTTTATCCTTCCTAACTACCTAAAATAGATCCGCATTCTCTTCATCCTCAATCATACACGGGAACTTTCCAATTACCTACAACATGCCTCCTATATCTTGATTCCCATGACCTGAGTATAATTCCTTGAAATGTTCCATTGCTAACCCTGCTAAATTAGTAAACCCCTTGAATAGTAGACCAATAGAATTCTGAAGCTCCCAAATGGTGTTATAAATCCTTCAATGAGCTGCAAACTTTTGGAACTATTTTTGTATTTTGGTCCCCTTCTTCTAGCCATAGGGCCCAACTTTTCAACCTCCATTCCAATTCTATTTCCCCAAGGATATTATGTTTGGTGTTCTCGAGCGAGGCCACCTCTTTCCTAATACTATCCAAGGGGAAAACAATGGGGGATATTGATTAAAGAGATTCCAGTTCGACTCTCAATCCCCACTAAATGGGCTTCTTTGGATTTTCACTTCTTAGATAAATTCCATCCTATCACAAATTCATTTAATTTATGAAGGAAAATTGCAAATTGAGCACAAGCACCAGCCCCTTCTCTATTATTTATAGACCTCCACTTCTCCTTTACTAAATCTTGGAATTCAGGATCTACAACCCATCTAGAATTATACCTGAAGGGGGAACCAGGTTTCCCTTTTGGTTTTCCTATTTCTACGAAAATGGGAAAGTGGTCTAAGAATAAACTAGACCCTAGCCAAGACTAAAAGATATCCAAATCCATTGCTAATTTTTCATGCATAAAAAATATATCCATGCGTTTCTAAATTCCATGGTCACTGATGCGCTTGTTGTTCTAGGTTGGCTTGAGTGCAGGCGGTTTGATATCTAGCCATCCATTGTCTTAAAAAAGATCTCTAGAAAAAGGAGCTAAATTGTCTTCCTGGGCTGTCGAACCCCAAATTTCCTCGACTTCCAACGTCAAATTTAAGTCCCCTCCTGCTATAATCCCATCAGATTGAAAGCATATCGGAGCCAAAAAGGGCGTCCAAAAATCCTATCGATTTCATAGGGACCATAAATAATCAAGATAAGAAATCATTTGCTCAGTTCCTGGATAAACACTTCGCCCCCCAGCACAAAATTGCATGCAAACGAATTATCAACTCGAATACTTCAGGTGAAACTAGAAACTAAACCTCTTGATCTTCCATAAGCATCCAAAGCAAAAAAATTCATATGAGGAAAAATATTCTCTAATTTAGCGATAGCTAAAGACCCCACCACCATTGTTTCCTGTAGTAACAAAATATCCGACTTTTCTACCTCCATTAGGCGGTTGAGGGCTCTTATCTTGGCTTTCCCTCTTAATCCACGAATGTTGATTGATGTAATCTTCATCAAGGAACACCTACTGGGGTGTTTCCTACTCTAAGAACCCTCGAGATACTCATATGTCTACCTTGCAAGTTTTCCCTTTTAGCCTTCTCCCGCTCATGAAATGTATGTGATTTTCGACCAACCTTTCCAGGGATGGATCTTGAGGGCTCATCCATACCTAAACCTCCTTTTAGAATATTTCCTTTAGATTTCGGATGCAAATAGTAGGGTCCCCTTGAGGTTCCCTCTGATATTTGACTGCCTTGATATGTCAAAAGGGGCGGAATTTCCAACTCCTTAAGGGAAGAGTTGTTGGACCATCCTTCAGGATGAAATTTAAAGGTTCATACATCCCTCCTTGTACTTTAGGTCCCATGTTGCTTGGACCCAACTCAAAATCCGACAAGGTTTCTAAAGGAGGAATAACTAGCCTCGATAGAGACCATGTCTCCTTCGTCTTCTCTTCACAACTTTGCCAAATCCCGACCAATGTTTCTACTTGACTGTTAGACATGTCTAGACCATAAAAAAAATCTTGTATTGAAGGTCCTTTTACTTCAAGAACTGGAGGGACCATAGAGAGTATAAAGTCCTTAATGATAACATCATTTTCTGTTTCTTCCTGCGCTGCCACCTTTCTCCTACCCAAGGCATAGGCACTAGTGCATTAACATTGAATATGTGCACCGATGCATATATTTATAAATGACACACTAGTGTGCATTATAAATTAATGAGCATCGAAAAAATAACCTCCGCTAAAACCTCCAACCCCCGTAATTTTTTAGTTGTAGTGAATATACGTTATAACTTTCGCTAAAACCTTCACTACCAGAAACAAAAGTTGTAGTGGAAGTTTTTTTGACAGTTTTTGTCAATCTTATAACACTAAAAACTTCTACAATAGCCTCTACTAGATGATGTTTTCCTAGTAATGTATGAACATTTTAGCTACAAAATAATTGCACAAATGAAAAGGCCTCACAAAAAAATATTAATCTTATAATTTATAATTAATAGTATTTAACAAAAAAAAAAAAAAAAAATTGTTAAAAGCATGCCCTCTTAAAACTATAAATTCCAAAGATTATCCCGAGTAGGATTCCTTAAAAGGAAGTTAACACACTTTCCAAAGATTATCACAATAGGATTCCTTAAAAGGAAGTTAACACACTTTCATATGAATTTCACTTAAAAGTGCATCGATAGAAAGGTAGGATGTGTTTTCTTTCACGAAAAAAGTGAATCGTCATGTTAAATCCTTGATAGGGTAAGAAAGAAATAACATCCAGTAAAACAGTGACGAGATGACCACTTTTATTTAATAATTATTAGTACCTCTAAAAATATGTTTTGGGGTATATAATTAATGTACATATAATATTAGTTGTGCTGCTTCAAACGTCTAAATATGACGGGACATGTTTCTTTATTGAAGGAGGACCTTAGGCTTTTCCAAGTGATGCACTATTAGCATGAAAAGATAATTCCAATCATCATCCTCTTCGGATAAAAAATGTTTACATGAAAAAAATATATTAAAACATGGCCGTGAATGGGTTAATAAACTATTATTTAAAATAATCTAAACTATGTGTGCCCATACCATTTCATACTTTTGATGCCCTCATATTTAAAGGCACCCCAATGCTAATTGTGTTATGGTATCTTATGTTTAGAAAGCTGGACAATGATGGCTTTCCTGACCTTATAAATTAACTACAACTAGCTATCAATTGTCACTCCCATGGACCATATTATATAACATTATCAATGGTTTCCATATTGCCAAGATTAACAAGAAATGACACCATGTCCATGTTCATGTTTATGCAGGTGAAAACAAAATATATGTCACCTTTAATTAGCTCCAATAATTGTTATAATACACAACTTATCAACAAAACTATAGAGCACAATATCAACTTCCTGAAAACCAAGGATGTGGAGGAATGTAGAATTTAAGGAAGAACATTCACCCTACTCCTCAAGCCTACCCTACGAGGCACTTCCACTTTACAAGTGCAATCTGTAGACTAGAGCAGGAAATTGCATTCACCTCTACTTCTTCATTTGAAATTTTAGATGCAAACCCCACCAACTAAGTTTCTCAACTAAAGGTTTTGAATCTCTTGTTCAAGCTCACTTGCTTTCTCTTCTATTCTTAATGTATTTCCTAATTGCCTCTATTTCAAGGTGTGAATTGGTAGGATTGATTGTAGAGGATCTTGGTTTTTCTTCTTCTCAAAGTCTATTCCGTTAGCAACTGCCATTGTTGCTATTGATTTTTCCACTTGTTCTATTGTATTTGCCACATCATCTCCATCTATATTATTGATTTTTGGATCCATTTTATGTAAATCCATTGATGCTCAAAGCAAGGGTTTTGCTTCTCTTTCAAATAGGATTAATTGATTAGATTGTGCATGCTTTGTTTACACCAAAGACTGTATATCCTCCCACTTATTTCTATTTACTAACATTTCCAACTCAATATTATTATGATGAGTATAAACATATGACTTATAAGAAAATCTTAGATTAGACATTATATGTTGTAGATCATATGGCCAAATTGACCCAATGGGAACAAATGAACACAACAATATGCTAAACAATTCTAATATTGATTTATTCTTAATAATAAACGAACAAACTTTAGCAAGCAGGGAAAAAGTTGACTTTTTATACTTAGAAGAAAAATGCAATTGATCAGAGGATAACCTTTGCCTAATAAACTCAAGAGCAAAAGCTTGAGGCAAAATATAAATTGGAAGAAGATAAGGTTGCATTTCTGCTCCATAAATTTGAGTAACATTATCAACTTGGTAAAGATACCACTATCATACCCTCGTTTCTAGACTTAATTGAAGAAGCTTCTTCGTTTCTAGACCTAATTGAAGAAACTTCTTGAATTCAACAAGCATTCTAGGGGGGGAAGTTTTATAAAAGATTATGTAACTATGAAAAAGAAAACAATCCACAAAATCTTTTAATCCATCATTATACTTGACTACCAATGGTGTCCATTCGATCATTGGTAATGGATTACCACCTTCATCCAACTTGTTCGAATTCAAATACTCAAAGTGTGTTTTTTGAAAATATATGAGAAAATATACTAGATTAGGACTAATCTTTGGAGAGCCTAAAGGTATGAAAGTTACATAATTGTTCATGGATTGACTCTACTAGATACTCAAAGAATTTAAACAATGGGCGGTGAACTTGGAGCAGGAAATATTTCATCCATCAAGCCTAAAATGGATTCATCCATGGTAATGTCATCATCATAACCAAGTGTAAAATCAATCATAAATATTACTTTTGGAACATATTTAGGAAATATTAAATCTTGAAAGGGTAGATTTAGATTAGGATTTGAGGAGTTGTCAGTACTATGAACTTTGAAACTACTTCCTCATCGCTCATATGAGATTCTCCTTTAAGAAGGCAGAGCATTTCAAAAATTGAAGATGCTATGATTGAAAATAATTCATAGGAACCATCAACTAATAAGACCATCTAGATTCGAGGATTATACAACCTCGCACAGGTAGCAATCAAATCCAGTAAATGCTAGGAAGAGGGAATAATAGCCTGAGCCAAACCACTTGTCCAAAAAGGAATATGGTCCTCCCCATTTTGAAATTTCTCTAAATCCAAGTATCTTAGTCTACCTGGTGTTTCAATGGAAATGCAAGGATCATAAACTTTGACATTAAGGTCAACTCAACTTTTAGTATCATAATAAGATGGTACCGAATTGGTAGGGGTTAAGGGGTTTTGTTTAAGAGCCATATTTAATGAAATAAACTAGTTCTTTTCCTCTTAAATCAATTTCTATAAAAAAAAATGAGGTAAATATTTGACCTTATCTGGTCAAATACATGTTTCCTATAAATTATTGAGCCTTTACCATGATTTTCCTAGGTTTCGCCACCTTTAGAGATCTTGCGTAGGCAAACATTCCCACAAAAATGGCAAAGGATGAGGAAGTAAATTGATATAATTTCACCTATTCAACACCTCAACGAAGCATTTAACCAACACAACCATCAATAATAATTGGAAAGTACGAGAACTCAAATTTGGTGATTAACCATTAACTCAAGGTTTAAAGGGATGGGACCTATATCATAATTCTACCTCCTACAATGAATGTCGATACCATAGTTTGGTAGTGGTTTTTGAAGGCAAATAAATAGTATTGGAAACCACTATAATGAGCTTTGAATCCATTAGTTGAATGAAACTTGGCAGCATATTCATCATTTCAAAGGCGTTTAAGCATACTATCATTTGGTTAGTTTGTGCACCAAAATGAAGGTGCATTGTTGATCATTATCAAATCTTGTCCATTGGATTGTATCAACAACTGCACCAACATAATTAACCACATTACTATGTAGTGATTTCTTTGAATCAAATGATCATACTGAAATATCTCCCTTTATCGACCACAGGTAAGAAATTAGTTACAATAGGCCCTTCAGATATATTTTTCATAATGGAATACCTTATTGTCATCCTTGGGCACTATTGACTCCTTGTATTCATGCTTGATGATGTTTGATTTAGATAAATTCGAGTTGACACTCCCTATTTCAGTTGTGTTTCAAATACCTATCACATTTAGAAACCTTGTTTTACATAATTACATTCTTGACGAAAGTGTTTTTACTTGTGTCATGTCCACTATGGTTTGCAAGAAGCTGGGATCCCCTAAATTGATCCCATCCACCATTACTTTTAGTGGCTAGGAGGGTTTTCCTTCCTAACTATAAGTAATTTTTCATGATGTTCGCATTGAACCTATAGGGAAAAATGTCTTGAATAATATAGAAGTTGTCAATGATCCATTAGATTACAAAAATATCCTTTGATGCAACCATATGTATGCCACTAAGGTGGTTGTTTCCTCAACATTTTGCGCCATGATGTTTTCCCATGATAGAAAGATAATGTCTCTAGACCAAATTACATATTAGGAGCCCATGCCACACACTTATCTTTATAATTTTTGTTTTGTTTTGTTTTGTTTTTGGTTTGTTTATCTGACTATTGGGGCTGACCAACATCTCCCATATTACACAAATATGGGCCCTATCATCTTCAAAGGCTCCTTTCTACTTTAGGCAAGTCATGGCACACATTGCCATGCTAGTCATACGAGATTCTCTTCCATGTGTAGCATTACTTCCTTTGAAAAGCTACCTTTCATATTGTCTTTAACATCACTAATGCCACCTACCCTCAAATCCAAGCTTCACTTAACTAGTTTTTTTTTTTTTTTTTTTTTATTGTCTTTAACATCACTAATGCCACCTACCCTCAAATCCAAGCTTCACTTAACTAGTTTTTTTTTTTTTTTTAATTTTTTAATTTTTTAATTTTTTTTTAAATTTTTTTTACTATTGGGGCTGACCAACATCTCCCATATTACACAAATATGGGCCCTATAATCTTCAAAGGCTCCTTTATACTTTAGGCAAGTCATGGCACACATTGCCATGCTATTCATACGAGATTCTCTTCCATGTGTAGCATTACTTCCTTTGAAAAGCTACCTTTCATATTGTCTTTAACATCACTAAGGCCACCTACCCTCAAATCCAAGCTTCACTTAACTAGTGAACCTCTCATTCTATTTGCTTTGTCACCATGATTAAGAGAGGAAAATGCATCCCCTAGTGCCCCCATATTTCAAGGAACATATATTTAAGGACTCCTATATCATGAAATCCCTTTCTCTTTCCTCCTTCTTGAGTATTTTTTACCCAACTAATGGCCACCTAATCCCTTCATGGTTTAATCTTGGGGATAATTAGTTGGTACCTTTCCTTCCCATACCTTGACCTTGCTACACCACTTTTTAACTTAATATTTTGTTCTCTTTCTCCTCTTAGTGAACACCCATATAGTACTCCAAATATGCCTTACACACCATTCCATCTAACTAATACTCATGCATGAAATATCCTTAGATAATAGGGTAACATTAAGAAACTAGGGGTATCCACATCCCTATACCAAGCCCAACCCTATCCATAAGACAACTTGACACTCACACTTGGATCCCCTTTCCTTGTGTCCATTTCAATGTCAATAGTCATCCCACTCACCGTTCTTGCACACTCATGGAGGTTTGTCATCCCCTTCACCCACCTTTTGTATGCCTACTTCCACTGACCCCATCTAGATTGGTTGGGTGAACTTATCCCCCTCCTATGAAGGATCCCATATGATTGTGAAAATTATTGCTACACACTAATCACCCTTGCACCTTATGCAATAAGTTCAACCATTATTATCATAATTGCCTAAAATTCCCCATTTTTGGTCCTCCCTTAGTATTTCCTAACAACAATGCATGCCACAACCTCATCAAGTTGATTTGACTCTATACATGTTTCCCATACCACAGATGGATAACATTGGTATACACTATTATCTATCACATATCCTGTTTGGTTAATCCCATTTTGTATGAAAAACCATTGTTTTTGTTCGAAATTAACATCAATCCAACACCAATCCCATTTATTTCACCTCAGAGTAGAATCTAACATGTGTCGTGGTTGGAGTGTTAGTTCATCTATACCATCTCAAACTCTATTAGCTCTACTTATGTTGATCACCCCTCACTCACATATGGTGTTGATATTGGTTGCAACATTTAACCCTTCCATCCCTTTACCTACCACACTGGAATTACTTGATAGGTGCCCTTCTAGTATCCATGGATTATACCTTGATGAAGACATTCTAGAAGCCTTGACTACCCTAGATTACCCATGGGGAAATCTACAACATAATTTGTACTGTTAATTTTTTTTTCGATAATTTCATTTAATATTATCTAGGATCACTAAGAGAATAACATGTACAGCATATCAAGCATAAACACAAGAGACAATAGACACAGAGTTTCCTCGGGGAAAACCAAGAAGGTGAAAAACCCCGCAACTTCCTCAGAGATAGAATAATCCACAATACAAGATCACAATGATCAAACCCAAAGAGATGTCTCTAGCAGATACTCCTCCTCCTCCACTTGTGCGCAACTCTCTCTCTCAACTATGCGAGTTTGAGAAGTGAGTGAATGAATAGAATGAGAGACCCAACCTCTCTATTTATACACTGACTTGACCTGCCAATAAACTAACTGGGCCGACTTCCCAAGGAAGTCTAATAACCCACCCACATAATATAATCAGGGCCGACCCCACACTAGTGGTCTAATAACCCATCAAATATAAGTTGCGACACTTACAAATACAAATGAAGACACTTTTGATTGGAGGAATAATACATCTCCATCATACATATAACAAAGTACAAATGTAATACATAGAATAATATCTTCTGAAGTTACAAATACATCAACATGTACTTCATTTCTCAAGATTATTTCACCACTTTAGACTAGTATAATATTAAAGCTAAGGATTTCATTTCCCATGGGAATGTACATTGGTTCAAACATCTCATCCCTACCCCAAAGGATTTTGATGAAGACAACATGGCCAAGATTTCCAAAACCATATGATAATTTTGTTATTACTGACATCATTGAAAATATAATTCTAATTGGAGTCACCGATTCCCCCAAAGAGGTAGCAAATTACAAAGAAATATCCTAAGAGTTTCATGACATATTTGCTTGGTCATGCTAAAAAATGATTGGCATAGACCCAATATTGTTGAGCACCAAGTCGACATCTTATTGGATGCATAATTTATTTAGAATAAATAATGACCTATCCATCTTGAAAAAGTCACGACCATCAAAGAAAAATTGATAAATTACACACACTAAGTTGTATATACCCAATCATATATACTTCCAAGGTATTTGATTCTTTTCCTATCGAGAAGCGGGGAACCATATGAGTATGCATTGATTTCCATGATATCAATTAGGATTTGCTAAAGACGAACTCCCTCCTTCATTCATTAACCAAATGATTAATGAATGCACTGATGATGAAGTCCTCTCCTTCATGAATGGGTTCTTTATCTTAATCAAATCTAGATTCACCCCTAGGATCAATGCAATACTCCATTTACTACATCATGGGGACATTTTTCTTATCATGTCATGCCCTTTGGACTCATTCCAACATGCCATGTTATATTGTTCCATGATATGGTGCACATAATTTTGGCTTACCTTGATGATCTTACAGGTAGATCTAAACAACTGTCATAATACTTAAAATATCTTCTCATTGTCTTTCTCTTGTATTGACAATACAACCATTTTTTGAAACCTCTCAAGTGTGCCTTGTGCATCACAACTGGATTCCTCCTCAAAATCATCATCATGAAGTAAGGGATTATTATCGATTCATTAAAAGTCCTATCCATTATAAATCTTTCACCACCATGGATTTACAGTTATTGTAATACAAATCCCACTTCTTGTGGTGTTTTGTATTGGATTTTGCATATTTTAATGCCAAGTTACTAATGGGGGATGATTAAGTCCAAAAATCATTTGTTGCATTGAAAAATGTGCTCAACACTACACCCCTTATCAACTAGTCTTGATTTTAATAATGATTTTATCCTTTTAGATGTCATCCTCAGTTTTCACCATCATTGTTGTAGTAGTTAAACAAGGGGATGACTAATGTGATCATGCGATCTACTATGTTAGAAAAACTAGTTAGGATCTTTGTTAAACTACAATCACGATGAGAGTTGGCCTTCATTGTGGTCCATTTAGTTTAGAAGCTTCACCATTACATCCTTCTTTGCTAAACCAAGGTTGTAGACAATTTAAATCCCATGTATTACATTTGATCCAAAATGGATTTGAACCAATTGAATGGTCATAAGACTTAATACTTGCAATTTAACTCAACAATAAATTAAAGGTTAGATAAGACATAAAACACACTACAATGTATAGTTAAATAAGATAAGGAGACAAAAAACATTGAATAAAATAAATAAATGAAAATAGGAGAGAGGAATGTGAACTAAAAGTTTAGTCCCTTGGTCTTCTAATTACCCCATCTCTCCTATATCTCTTTGTAATGAGATTCTCAAAGGGATTTTTTCTATCCAAGAGAGGAGGAGGCACATAGAGTCCAAAGCTAGATTGAAATCAAACATTGCCAAAATAAAATATTGAACAACCATTGATGTTGGTTTTGATGTTTGGATTCTAGGGTAAATAACATGCTTTGTGCATCTTTGCGGATTGTGTGATGAATTCTTCTTGTATTCTTGATTTATTGTGCTTTTAATGGCTTCTAGTGAACAATAAGAGTGTGTATGAGAGGGATTTGCAATTAAATTGGTAGATTTAATGTGTTGTTGGTTATTCTTTTCTAATGGAAGTTCCAACAACTCTTTTCTAAAATCTATGGTTGGTGGTATTATCCAATCCTATATCAAGTGGAGTTAACCTTTGAATATAAATCAATTCCCTTTTTGAGTGAAGAAATTGATTTTCACATTTGCATAGAATTCAACTTAGCCTAAATTGTACTCCAAGAAAAATTTCTCCAATCCTGAAGATTCATCGAAGACCCAATTTTGGGAAGTAGTTTGTTTAGGTTTTATGACATCCCATTGAGAATAAGTAGGAACCATTGGGAACTTGAATTATTTAGGCTTGGAAAAATTGTTTTCTTGTACATTAGAGTGATAGTTTGGTAAATTAGAAAAGAACCGAGTTTCATTTCTTCATTGGTATCATAGAACCTAGAGTGGGTTGGCTCCATTGTTGATCATTGGCCTCAACACTAGAAGCCAATAACCTAAGAATGGTATCCATAGTTGGACATGCCCATTTATTCACCAATATGTTTGATCTCAACTTGACTTGTGGTTTGTTTAATTTATGAAAAATAAAGTAGTGAACCAAATCTTGAAGACATAGTACTCAGTGACAGAGCATTGCAAACACTAAGAACTCAATGCTTGTCTAGGGGAGGTATAACCAATCATTGTGTGCTTTCCTAGTGTTAGCAACCAAAAGATCAACTAAGAATATTTGTTATTAATGAAAATATAGATGGTTGTTGTATGTGCAGGTTACACCTAAGAACATTCCTTGAATCCATTTCAAAGAACAAAACTCTCCGTGTAACATTGAGAATAAAGACCAAACTTTTATCCTGCATAGTATACATGTTGGTGAAGCGAGTGGAGCATAAATGCTTCATTTACATATCAACATATTGAGACACTGACTAATAAATTGTAAGTTCACTTGTTGGATTGTCATCCTCTAGTGGTTTGATCTTAAATTTATTACCCTCAAGAGTAAGAAGGCCTTGTCTCTCATTGAGATTTCCACTGACATTCCTACTAGGGATATAGATCCACCTCTCAATGATTCCATCCTCATTGACAATAATTTTTTTGATATCATTAGAGGATCCACGGTATGGTGATATCTTGATTTACCTCTACACAATTCTTCCCCCCTTCCATCTCTCTCATGATGACCATTAACATATTCATCACCAAGCTCCTCATTATCTCCTGATTGTAGACATTATTTATTGATGAGGAGCTGATACATTTTGTGGCAGTGCGTAATTCACAAGGAAGTAGAAGGGGCTCTTAATGACTATCATAGTGACACTCGTAGTGAACATTTATTAGGAATGGACGCCACTCAAAATATCATTTGTGTAGGCTAATTTTGGCCCTTTCTTTTTCATGATTGTATTCATGTCGTTACGTGGTGCACAAATTGTTAAATTTTCCTCTAAAACTTGAGCACCACCTTCTCCTTTGTATCCCACCATCATCATTGGCCCCTTCTACAAATTGGGGATTGAACTTATGGAATTCCACCCTAAATTAAGTGGTGACCACAAATACATAATTATGGTCATTGACTACTTCACTAAATAGGTTGAAACTATTCTAATCGTTGACAACACTTCTCATAGGCAGACTGCTTCTTTTTAACCATGTCCACTTATTTCAATGTCCCCAAATAAATGGTCTTTGACCATGGCACACCTTTCAAGAATAAATTCTCTTAAGGGTTGTCTTTTCAATTGGGATTTACACATGAGTTCTCCACTCCATACTATCCTTAGTCTAATGACCAAGTTGAGGCCATTAGCAAAATCATCAAAACCATGCTTCAAAGGACAATCAACCAAATAAAAAAAATTGGAATCACATGCTCTTCTTGACATTATGATTGATAAAATATTTGTCCATCCCATCATTACATTCACACCCTTCCATCTCATTCATGGCATAGAGGTAGTCTTACCTATTAATTATGAGATCTCTCCTCTCTAATTGGAAATCAAACTAATCCCTAACATTAATGACTTAGAACAACAATTAGTAAGCTTGGAACATGGAGACAAACACCATAAACTTACCTTATAGATTAACAAGTCCATCAAAAAGTGCTTTAAGGCCCATTATGGATACTATAGGTCTGTCGTTGTTCAATTCAAATGTGATATAGTGCTTACGTTCGACCCAACAAAAGAAAATTTAGGCTGTCAAAAGTTTAAGTTTGTTAAATGTTGTTTAACAAAGGGGGCATATGTGCTTGATTATTGAGATGGTGAAGTCATCAAGGAACCCTTCAATGGGTTTTACCTAAAGTAGTTTTATGCCTGAGCAACAAGCATACCCACCAATGATTATATATAAATTATGCTTATCATTTGTTCATTCTTTTTCTTGGGCTTAGTTTTGATTGTTTTTCACCTAACACTTTGCTTTCTCATATATTACTTGTTCAAATGGTTTTAGAGGGTTTCTATTACACTGGATTCCTTGATAATGCAAGTTGTTCTTACCCCTATATTATGTACCATTTACTCACTGTCACAAACATTACTTCATTCCAATGGTGTTTTTTTGGGCCTTACAACCAATAATTAGGCTAGATATGATATCGTGACCAATTTACTTATTGACGCGATTATCTTACACATCCTCCATACTCACATTCACATAAATTCCTAGTTACTCTTCACAAAAATAAAATAACTTTTACAATGTTTGTAAACATTGTTGTTTTAGGAAATATCTATGGGTTATATTTCTATTGCAACAATTTGTTACCATTACATTCATTCCTGTTCCAATAAATAATAATACTTATGTACACAACATATCAACTAAAGTCTTGGATTAACATTTCACATTAAAAGGTTACAAGTATGGAAGTAAATAAATCAACATGTACATATACACCATCTCATGATAAACAAATGAAACAAACACATAAACCATCATCATTACAAAAGTGAAAAATCATAAATGCACCATATATATCACAAACAAGTAGTGCTTTTACATCTTAATCTTTATCTCCCCCAAAAGAATATACATATCCATTGCCATACAAAAATTAGTGTGGCATCTACTACTGCCACATTGTGGTGGTGGTGGTATCTTATCAAAAGGTTGTAGGTATTGCAGAGGCATGGCCTCATTGGGCCCATCTCATGCTAGTTCCTTCACAGTCTGCCTTGCTCGGGCTACTCTACATAGCGTGGCCTCCTATCAATTTCCATACTTGTATATGCAACCATTAAATATTCCTCTAGTGCAATCTACCCATTTTCTGGAACTCCCTTCATAAAAAACTCAAAATGGTGGCAAACCTCCTCTATCATCACTACACGACTAATATCTCATTGTGCTCCTTAGGCCTCAGGTCTTGGACCAACATCCACCTTTCTAGTTTTCTCCCTTGGAAGTACTATTATTGTTGGTGGTGGCTCTCACCCTGATTATGCTCCTACTGGCCTCACTAGTCCCACATCTTCACAAGCTTAATCAAATCATTAATATACACATGATCCACATGTATATTAAATCAAACATGCATACATCTATACAATCATATGTATTTTAAAAACACTCATTAAAAAAAAAACACCCAACTCACTTATAGTTCCTAGTCTCCCTTAGAGACATTGGTAAGTGTGGGTCAACTCAAAGTCTATCTCCACATAGGGATACTTGGTGAACATTATCTATTAATCCCAGGCATTGAAGAAATCCTAGGATAATATGTGACACCTTTACTCCTCCTCTTGGCTACATCATCAACTTCCCTTCACAGCATTACCAACGAATCCCTCACTCCACCAACTTTAATGGCATGGCATAGTCAGATGGATGGAACCCACTAAGAAATGAAGGTGCATACCAATGTTTCAAACATGAACTCTCCTCCCCCATTCTCATGGATTTTTTTTTTTTTTTTTCTTCCCATAAAACATCGAATAATATCCTCTCTCATACATATCAACTCCCCCTTACCCACTTACAACACCATGCGTGCCATGACTCTCACACCCATGTTGGTGATCTAGTCCACCGGGATCACCCCATACAACTTTTGTGTCCTCTCCTATTATATGGATATTTTACACCCTTTATGTATGGAACATATATACAAGGCATTCCTAGTCAAAATTAGTGGAACGGGTGAAGACAACTAGCTCCAAATCATTGTTTTGCATGCTTTTCCATACATGGTCATGCATTTCCTTGAAGAAAAGCATGGGCCTTGTGGTTCTTCTTAAAAGGAACTATGATTGGCCATATAATTTCTACACAAGAGCCACGACCACATCCCAAAATCCTAAATTAGGGATGAAATGCCAGGAAAGTGAAAAGCCACAAGGAAAGATCACCCATGGACAATATTTGTGCGACATGCATGCATTCCTCGCCTCAACCTTGTCACCTCCCTAGCCTATAAATGGAGGATCCATGGATAAATATATAGAGAGAGAAAAGTCAGATCAAGCGGCTAAAATCCAAGGGAATTGAGTGAAAGCTAAAGTTGTTTAAATCTCATGTTGCCTTCGTTGATATTTGTAGGAATCTTTAGTGGAGACTCAAGAATCACTAGATCAATTCCTCCACACATAACAAGAGACCATATATTTCCATCAATAAAGGGTAGAGGCATGTGGCTAAAGGCAGAGGATCAAAGAATTTGGTGAAGGAGGCACAATAAATCGAAATTAGGTAATCATTGTTGTTGTAAAATTTTCCTTTCTAAATTAACAAGATCGTTGTTCTCCCCCTAGAAATACTTATAATTTCTCATATGTTTAATGATTTTATTTGAAATATGGTTTGTTTTACTTGAAAGAATTTGAATCTATATACTTGCTTTCCTTTTACATGTAGATGCATTTGAAGTAAGGTGTTATTTGACATGTGTGCTGGTACAAAGATTTTGTCGTTGCAATAAAATAAAGGACTGACATGCTCAAGAACATCAAACAACTAGGAGAAACATGTTCTCTTCTTGTTTCCTCTCTCTCATATTTTATCATATAAGCTGGCATTTGATTTAATGGAATGAACACATTAATCTACACTCTTGACCATCAAAAGGATTGACCCACCTTTCGAAGCACCATCCTTCAGGGGATTCTTGGCACAACAAGATTGGTGACCATACTGGGGATGGTTATTTAATAATCATCCTTAGATATTGGGTTTGCTTTAGCTTTGTTTGTCATTTTAAAAGCTATGGTAACTCTTACATTTAGTCTAGAACACAGAGAAATTAACCAAGAATCAATAGTCATAAAATCTAAGCTGTTAAAAATTATCTTGGTCCCTACTTGTGCCTATAATAACCAACAGACACAACCTACCATGGTTATGGTAGAGGACATCTACAACCACTCACGGTTCTTCCATATACCAACCACAAGCATAATGTTAAAAACTGAATTTTGTGCATTTCGCGATCCTGAAATTGATTGCATGTGGTGCTTTGATGCTTAAAAACTCTGTGTTCTTGATCCTAGAATTAAACATTTATGTGCATGGCTTGTTATTGCATAGTTAAAGAGTGATTTTTTTTCTATTCTTACATGGTCAGTTTTTGGTTTTATTTGTTACATTAGATTAGTTATGTTAAAAAAAATTGAAAGTAGTTTGCATGCATAGTTGGTGTTCTCATATTCTTGATAAATGATTAAAAAAAATCTCTTTGGACTCATAGATTAGTGTTGTTGCATTTGCATTTCGGAAAAAAAGAAAGTTTAAAAGATCTTCTTCTGTTTTCACGAGATTTGAAAAAATGTAGCTCCATTCCATGCAAAGAAGCATTCACATACTTGCATTTTAATTATCTTTATCATTTCAACAAAGTATTTTAGTCACGTCAAATACCAAACAAGTTGTACTGCATACCTTGGTTAATAATAGACACTAAAAGCAGCGTAATTAAAAGCAACCAGATTTTTTCCTATAGCAAACAAACACACACAGGTTATAGAGCCTTGGTGTAGGGTGGAGAGTTAATTCTCGAAGGCCATGGAAACTAAAAAAAAAATTACTAGAGTGCTAAAATCCATTAGTAACAAAGAACATTTGTCAGGAAAGAATGTCTCACACATGTGTCAATCACCATGTCAATCTATGGAAGTGGAGAGATTGTCCCCTCTTTCTTATCCAATGGAACATGCATGTATGGGAGATTTGATAGAATTATAAAGTCCTCAAGGTGACACCATTTCTCTTTGAGTTTTGGGTCTAGGACATATGTCCTACGTTCCCTACCCATATGTAAAAATCCGACCTATGACTATTCTCCTTGACCATTGGTTAGCGAAGTGGTAACCTTAGTGGCTTTTCCTAGTTTTCACATAGGTGAATACAAGAGAGAATATTTTGTGGTACCTAAGGAAGACATATAACACCTATTTCATATCCCCTGGAGGGTACTTGTCTTCATGACAGTACTTGCATCTTGGGTGATTGCTGCTTGAGAGTTACCGAACTGTCTCATTCTTACCTTTGCCATTTTTTTCTAGGACTTCATATCCTTAGGCTAAATAATAGGAATTTTCCTTGCCATGTTTTCTTATTGTTGCTTTTAGAATTGTTAGGTCATTGATTCTTGGTGATTTTTTTTTTAGAATTAATCCTTAAGATTGTTTGGTCTTGTTTAAAAGATAATTTTGACCGAAGTTAAAATAAACAAGTGGTTGGTCATATGACCCACCAGTCTCGACGGTTAAGAGAGTATCCAACTACAAGTGTTGAACCACCTTTGACACATAAATGGTTAACTAACCACAAAACATACAAAGTTGAGATGGATTCAAACATCGAGAGCCTTGAAACTAAAGTACCCATCTTAACAGAGATTGCACATGACTAGTTATAAGATTTAGGCCCACTTGAAATTGAATTTATTTAAAATAAAACATTAACCCATTATAATACTCCCTTGATCTAGCTAGATAGTCACGTCTTGATATAGTTGGGTGTATCTTCACCAGCACATCCCTTTGAATTTGTCTAAAATATACAATGCACTCTAGAACTGGTGGTTCATATAAGCAGTGGGGACCTATTCCCACTACACCCAATGTCTTTAGGGGGAGAATTAACACTTTTTTCATACCTCAAGTTATTAGAATAGGTCCTTCCATCCAAATTACACATGTTGCTAGTGCTTCTTCTTTCAGGATTCCCCTTGTTAGTTCACACATTCCAACCCAAGGCCATCATAATGTTGGAATACCTGTGATAGTAACTCTAATACTTAGTTCAAGAGTCTACATTAGGGGAGATAACACTCTTGTGTCTCAAGTAGGAAGTGGGTTTCCACCCACATCTAGTATAGTCATAGGAGGATCCATAGTTCCAAACTTAGGATTCTCTTGTGAATGGAGTATTCCTTCTAATGCTACCCCTCCTTTGAATATTGGAAATGTCCAAGTTAGTAACACACCTACCAACAATATACAGGGAAGGAGCAATATCCTTGGTAATTAATGGTTTCCTAGGTATAGTCAGTTCTAGGGAGGCAGTCTGGTCCCAAGGGATAGTTATGTCCAGGGTAGTGTTACAATACCTATGGGTTGACAAGGAGTCTCCTATAACAATCCTATCATGAGTACTTAGCCATGTTCACCATTTTTGGTGACTTTTAACTTGCCATACTTGTCACGGCTAACAAATGACCCTATCAACCATCATCCTACATTGCCAATCATCTCTACTAAGTTTCCATCTGATATTCTTAAGTTCAATGGTTGTAATGGAGAAGATGTCTCATCTACGCATGCCGTGACTTTTCACCTTTGGTGCTCATCAAAATATCTAGTTGACGATACTGTTCGCTTGCATCTTTTTTAAAGTACTTTGACAAGTAGTGTTAGCAAGTGGAATATTGAATTACCCAACACTTCTTTTGCCAATTTTTTCTCTTTAGCACTGTCTTTCTTGATGCAATTTTAGCTACCCATTCATTATGAAATAGGGACATAATTGTTAACTTCACTTCGACAAACCACCTTTGTTCATATATTTGATTATAATGAGTGGAGGCATCGATGAAGGATCATTCAGGTCAAGATCCCAGATCCATTCCTCATGGAATGGTTTGTCAAATCGCTATTACCCAAAATAGCCAAGGATGTAGCCATATCGGAGGCTCTTTCATAAGTGTAAGTTATTTTATGTGTGTTGCAATAGTTGGATTTGATTTATTCACAATCTGAAATGTTACATGCGTTAATAAGTCATGCAACTTGATCCTCATCTGACGTCTCAAAACCTAATCCAAGACCACATGCCAATGCATGATGGGATCTATGGGTCATGATTTTAATGATCAATTAACTAGTCAGATGGGCCAAGTTTCCGTAAATGCACCTGCAATCAGTAAACCCACCTAGAATCTTGCAATCTCAGTAAAAACCTCTGATGTTATTTATGTTTAGTTTACTACTCTAAAATATCGACAACCCGAGGGAAACAAAAAGAATAATAAAAATTTTAATGTTGAGGTCTGAGCAACAAAAAAAACCAATGCTAATGCTGGGGGTAAGAAAGAAAATAAAAACTCAAATTTGCATGCACAATTTGTGTGGAAGACCACCCAACATATGAATGTCCCAAATAGGATGAAGTTCATTGATACTTGAACCAATGGGGTGCTACATAGTACCCCACGACCCTCATTCAACCTTTCCCTCCTTAGCATTTCCAGATGGTTTATGCAAATCCTACACTGCCGCAAGGGATAAACTAGAGAAACCCCCCACAAGTGGGAAATATCTCAATTGTGAACATATTTATGTGTGGTCAAGATATCAAGCTTTAGACTCATACCTATACTGACGACAACTCAAACTTGGACCTTCATATATTAAGTCTTCTCTACATATGCCTGATAGTTCTCTTCTCATTGAGTGACCACCCAATGACCAATTGCCTAGACTTCTGAAAGGAACCTTGCATTGTTCAAGAAATAATCCCAATGCTTGAGTAGGTTGAAACTATAGTATAGGAAAAGATATTACTTAGGCCCATTTCATGATGTCGACCCTAGAAGTGTTACAGATCTATCCATAGCAACGACAAGAATTGTTGAAGGCCATTAACGTAATCGGCCCTACAAATTCCCATTTGTTGACATTTGATCTCAATCAAACACATTTGAGGCCACCTCACCTTCTCCCCTTTTAGATTCAAGTATAATTATGAGGGACAAACATCTTTTCATGTGTCCTTGATGAAGGAGCCTCTACCTGCATCATGCGATTAACTTGTTGAAGTGCTTTGGGATGGCCAAAGCTAACTCCATCATCCACACTATTGAATGCTTTTTATGGTCACTCTTCCAAACCACACAAAATCATATCATCTCTTCTAGTTACATTGGGGGGCAAGCCCATATCAATAGAAGTAGAAGTGGTTGATCCACTACTTGAATATACTATTCTTCTGGGAAGAAGTTGGTCATATGTGATGACATTTGTTGTATATTCTATCTTTAGTGTTATCCATTTTCCCCATTGTTGAACCTTCAACCACCCTCCACTATTTTCTTCACCTCCTAAGTCGAGATACCTTAGCTTACCTTGAAGAAAAGGGGACCCCTCCCTCTTTTTAATTAAATCTTGTCATCGTGCCAAAAATATGGTCCTTTTCCTCAGACAAGTGAAGTATTGTAAGATTTGGTTCTCTTCTAACCAACATGTTGGCTTACATAACTGTCTTGAGGTTTTCTATAAAGACCCAGGTTCTTCGCGGTTGAAGGAAGCAACAAAACCCCTTTTCACCGGCCATTTCGGCAACAATCTGTGAACAAACCGAGGTCTCACCCGAGGTGAAGTTATGAGGGGGCTGGGGAATCTGGTTTCCACAACCAGGTGATGAGTGTGTAAACAGATCTGATGAATAAGTGCTACGAATTGAAGACTCCTCGAAGCTTAGCTCCTTTGCGATCAACACTTACTCTATCGCACATCCAAGGCCTGCGCGATGTCGGGTGGACTTTCATTGACAGGACAATGCAACTGATAACGACGCTTCCTATCCAGAATTAACCAATTTTGGTGACTCTACTTAGGATTCCCTATCCATTCATCAATTGGATTAGGTTTATTTATCTTATGACTTATGCAATATGACAACACACAATATACTGCGCACTTCCGGTGCTGCGCTTCCAGTGAATCGCACGGCGGGAACTCCACTCACTAAAGTGATTATCCAACTGACTTATGCATTCACATAATTAGAAATACTTGTGCATCTAACATTCATCCACATATGCGTTACTTAACATATTATTCCCATCTCATTCTTTATGGCGAATACATATAAAAGTAAAACACATCAACTGATAAGTAAGATCTTAAGAATTCATTGTAAGCAAATAAACAGGTGCAAATATGTAAACAATCACACAACACAGAATTTAACGTGGTTCACCCCCAGGATGGGAGCTACGTCCACATGAACTGTTGGTATATTATCTTGGGAAGGGTGCAACAGTTCCAGTCTGCGTACTCAGCCGCAGACTCTCTTCTCTCTCAATAGGCCTCTGCGCATGCAGCTTGCAGATCCTTTACAATGGCTTTCAGTAATACAACACAGTATCACTCAAATTCAACATTTACATTTCAACATTAACCCTTTCCCTTACAAAATTGTTCCTTTTTATAGATCATGCTCGTAGGTCATGTCTTTACAATGCATAGGCAAAAACCCTAAGGTTTCCCAAAACTGTCGCGGTTTTCCCCTAACCGGACTGTTAGGTGCTGATAGCGACTCTTTCGTCATGGCCATCCTCTACGCGTGGTCACGTTTCTTTTAGCCTGCCTTGTCGACCGCATGCCAACTATCACTTTCACCTGGCTGTTCCTTCTCTAACGACCTTATGCGGCCAGTTCACGTCGTGCTTCCTCTACGCGTGTGACTAGTCGCTTTCCTTTCTCCTTACTCCTAACCCGCCTGCTTGGTAATCATGGAGTATCTTAACCAAAAATATGTCGCTTTCACCCAACCGACCTTACCTTGATTCTTTACCCAAAACAAGTGCCCTGTTGGCACATCGCGGCGCTACTACTTTGCGGAACTAGTCCTCAGCAGCGCGGTTCCCATCCCGTCGATATTGCGCTGCGGTCACATTGCAGCTCCTCAAAAACTGTCTTTCCAAAAAGTCTTAATCTGAACTGCTCTCAACTTCGCAGTTCCAAAACTATTTTGTCAAAAATTCCTTACTTGGGCCAGGCCCAACAGGCCCCTAACACTTACATGTGGCTCGTCCCCGAGCCACCTTCAACTTCTGGTTCTCCTAGCTGCTCGTCCTCCTACGGGTTAAATTCATAGCGAACTATTGATATGTTGCGCTCAACTTTGGAACCATTTCCTTGGTGTCCTGCTCAAATTGCTTGATGGTCTCCAACACATCAGAGGTTATTTCATCCTCCGCTTGCTCGTGTATTGAATCTTGTCCTTTGCGGAGGTCCTTCAATGCTTCTTCAATTTTCTGTGTTAGTTCATGGGCTTCTTCTTGCAGGGGTTGCGATTTATCTCCAACTTCAGTCTCCCTGTCTCTCAACACTTGAACTTGTTTTTTCAATTCTTTGACTTCAGGATATCTTTTTAGTCTATCTCGTGGCTGGAGTGCCTTCACCCCTGCGTCTACGGCCTCTAATGCGGCCTGCTTTTCCTTCAAAGTGTTCTTGAGTTCCAGCAACTCTGGGTCCTCTTCCAGCGCAGTAAATGTTTTTGTCGCCTTGTCCAATAGAGTTTGGCACTTAGCCACTTCATTGGCTATACTCTCTGCTACAACTTTCACTTCCTTTGCTCTGAGCTGTTGCTGATCAAGTGGTGTCTTCGGCTGATTCTACGCTTCCAACGTAGCAATCTTCGCTTGGTAATTGATCTCCATATCTTTCATCTTAGCCTTAAGATCACTGACCACCGAGCCGATCTTAAGGACAGTATCCACAGGTTCTGGCTGCTCGTCGCATTTTGGTATCTCCACGACTACCGAAGAGACAGTATGCTCTAATCTCATTCGCCGGTCGTGCTCATCTTGAAGTTGCATGGACCTCTTTAAGCTTGATTCCTGCAACTAACTCATGGTGCTGGTTCTGAGCGACTACATCTCTCTCATGGATCTCCTCCACAACCTGTAGGTGTAGATTATGTAGACCCTCCATTGGCAGCATTGAGATGTCAATGTCCACATGTTGTATGTCATCTGAAGCTAGCGGTTCGCGCGGTAACCTTATGCTTAGCAAGTTGAGTTAGACTATGCGTGGTTTCGATGGCAAGGTCAGGGCTAGAGGTGCTATCTTTGGCTGCGAAGTGCCCCCTGACTTTCCTTCTGATTATGAATCTCGCGACAAGGGTAAACTGCGTTGTACTTGCTCAAACTTTTCTGTAACACCTTGCAGCATGGTGAGGTTCTTTTGCAAGCTCTCTTGAATTGCCTTGTCCTTTTTATCTTTGGCGGCCATCAGGTCTTCCATCTGTGCTATTACCGTGGATGCGATCATCTCATAATCGTCATCATGGAGCTTGGCTTCTGACTGGCTCTTAACAACTTTTTACTTCTTTTTCTATACCTTTGGCTGTACAGAACTCTCGGTTTCCTTCCTTTTTCCCAACCATGACTCTTCAACAATAGGTGTAGGAATTGGGTTACTCTCCTTAGAGTCACTCTCAATTTCCACAATTCCTTCGACTTTGAATTCAGGGATCCATTCCTTCATAATGGTGTCGATGTCTTCTTCGCTCACGTGGTAGTTCCCTTGGAACCATTCTAGGTTCTTCTTCTGTTCTTTTGCTGAAATGAAGATATAGTGCATATTAGCGTAAAAATTGACAGTGCGAATATACTTAGCTGTTACCTCTTTTGATATCCGCGGCTTGGTAATAATGACTTCGCGGAGCTGTTCGTAGTATGTGTAGAAGACTTCAGCTAAAGCGTGTTGTCTTTTTGCTATCAAGTTCGCCCAGAGGTTAGCATAGCGGGCTCCTCTACAATCGTTGCTGTCAGTGACCAACCCAACATAATGCTTTGGGTCCTTCCACCCTACAAATGCAATCAACACTATCAACCAGGTATAGTGGAAATTGCTTCCATGTGCTTGTGTATCACTCAATTCTTCCAGAAATTCATTTAACAGGTACTGAAACCAGTTAAATCTTCCTCCCATCGCGGCCTTTGCCCCAAGGAGCACTGCGCCAACGGGTACTTCAGTGGGTCTTGCTTTTTGCATAATCTTTCCTGCCAATAGTTGTGTTACGAACCGCGTAGCCTCATCGTCGATGTTGTCTATGACGAAGCCTCTCTTTCCTTTCACGACGGTGTGTGATTTTTTCATCTTCGCGGTGACCTCCTTGTCCCTGTTTTTGCCTTGAAAAAACTGCTTGGGGTCCTTACCTTGCTTGCTTAGCCCCGTGATGCGGTGGATCAGGTCAATGTTCAGGTCGACGTTGCGATCCAACCATAGGTATCCTTGGTGGGTGCGCGACATCAGAGTGCGCACCACCACATTCAACTTTGGTGTTCGGTCGAAGTGCAGGAGCCTCAAAAGATTGAGCAATCCCGATTTGACTACTCCGGATAACTAGTTCTGCGCGACCACCACATAATTTCCTTTTACATCCTTCCTCCAACACATGTATTGATATGGCTGGAACTTTAGGAACTTTGGTTCAGCCGGGTCCTTCTGCATTTGTAGCAGGTCGAAGTCTTCAAACTTACATTCTGCAATCTTTCCCAACAGATTCCCTTCTATCTTCACATGCTTCGATATAGGTGAGAGCGGAGTCTCGTACTTCACATTCTTTAGCAGCTTGATAGCTGGTGCATCCTCTGCATGCGACGAGATATACTGAGGAGTCAACTTAAGTGTTATTTCCTTGTCGCCCAACAGGAGTTCTGGTTCTGTGGAGATCATCATCTTCGGTTTCTATTTCTCTGCTTCTGGTCCTTCGCCTTTATCTTGCATAACTTTAGTATGTCTTGGTGACCGTCTTGAACCCTGTCCTTGCTTAGTAACAACTTTCTTAGAAGAGGTTCTCATCAACGCTTCATTCCCTCCGTATTTAAACACCTTCACAGTCTCCTTGACTGTGAATTCTTCCTCAATGGATGAAATTTCAGACATTCACTGGGTAATTGCTCAACAAACTAACAGGATGACTTAGGGCTTGCTGTAAACAACTTGAAAGTATGGCTCGCAGGAAAATTTCAAAGTTATGGTAACGCCTGCAAGTCCAAATGGAGTGATATTTATAAGCGCAACGAGGCTCATCCACGCCCCTCAATGTCTAGAAAACCATTAAATGACATGTTCGTTGGCCAAATCCTCCACGGATTTGGGTCCTTTCCTTCATTAGCTGCGTCAGAACGGTTATTTCTGCGTTAAATGCTCAAGCGATTGTCGGCAAAATCATTGTATAACGGCTAGTTTTCCGACCGACATTCTCATGGCTAATTTCTTGGAGTATTGCGTCGAACTACGGACCATCACTATTCCAACACAGTTACTTTGCCAATTCGAGCTTCTTGGTTCTGAACATTGCATCTTCTCTGCTTCATTGGATCTGCGCAACTACCTTTTTGAGCTTTGAGCTGCGCGATTCTTCTTTTCTTTTTCTTTTTTCTCTTTTTTTTAAAAACTTCGCGGCTTCATTCTACTGAGGGTTTTACGAAGTAGGACTATCCTGATAGGGTTTTAGCCTACTTCCATTGACTAATCCAGGTATATTGTCTCCAGCTAATGTGGCTAACTGGACTGCGGCACCGTTAGTAACATGTACAACAATAAATGGACCAAGCCAATGCATCTTAAGATTTCCAGGAAATTTCATAAATTTTCTATCATACAGGAGGACTAGATCACCTAACTGAAAGGACTTGTTCTTGATATGGCGATCATGCCATGATTTTTATCTATCTTTATGCACTTGCTGGTGAAATCCTGCGATGAAGCGATCTTCCTCCAACCCCACCAAGTGTAGAATCCTTTCTTCTAGTGCCTCTTGATCTTCCATACCTATAAATGCAACTGTTCTCAAGCTGGGAACAATGTACTCCATAGGCATCACTGCTTCCTTCCCATAGGCCAACCTAAAAGGTGTATGGCCAGTCAGTTTCTTACAAGTTGTCCTGTATGCCCATAAGATAACTGGAATGTGCAGATCCCAATCATCCCTATTCACATTGCATACCTTTGTGAGCGCATGCTCCGATACCTTATTGAAAGCTTCCACGGTTCCATTTGCTTGCGGATGATATGGCATGCTTCGCTGGTGGTAAATGTGGAACTCTTCAGTCAAGGCCTCAACAGTTCTGTTCAGAAAATGAGTGCCTTGATCTCTCATCAAAATCTTCGGGCATCCAAACGTAATAAGGATGTTCTCAAAAATGAACTGCGCAGTAGTCCTTTACTAGCTTTGATTCTGCCCATTTGGTGAGATAATCAGTAGCAGTGATAATATATCTCGCACCAGTCCTTTTTCCTGATGGGTTAATAGGTCCCACGAAATCAATGGCCCATTTCTCAAACGCCTGAAGTGTCAACTATGGATTCAAAGGCATTTCATCTCTTCGTGATGGCTTTCCCGTTCTTTGGAAAACATTGCAGCTCTGGCAATGTTCCTTTGCATAGTTGTGAATAGTAGGCCACCATAGCCCTGCTCGCAATATATTTTGCGCAGTGGCTCTTCCTGCGTAGTGACCTCCCGATATACCTGAATGTGCATCAACCAAAATGAATGGTTTCTCGTGCTCTACTACACATCTGCGTAGCACTTCATCTGGTCCCAATTTGTATAGCTGTCCCGCAATTATGGTGAAGTCTGTTGCTCGTACTACCAGTTGCTTCTTCTACTGCGTAGTAAACTCTATCGATGCTAACCCAATAGTCAAGAAATAAACAATGTCTTTGTAGTAGTCATCTGCGATTTGTACAACAAATAACTGCGCGTCAGGCAGACTGTCTTCAAGATTGGTGGGTTCCTCTCCTGACTCAATCCTTGAGAGATGGTCAGGTCCTAAGTTCAATCTACGTGGATTGACTACGATTTCAAAGTCATACTCCTGAAAGAGTAACAACCATCTACAAATTCTTCCCCCTAACACTGGATTTTTGACCAGGTACTTCAAAGCGGAATGGTCAATGTACATAGAGAAGTGAGCACCGAGCAAATAGTGCATGAATTTCTGTAGTGCGTAGACCATAGCTAGGCCCTCTCTTTCAGTGGTCATGTAATTCTTTTCTGCAGATGAGAGCTTCCTGCTGGAAAATGCAATGGGATGGTCAATACCTCCCTATCCTGGTTGTGCTAGTAAAACACCCAATGCTATACACGAAGCATCAACATGTACATGAAATGGCTTCTCCCAGTCTGGAAAAACTAGGATCGACGCAATTACCATTTTCTCTTTTAATGTGTCTAAGCCTTGCTCACATTCGACGTTCTAGATGAACGACGCATCTTTCTTCATTACTTTATCCATTGGTGCGGTTATTTGCGCATAACCCTTTATAAAATTTATGTGGTAACCTGTATGCCCCAACGTGGTGCGAAGCTGCTTTACTGAATTTGGTGCAAGCATATTTACGATCACTGTGATCTTCGCAGGATCCACCATCAGACCTTGTCTGCACACTATGTGTCCTAAAAGAATACCATAAGGCACAAAAAAAACACACTTCTTTAAATTCAATGAAATTTGATGTTTCCTGCACTCAACTAACATCATTATGAGGTTCTCACAGTGGTTCTTCAACAAACCAAAGACAATCCAATCATCAAAATATGCTTCTAAAAATTTATGCATGAAATCTTTAAATGCTTCAACAACAACTCTGAAAAGATGGCAGGTGCGTTCTTCAGACCAAAGGGCATTACTGTATACTGGAACGACCCCCATTAAGTGGCAAAAGTGGTCTTATGCCTGTATGCTGGATCAATTCTTATCTGATGGTATCCAGAAAATCCATCAATAAAAGAGTATGCCTCATTTCCTCCAACATTGTCTAAAACTTCATCTATAAAAGGGGTAGGAAATGGGTCATGTAGCGAAGCATCATTCAACTTCCTGACATCCATGCAGATCCTGATCTCACCCTTAGTTTTCTTGTCCTGGATAACCATCGGGCTTATCCATTCAGATTCTTCAACTGGCTCAATGATCCCCGCATCAAGCATCTAATCAAGTTCTGCCTTGACTCTTTCTTTATATCGAGGATTCAGTCTATATGGCCTTTGCTTGACAGGTTTCGCGCCTGGCTTAAGAGGTATCTTCATAAGTCCTAAGTCGCCCAAAATACCTTTCATTTCGGTAAAATTTGTGGGGAATATGTAATATCCCTTTTTCAAATTTTATTAAAATGCCCAATTTTCCACTTTTTTTTTCCAATTTCGACCTTTGACTAGTTTTACTGTTTTGACCTCCAAATCAACCCAAATGCTCCCAAATATTCTGTAGGAGTGTATGAATGGTATTTAGACTTGAATATAAGGTTCAGGGATGTTTTATGGCCCTCCAAATACTGCTGCAAACTTGATTTGTATTCTGATCAATATATGTAATTTTGACTAGTAATTTGTGCATCAAATCCCCCTCGGGTAACACTGCAAATGGCCTTCCAAATGCCTCCAAACTCCCACAATTTATGAACAGAGGTATATAATGTGTTAAATTATGTGATTAAGGTCTCATATGCACCATTAATTGATTTTTAATACTGTTCTAACTCTCTCACATTCAACAGCAAAAACCCCCAATTCGACCCTTGGGGAAATGGCACTATTTCACCTCCCAATACAACTAAACTGAGTAAAAATGCTTCAAATGCTCAAGTACAGTACATGAAACTTGTAGAAGACATCCATGGCAATATATTTATCACAAATATATCAGATAATCATCCATCCATTCGAAATAATCAACATTATAGTGTCATACATCAATGCATTGGGGAAATGGACATTGTTTGCTCATTAATCAATAGTTTTGCATACAACCAGTGGGTATTTCGACCTGATACTTTCTGAATATGAATAACAGAGGATATGAAGCTATTACAATCTTAAATATGTAATGAGAAGCTCTCTCAAGAAGCACAAGTGCTCACCAAAAACGCCCTCCCTCAAGGAGCACGAATATGCCTTCAAAACTGGAAACGGTGGAGAGAAAGTGCTGCACTAAACCAAACCATGAAACTTCCTATAGCTGCTACCTGAAAATAAAAACTCCATTAAAGCACCATGAAAGACCTGAGTGGCCTCTCCAAACACCAACTTGGATGGGAATCTTTCACCCTCGAAATTGGCTAAGGCAAGAAACTAGTCATCCACTAGCTCTCTCTTCACAAATGCAATTTTTCTCAAATCATCAAAAGCCATTCTCATACTTGATTTCTACATTTTATAACCAACATTATCCTTCAAGGGGTCGAAATCCTCTCAATAGATTCAATAATTTTCCATTTAGAAAATATTCCTCATTTGCCACTTGTCTCCTAGTTCCAACCTTCCATCTTCTCCCAAATTTGAATTTGAGTCTCTTTAGATTCCTCCAACTCCATGAGCGCCTTCTTGAGCCTATTTTTGGGGCTGACATGTCATAATGGTCAGGTGTAAGAAGTCAGTTCTGAATTTTGTCATAAAATGTCATAGATGCTTCATTATTGTTGTCATAAAACTAGGGAATCTAGCCCATGTGTCCACTAGTCTCCAATTTGACTCTTCCTCTCCCATGGAGGTTACTATTCCTTCCCATTTCGACCTAATATGCTCAATTACATGTGTTATGACTTACCAACTCACCCAAGAGTGTTCACCTTCCCATGAATTCGAATTGGCAAGAGAGAGCTGCCATGTGTCATTGAAAAATCAAGCTAGTGTGGGTCCCACCACCTCCATATGTCTCCAAAACCACTTGCCACCTAGAATTTCTCTTGAATTTATTTATTCATCATATTTATTAAATGCTTGAACCCTTCTAATGTCTAAATATCATTTATTAGTTTCCTTATTACCATCCCACATGTGCCCATCCAACCTAGGAAACTAGTAGGATTGATGGGATTGTCTTACTATGCATTTATTTGAATGGGGACAATACAGTCCTCCCCACCCAAGATTGCTTGTCCTCAAGCAATTTCAAATTTGGATGCTGCAAAATCTTCTCCTCTTCCCATGTGGCATCTTCATTTGGTAAGTCCTTCCATTGCACTAAATATTCTTTGATGATTCTACTCCTCAACCTTCTTTCCCGTGTCTTCAAAATATTTTCCGGAACAAGTGTGAGCTGAACTTCATCATCCAAAGGAGGAAGTATTTCTGAAGTGATGATTTGCTGACCAAGAGCTTTCTTAAGACAAGAAACATGAAATACATTGTGGATTTTACTCCCTTCCGGAAGTTCTAGTTCATATGCTACTTCTCCAACCTTCCGCACTACCTTGTATGGCCCATAGTACCTTGGTTTTAATTTTTCTGCTCCATTCTTTTTGAGAGATGTTTGTTTATAGGGTTGCAACCTTAAATATACTAAATCATTGACTTGAAAGGTTCTCTCTTCTCTATGTCTATCAGCATATTGTTTTTGCTGATTTTGAGCAACCTGCAAATTGTCTTTCAAGAGCTTTAAAATTTCTTGGCTCTCTTCCACCCAATCTTTAGCCTTTGGGGCTCTACTATCACCAAATATAATGTCAGTAAATGTAAGTGCATCATAACCATATAATGCTTTGAAAGGAGACATTCCTATTGACATATGATAAGTGGTGTTGTAGCAAAACTCACCCAAGTGTAGCCATTTTGCCCATGCTTTTTGCTGCCCTCCCACATAGTTTCTTAGGTATCCTTCCAACCATTGGTTTACCCTCTCTATTTGTCCATCAGTTTGTGGATGATAGCTGGTACTTGGAGTCAATTGAGTGCCTACCAATCTAAAAAGTTCTTGCCAAAAAACACCCATGAATCTACTATCTCTATCACTGACAATGCTCTTGGGGAGCCCATGCAATCTGAAGATTTCTTTGAAAAAAATATCAGCCACTTGTGCAGCACTAAAAGATGATGCAATAACAAAGAAATGATCAAATTTTGTCAACCTATCAACTACCACATAGATGCAATCTTTACCTAAGGATTTAGGCAATCCGGTGATGAAATCCATGGAAATACTGTCCCATTTTTGCTCCGGAATGGGCAATGGTTGTAATAGGCCGGCTGGACATGTAAGTTCTGATTTGTTTTGTTGACATGCTTTACATTCATTCACATACTTCTGAACATCTTCCTTCAGCCCCTTCCAAAAAAATCTTTGCCTCAACTGTCTATAAGTTTTGAAGATCCCCGGATGGCCCGCTAGTGGGGAATCATGTGTTTCTTGCAAAATTCGGTACTTGAGCTTGGATTTATGAACTAAATAAATTCTTCCCTTATAATATATCAGCCCATTCAAAATCCTATAATTATCATCCCCTTTGATTCCATCCAACACATCACAAGCAAATTTGTCTTTGGCATATTCAACTAGTAGCATGTTTTTCCAATCCTTGGCAATATCCATGAGAGAAAAGGAAGGCCTTCTTGACAAAGCATCTGCTACTATATTATTCTTTCCTTTGACATATTCAATATCAAAATCATAAGCTTGAATCTTGCTTACCCACTTTTGTTGTCTTTCATTTAGATCTTTTTGGGTGAGAAAGTGTCTTAGACTATTATGGTCAGTTTTCACCACAAACTTGCTGCCCACCAAGTATTGTCTGAATTTGGCCAATGCATGCATAATGGCCAGCATTTCTTTATCATAGATGGGGTAAATTTTTTCATGAGGCTGCAACTTTCTGCTCTCAAAGGCTATGGGGTGTTGGCCTTGATTTAGGACAACCCCTATTCCTCCACCTGAAGCATCACATTCCACAACAAAAGTTTTAGTAAAATCAGGAAGTGCAAGTATGGGACAACTACTCATTACCTCTTTCATTTTTTGGAATGCTTTTTCATCCTATTCATCCCACTTGAAAGCATCCTTCTTAGTCAAATCAATGAGTGGAGAAGTCAACTTGGAGAACCCTTTCACAAATTTTCTGTAGTAGGTGCATATGCCAATAAAGCCTCTCAATTCGGTAATATTTTTTGGTGATGGCCATTCCAAGATAGCCCTGATTTTTTCCATGTGTACCTTCACTCCTTCTTGCCCAATAATGTGCCCAAGATACAATAGTTCTTTCATCCCAAACTCACATTTTGATAATTTAGCAAATAAGGACTCTTCTTGCAAGATTTTCAACACAATCTCTAACTGTTGCAAATGCTCTTCCCATGTTTTATTGTAAATGAGAATATCATCAAAGAAAACCAAAACAAACCTTCTTAGTTGCTTGCAAAATATCCTATTCATACATGCTTGAAAGGTGGCTGGAGCATTAGTTAACCCAAAAGGCATGACAAGAAATTCAAAGTGGCCAAAATGACATCGAAAAGCGGTCTTTTGCACATCTTCATCTTTCATTTGAATTTGGTGATACCCTGATCTAAGGTCAATTTTTGAGAAGTATTTGGCCCCATGTAGCTCATCCATGAGCTCATCAATCCTAGGAATAGGATACCTATTCTTGATAGTCTTTTTGTTCAAGGCTCTAAAATCTATGAATAAATCCTGATATTCGTGTAGCAGGTCTGTGATCTCCGTGACCGTTTGATCATCCCAGTAGTCTCCAATAGATGCAAACTTCGACTCTCCTGTCTGTAGGTTCATAGGTAATTTTATATCTCCAAACAATCCCTCTTTGAGTTCCTCCAATGCCTCATTTATACTTGGGCATTCAACTCTGAATATTCTTTCCTTGATGATTTGCAAAGCTTCATTTATGCTCGGGATGTCATCTTCAAAACTGAAACTTATCTGGAAGTTCGCAGTCAGGGTAGGCCAATCTGTAGTTCCTCTGCGCAACTCCATGTCTAGGTACCAGTTCTTTGGAGTGTGCTCGTCCAATGTATGCACAAACATATGCACCCATTCTGTTTGTGGTCTCTCCTCCCATGCTTGTGAACAGATTTCAATATGATCCCTTGGATCCGTCTGTCCATTATATTTTTAAAAGGGTAGTATAACCTTCTCAGTGAACTTGATCTACATCATGTGCTTGCACTGATCCCATGTGGCCAATGTTTGCTTATGCACAACCCACCATCTACTGGTGTCTCGCGCAGTGCCATGTCTAATGCTAGTATTCGATGTTCATCTGCAACTGATACAATATATTATTGGATAAATGAATAAACATTAGATGAACCATCATAGGTGGGGATTGGACTTAACTCTTTTCCAATCCAGCGTAGTGACTTTGTAATCTGCGCACATCTCCTTGCAGATACTTCATGCATGTGACCTTGCCAGTTCTCTAGTCCTACGTCAGATTCTGAGATGCAAGAACTGTCACATCACCAACTGAGTGTTCCATCTGCTGTAGGATTAACATAGTCATCTTGATTCCCAGTCATCTTGTAAAGGCGGTCAAGATCCTATGCTCTGGATTCTTCCTGAATTGGCTCACTGTATCTTTCTCCATCTGCAGGGTCCAGTGGTGCGATGACCCTGAGATGCTATCCTTCAAAGATCATCTTCTTTGTTTTCAATTTTATGATGGCGATGTTATCCATTTCCCAATCTATACCCAATAGTGCTAGATAAGGCTGACTATCATCCACAATCTTGATAACCTCGAAGTCTGCATGACTTCGCACTCCATCAATGTCAACAATAACATTGGATAACCTTCCAAAAGGTATGAATTTCTCCTGTTTGGCCATTCTCAATTGTATGGGTGACCATAAAAACTTTGGTCTCCCCATCTGCTGCCATGTCTGTTATTCAAGACATTTACTTCAGATCTCAAATCAAGGATGATCTCATCCATATCATAGTCTCCTATCTGCACACTGAGCCTCATTTCTCTGCCTGTTCTTTTATGGTTCTTAATATGATGGACTGCGCTCTCGGCAGTATCCTTCTCATTACATGGCTCATACTGGTTTGATAACTTTTGTAATTCTGCTACAACATCTACGCTCTTCAGTAATTTCAAGCAGCTTTGTAGGAACTACGCAATAGAGGTGTCTATCTCTGCTGCATGGCATGTTTTGTCATAAGCGGTCGGCATATCCTCTATATGCGGTATTTCACTACGCAACGAGATTCTTGGTGACCTGGGTGCTGACTCTTTGAAGATATCCCGTGCTTCTTCAAAGACTTCTTTGTTTTTCTCCAAGTTGAAGGTAGGTGTTTTCCCTGTAGCTTTTCTTATCCAGATTGTTTCAACATGGGTCTGCTTAGTTTCAAAACCTCCAAAAGTGGAAGTTTCTACTTGCTTATCCCTCCCTATGGAAGCGCCACTTCACGTCATTGCATTGATACTTAGATCCGCAGCCCTTCTCTCTGCTGCGATCAACTGAATGTTTGGGTTAAGTGCATCTTGCTTTCTTTTCTGCATTTCTGCCGCTAACACTGGGCAGTCCTCAATAATATGATCGAAATATTTACAATAATTACAAGTAGTACACTCATTGGTACAATCTCTAAATAAGTGACTTGCCTGGCCACAGTTGTAACATATCATCTGGCCTCTTCCGCTTCCTTGTCCTGGGTTCGTATTTCTTCCTCTTCCGCAGAATCCTCCATAGCCTCTGTATGTGCCTTGGTCATATTGCGCATTATCTTGCTTTTGGGGAAGTGCTTCTTGGCGTCGGTATACTCCACTATCACGCATATGCTCCATGTCTCGTTTTCTTTCCTGCATGAGCTTATATTCTCTACAGTTGGATTCATCATGTCCAATTGACTTACAAAAGTTGCAATATAGGTTCTTAGGAGTGTGCACATACTTCTGAATTAAGTAGCAGTCTTCTGGTCGGTGTCCTCTAGTTTTACAGATTTCACACCACGATGCTTGATTCTGATTCAGTTAATTCGGTGCTACACTGTTAAGGTACTCTTGAAATAAAGGGAAGTGCTCTCTGGTGTGTCCTTCTCCCTTGCATCCTGTACACCAGACTTCTTGTCTCTGTTCTTTTCCCTTCTTCATATCCTGCAGTTGTAGTGTCGGGTAGCTAACTGTGTCTGGATCTGAGACATTCCAGTGCTAGTCTCTCCTATAAGTGAAGCTTTTAACTTCATCGCAATCTCCAAGGCTTCTGCCTACGAAGTTACTTTCTGTTGCATCAACAACAGTCTGATATGGGGCAACAGTGCGGCTATAAACCATTCTTGGTGCTGTTGCAGTGCTATGACGAAACTTACTTGGTCCAACAGTGTCTTAAATATCTGGTCAAATTTCCAAACTCTCTCATTAGGTTTTTGCTTAATTTCCTTTAGTTCTGTTATACATTGGGATTTTGACTTCGGTTTCTTGAACTCACTCAATAGTGCAGCCTTAATCTCTGCTAAGGTTCTATTATGTCCAACAAAATACTTCATGAACCAATTCAAGGCTCTATCTCTAAATGTGGTGATGAGCTGCACTTACTTCACAGCATCATCCTGAACTTGCTTAACACTCCATACGGCTTCACATAGAAACTAGTGTTGCTCAAGGTATTCTAGACCCATTCCTTTGAATATCGATAGCTTAATATCATCAGTCATCCTTCTCCTAGGTGGTATAGGGTTCTGCGCAGGGTTCTGAGCGGCAAAAGTAAAGTTTGCATTGCACGGAATGTTCTGAAGTGGAATATTCTAAGATGGGATAGTCAGTTTCAGAATGGTCTGAGTACTCACTACCGTGGTGTTATTGGTATTCACGCTTTGAGGATTAGTAATATGAGCAACGAGAGGGTTCTAAACTGATGGACTCTGAGAAAGTGGAGGCATGGTATTGACAACCGACGTATTCTGAGGGGTAACAGGTTGATAAGTGGCTGACATGGGTGCGATTTGATTGTTAAGCTAACATGGTATTTCGGTCTCTACGCGGAGTCCATGCGGTCTAGTATTTTTCTTAGTAGTATACTTGTATCTCTTTCCACTTCTCAAATTATGTGTCTCTTCGTCATAATCACTATAGATGCTATTGACCATTATAGATTAAAAAAATTTGTAAACTTTTACTACATTCTTAAAACACCTTTCTCAGCTAAAATCATTTTAATATATAAACTCAAATTGTTCAGGTACTTACCTCTGAAACCTTTGAAAAAATCTGCTTCGGCTGCGCTATAGGACTTCAGCGTGTCCACAACGAACTCTGTCATGAATCCTTCTAGTATACGGTCAACCCAAAAGTCGATTGCTCTAAAAAATGGGCTATCTATTGCTTTGAGCCTCGCAATGTGCTCCAGGGTCCACTTGGTCGGTACTTCTGGCAGGAAACAGTTCTTTCACTCTGCGAGCCTCGATAACCACTCGTGCAACTCGTTTCCAAAGGATTCCCAAAACATTTCGTGAATATCTTTCCACAAGTATTTGTTCAACCAATCTATGTCGAAGAGATGTGGATGTCTATTCTCCTTCCTTGCGAAGTCTCTTTCTGTCTTGTCACACCAAGCCTAGATTTCTTTCTTATCTGGATGCCAAATTTCTGCAATCAACAAAACCTTTTCTTCCGAGCACATCACTATTTCAAGCGCGGCAACTCATCACGGATTCTTAGCCCGACAACAAAACCATTTGTTGGCTTACATAACTATCTTGAGGTTTTCTATAAAGACCCAGGTTCTTTGCGGTTCAAGGAACCAACAAAACCCCTTTTCACCGGCCCTTTCGGAAACAATCTGCGAACAAACTGAGGTCTCACCCGAGGCAAAGTTATGGGGGAGTTGCAGAATCTGGTTTCCACAACCAGGTGATGAGTGCATAAACAGATCTGATGAACAACACGCTGCGAACTGAATACTGCGCGGAGCTTAGCTCCTTCGCGGTCAACACTTACTCTATCGCACATCCAAGAACTGCGCGATGTCGGGTGGACTTTCGTTGACAGGACAACGCAACTGATAACTATGCTTCTTGTCTAGACTTAACCAATTTCGGTGACTCTACTTAGGATTCCCTATCCATTCATCAATTGCCTTAGGTTTATTTATCTTATGACTTATGCAGTATGACAACACACAATATACTGCGCACTTCCGGTGCTGCGCTTCCAGTGAATCGCATGATGCGAACTCCACTCACTGAAGTGATTATCCAACTGACTTATGCATTCACAGACTTAGAAATACTTGTGCATCTAACATTCATCCACATATGCGTTACTTAACATATTATTCCCATCTCATTCTTTAGGGAGAATACATATAAAACTAAAACACATCAATTGATAAGCAATATCTTAAGCATTCATTGTAAGCAAATACACAGGTGCAAATATGTAAACAATCATACAACACAAAATTTAACGTGGTTCACCCCCAGGATGGGAGCTTCATCCACAGGAATTGTTGGTATATTATCTTGGGAAGCGTGCAACAGTTCCAGTCTGTGCACTCAGCTGCAGACTCTCTTCTCTCTCAATAGGCCTCTGCGCATGTAGCTTGCAGAGCCTTTACAATGGCTTTCAACAATACAACACAGTATCACTCAAATTCAACATTTACATTTCAACATTAACCCATTCCTTTACAATATTTTTCCTTTTTATAGATCATGCCCGTAGGTCATGTATTTACATTGCATAAGAAAAAACCCTAAGGTTTCCCAAAACTGTCGCGGTTTTCTCCTAACCGGACTGTTAGGCGCTGATAGCGACTCTTCTGTCGTGGCCATCCTCTGCGCGTGTTCACGTCGCTTTCAGCTTGCCTTGTCGACTGCATGCCAACTGCCGCTTTCACCCAACTGTTCCTTCTCTAACGACCTTATGCGGTCAGTTCACGTCGTGCTTCCTCTGTGCGTGTTATTGATCGCTTTCCTTTATCCTTACTCCTTACCCGCCTGCTTGGTAATCATGGAGTATCTTAACCAAAAATAGGTCGCTTTCACCCAGCCGACCTTACCTTCATTCTTTACCCAAAACAAGTGCCCTTCTTGCACATCGCGACGCTACCACTTCGCGGAATTGGTCCTTAGCTGCGCGGTTCCCATCCTACCGATACTGCGCTGCGCTCACATCGCAGCTCCTCAAAAATTGTCTTGCCAAAAAGTTTTCATCTGAACTGCGCTTAACTTCGGAGTTCCAAAATGGTTTTGTAAAAAATGCCTTACTTGGGCCAGGCCCAACACAACAACAAATGAAGTATGATGCCAAGGCATAAGCTAATAGGGATCAAGGTTATGCTTCGTAAATTCCATGTTTACTTGTCTCGAATAGTGATACTTAGTTACCTTAGTACCAAAGTAAAGCATAAGTCATCTATGAAAAGAAATCCCAACTCAACCAATTTTTCATTCATATGCTCTTCGCCACATTAACTTTTAAGTCGCTAATGACCATTTCTCAAGATAGCTTTTTGTATCGTTAAAATAAATTTCACACCATTGACGGTAGTGTTTTCAATTTAAAATCCTTTAACTGGTTGTGAAGGAAAAATATAACTCTGCACAAAGTTAGAATTTATTAGCGTGAGGAACAAGTTATAACGACGTAATGATAGTTTTTATCATGGCTATGAAACAAAGAATCAAAACCAATCGCTATCATAATTTTTAAGTCGTCAATACAACACTTAGCTAAAATTTAATCCACCAACAATAAATAGCCTAGCCTAGGCTTATCTGAGGGAATAAGTTTAAGAGTGCAGATTTGCAGGGCATCGGTTTTCACCATATATATCGAGCCGATAATGCTATGGTTGATCTGATGTCTAGGAAGGGTCTTGCTGCTCATGTAGGCAGTATTTTCTTTGAACTAATATAAAATCATCTATTGAGGGACTCTGGCTCCCTTCCTATATATCCGGGTTAGCTGCATCTTAGGTATTATTTCTTTTCTGATGATCCATTTTTGTATCTCTGCATTAGCAAAGGTATCCTGCTATAGCATTATATATCTCTATTTTTGTATACATTTTAATGATTGTCCTTGGGATTTGGGATTGAATGTTGGCTTTGGGAATTCTATCACTTGAAGTCTTGTGGTTGTATGGGGTTATTGATGTAATTTGGGAACAATAGTGACCGTGTCACCCATTTGGGATATCTACAGGAATCAGAAACAGATGTAATTTTCCAATTGTATATACTTAATGGTATAGATCTTTTCTTGTGTGAAAAAAAGTTAAAAGTGCAGATGAAGAAATGATCAAATAATAAAAAATCCTCACACAAATTAAGTCTAAAAGTTTCAAGGAGAGAGACAATCAACTACTCACTTAAAATTATTCTGTCGATGCATCGCCAACATTAAAACTAAATCTGCCGACGAATAAAATATTATCACATGAATTAATTATAAAAGCTACGATGAAGAAAGTGGTCCGGCACCAAGCTAGCGATTATGTTGACAACAACAAGAACCCACTTAAAATTATTCTGTCAATGGAAAGAATCACACAGAGCACCCTTAAAATTTAGCCCACCAATGTACCTCCCAAGTTAAAATTAAAATTGCCAACAGATGGAAGGTCTCAACGCTAAATTTAAAGTTACAAACGTCGATTAAAGAATAAATGCATCATGGGCTTAAAAGTCATGAAGCTGACACCTTCACCAAGAAAAGTTAGAAATCATCGAATATTTTGAGACCTTGATCGAAAACAAAACTATAAGGCTTTCGACAATCAAAACAAATCCTTGTGACAATCATAGTGCTATCAGGATTTCTACAGATGTGGTTATGAGACAAAGAACCAAACATATTGAGATACACATGCATTACATCCGAGGATTGGTGCATGATCGTACCATCACACTGCTCTATTGTCCTATAGAAGAGAAGATTGTAGATATTTTCACCAAGAATTTTTTCAGTGAAGAAGTTCACTTACCTCCAATCCCTTCTTGGGGTGAGCGCTACCTTGGTTGATTATTTTTTTTCAGTCTATCTTGAGGTTTTTTTTCCCCATTGGGTTTTCCCTCTTTCCTCACACTTTTTTAGATTGTTGTATGGGGTGACCTTTGGTCTCAGTAACCAGGGCCCTATTTTTTCAGTTATTTTTCATCATAGTCCGGCTTAAGGGGGGGTGTTGTAATATTCTCACCATCATATCTTAGTTTTGCATGCATGCATTCCATGCAGCACTCCATGCATCCATGCATCAACAGTGGAGTCTCCTAGTACCTAGTCCCTATTCTGGGCCCCCTAAAGCTTGTTTTTGGCCATCATTAGCTCTCCTAGCCACTTAATGCGCCTTGTTTCCATCACTGGAGATACACATGCGCCCTCATGCACAGATTTAGGAGATCTATCAGTCAGTTACATGATTTAGGGAACCTTGTTCCCTTGATTGCTCAGTTAACTGATTGTAGCTCCTAGTTTACTGTTCCTGAGTGTAGGAATGCCCTCCTTGACCACTGACAACTAGTTATGCGCCCCCTTGGAGTATCCTTCCCTATTTTGGTGCCCACATGGTTCAGATATGCTCAGTTCTACCTCAGTTGACTGTTTATTCACCATCGGTGGCCATTGAGACTTATCGGGAGATGGTTCCAATGCAAACTAAGCCATGACTTGAGGTGAATTCGAATCCTCTTAGGAGTATCGAATTCATTCTATTGTATTATCATATTTTTTTCAGCTTACAGCTGATGAATGTATCAACAACAATTTCTCATATCTTTTGAGTTTCATGAGTGAATTTGATCATATTTCTTGCTAATTCTTCTCTACAATAAACTGTGAAATTGTGAGGTTTGTTCAAGCTTAGTGATCTACCCATGTGGAATTTCACACTCGTGAGACTTGCAATAGAAAAAACTTACAATAACAAAAACGAATCATTTAAAAAGTAGTATTACTAAACATGTGTTTCTATAATATGTCCCAAAATTTACCAAATTAGTTTTTGTTGCTATATTTACTTCCATGTCGATTTTAAAAAAAACTATTATTGTGCTTTTTGTTTTTCAGGAAGATTACAAAAATTCCAAAGGACAAACGAGGGGATTACTAAAACATGCTGGTAGCAATGTCCTAAAACGTGTACAAGGAGATAGTAAGAGATATGAACATAATTGCATCGCAAGAGGAGCCAACCCAACAACAATGTGCATCAGAGGTATGTAATCACTGATTTATTCTTTTATGTACATCAAATTTATTATCGCATGAAATAATAATTTTTATTTGTTTTGTAGCAAAAATGAAAACAAAATGGAACCCATTCAACACATAAGACAAGATGGCAAGGAAGAAAAGTTTGTGAGAACTTCATTTTCGACCTTAAGATTTCACATTTGTTGTGATATTTATATTTAAATAATTGATTTACAATCATCCATGGATGTCTTCTAATAGGTGTTAACATACAAAGAAGATCCATCTAAGGAATTGATTGACAATGGGTTAAGTATGGGTTGTCAGTATATTTTGAAGTATCAAGGGTTAACTGAACTTGTAAGTATCTATGTTGTGGTTTAGATTCCCTTATTCTATAATTAATGGAACAACAAGAATCCTTTATATTAATAATATCTATGATTTTTCAGGGAGTATTAAACGTGCAGGAAACAAAGTATGGAGTGGCGGTAACGAAAGCGATTTTGAGAGACAACATGATGCATGGCTTCAAAAGAATGTGTACTATTTATGTAATAATTTCTACTATGGTACACTTTTTTATTTATGCAAATATATATATTCTACTATATAAATGTACATGTACTTATTAGACTTTATTTCTATGTTTGTAGATGGAACATGAAGAGGAGGGATTTCAAAAAACACAAGCTGGAGAACAAAACATTACGTTAGATAACCCAACTACAATATCGCCTACAAGTGATGAACAAATGAGGCATGCACACAACTTGAGTGATGAAAGCAGTTCAAGTGATGAATGACTGTAATGTCCCAAAATTTTTGCTATAGACCACTCCATTGGACTAGGGGGATGCATTGGCCTAAGTCACTTGGTAAAGTCATGAAAAATTATCATGGTGGTGATGTGGGTCAAATATTTGTATAGTTGATGTCCAAATTGTGAAATGATGCAACATTAGGCAAAATTGGACAAGGAGGGTGCATAAGGAGGTTGAGTTGGGCCCCACATGAGTTGTAACTCCCTCAAATTCGAATTCTAAGGCAGCATTGGACACAATTGGGAAATGAGGGAGCATTAGAGGAGGAATGAATCCAAATATGTGGTGTAAATCCCATCCAAGGTGGAAGGAATCCTATCATGGAGGCATCTCATGGGTTGTAACTCCCCGAGCCAAAAATAACAAATCTATGAAAACCTATGACATATATGACAACTTATGACAAGTATCAGGTCCTATGACATCTTATGACAACTTATGACAGCCTATGACATGTCGTAGGTCCTAAATTTATCCAAGGAGGGCGCTAGAGGAGAAGGGTGGGCCCACATGCTGGTGTAACTCCCCCAAAATCAAGCTAAGCCTATCTAATTCGAATTTCCAAGGTAGATGAAGTTATTATTTGGCCAAATAACATTAGAGAGGAAGTAAATGAGTCCCAAGGTGTCATTCTCTCATAAAAATAACATTTATTAATATTTTATTAAATATTTGTTGGAGAATTCTAGAATGAGGGGGAAATGATCCATAAAGATTTATAAAAAAGGATGAAGACACAATTGAAATGGATTTTGGTCATTTGAATTTTGGTATTGGAGATCCATTGAGCTTCTCAATCCTGGGAAATGTGCCCCTTTAGATAGAACTAGTTTCGATGGTGAAAGATTTCACTCTAGCTAGCAAGAGAGGAGAAATCACTCAGATTTCTTAATTGTGCTTTATGTGAATGAGAGCTGAGGAGGAATCAGTCATATTTATCAAGTGAGATTCATTTGATGCAGGTTTATATATTTTTCTTTTTCTGGTTCGAATTCATCTACAGGTGTTTGGAATTCCAAGTTGTAGCAGCCTAAGTTTATGGTGTTTTTCGAGCATTTAAGTGTTGGAGTTGTGGGTTCTTGCTTGAAGAGGGAGTACCATTGGATCCATTTTCACTTGAAGAGATCATTAGTGGGAAGTGTATGACTGATATGTGATAGAGGGAACAATTTGGGAGGCTTATCTATCATTTGTGGGTGTTTCTTGTTGATTTAGATCTTGGATCGGTGAAGGAGGGTCGGAATGGTGGTTTTGGTTTCAACACTTCTGAGCATTTCTGGGATGTGAGACCTATTACATTATGTTCATAGAATTATTTCTAGTTTTAAATACATTTTTCTTAATAAAAAAAGATGTGCCCATTTTATCAGATCTACTCCATTTTGTGTCTCTTCTGGTAGAGGTTCGAATTTGTACAATTGTAACTAACTATTTGATGAGTTTTGAGATTTGTAAGAGCCATATACTGTTTTAATCAATTTAATTAATGTTCCCATACAGTCAATAATAAATATCCAAGTTTTTTCTTCATATGGTGTTCATACTTGAGTAAACAGTGATTCCATGTATAAATCTTTCTCATATGGCTATGCAATTTACAATATTGATTGTAAAACTTTGATAGAAGTCCCCTGGGGCCTGTTACTGAGTCATTTATCTATGATTGGATGTATTTGAGTCTTATTGAATATTTTTGGAAGTATTAGAGTTGATTAGGAGGTGTTTGGGTCAAGTTGAAAAACTAGTATTCCAATGTGGGGGAAATCGAGCTAGTTTCTCACTAGTCTTGAGAGGGTGTCTTTCATACTTCTTTGGAAGTTCTATGGAGTCTATAGGTGGGTCATATAGTTTTATTTAAGTCTATTTGATTCCATTAAATTTATATTGGGATAATTTGAGTCACTCTGGTAGTGTTTTGGAAGAGTTGGAAACCCCGTGTTCGGTGTGGCCAAACTTGAACTAGTGTTCCTAATTTCTTTACCAGCTTCCAATTTTATATCAGATCTGATTTAGGACACATATAGGTGGAATATAAACACATTAATGATATTCACACCTTTAATTTACATCGAAAATACTCATACACTCCACTGTTGTTGAACGAGAACATCTCATAAGCCTACATAAGCCACTGTTGGGACAAAGTTGAAAACCAATATAATTTACGTTGAAAAATTGGAGTTAATATTCCTAATTTATGATTGGGCACATTATAGTGGTATCAGACATGGTCATGGACAATTGTGGTAACCAAAGGATAACTTTGAATAAAATTGTAGAACATAACCCTCACTTGAAAAAGGGTTGCAGACATGAGGTTAGAACCAGATGCTTGGGAGATTGAGGAGAGATTAACATGGGAAGAACCATTCTCTGAAGATGGTTTCATTTCTTTAGTAAAAGACAATGAAGAAGTTGTAAGGATATATGGAGGATAGCATGTTCAACATGAGTTGGAGTTGGAGGATTCTTTATGTAATAGCATATACAATGTTGAAGGTGAAAATTATTCAAGGGATAGACTTGTAGATGGTAGATTGTTACCCACTTCCCTTCATGCCTCGACCATAGAGGAGAATAAGTTTGAATTGGAGAAGATAAGGGAGGTCCATGAGAATCCAAACAAGACATATCAAGAGATAGAGCATAACTTGCAATAGTGTCAATCCTTATTACCGGAATGCTCCGCATCAAGACTTATGGAGAAGATACTTTGGATTCTCTAGAAAAGAAGCACCCAAAGGCTCCTACAGTAAAATTGACTCAGAAGGTACTAAATCCAATGCCATTGTTCATCCTTCAGATGACCAGGAGGAGAAAAAAAATCAGCCATCATGTGGGAGACCCAAATAAATTGAATCTATGTTCACAAATTCACCGCGTCCATACAAGAAATTGGATCAAAAGGACTCACAAATTGCAGCCTCGAGTCTTTCGGTTGAAAAAAAAGTGGAGTAGCATGCCCTCACTGATCAACTACATGGGAATGATGAATATGTGACACCACAGTATGAAAAAAATTAAGATTTTTGCAGCAGCCGTATTTCTTTGCATCATCATGAGATAACATCCATTCCACATGAGGATAATGGTATTGTAGAATCTTCTAATGTTGATTTGGTTGTTAAAGATGCATTATGTTGGGATTCATGCCACAAACGTTCTAAATTTTTATACCAGCCCTTAAAATATGTAAAAAAAATTCAAGAATTGGGAAAGGAGTGGTTGCAAGGAGCTCTGAAAGAAGGTTTGTTAGTAGCCCAAACAAGGAAGTAGAGAGAAACCTATATTCCACCATTGTTCCTTCCAATTGAGGAATGTAAAGAAGTAGAGCTTGTAGGGGAAGAAGAATATTTTGGGGAGGATGAGAATGGGAACAAATCAGAAAATATAGTGGAGAAATTTTCCCATGAGCCACATTTTTTAGTAGGGCAATTGAAGGTAAATGTAACAAATAAAATAATATATAAACATATCAATAAACAAAGAATTAAATAATAAAAGAAAAGTAATTAAACAAATATTAAATAAATTTGATATGTAATTAATAGAATAGATAGAGACGTTAATGAACTTCACCGGAGAAGGATTGAAGATGGAGCGAAGAAGCAATTTTTTTTTGCAAAGGTTTCGTGATGTTTCTCCTTAGCAGCTCCCCTAGCCCTAAGGGGATTTCCCCGCAGCCCCCGATCACTCCAATCCTCACGATGAACTTTCTCCTTTCCTTCCCCCGCTCTTCGGCCGCAGTCATATGGAACTTGAAGAAGCGCTTTTGGATTACACGGATGACCCGTGGCAGCACGTCGTTTTCTTCTCCTCCCCGTTCCTTGCAAACCCTGTTTTATCCACTCTGACAGCTGGAGACTCTTAAGACGCACCTGGAAAGATGGACCCCAGGGCCTCTGAAACTCCCACTCCGGCATCCTCAGCCCCCGAAGTGCACCTGCCAAGGTCACCGCTAGCAATCAACCCCCTGCCTCCAGCTCCTGTTACCAACATGCTCCCCTCCCCCCCTCCACTTTTTGCCTCAGAACTCTTTCTCTCAGACACAGCTTTCTCATATTTCGTTGCCCCTCAGATACAAACTAACCTTTCGACCCTTGAAAATTCCTGGCACTCCGATTTAGATCTACTGGAAGCAGGATGGTCTGGATCCCTAACAAGCCAACCCCCTCAACACCCTAAGTCATCACCAGCTCGCGCTGTTTTTCCAATCCCTGAAGGCTCCTTAGCTTCTCTCCTAAACTTGGAGGACTCTCATGGCTCTCCCCCTATGACGGACTCAACAAACAACAGAGAAGCTGACTTCTTGAAAGGAGGAAGCAATGAAGGAACTCTCTCTTCCAAAAAATGGAAGAAAAAATGTCTTACCCCGTCGGGCAGCCCACTAAATCTGGTCTGTGGAGTCAATATTTCCCTTGAGGAAGCCGATCCCATGGCAGAGCGCACTCTGGTTAGGAAATTTCATAGCCGCAATCCTACCCCTGATGAACTAGAAACATGGGTTCGAAACAATTGGACGGGCCACATTCTTTCGGAACCAGAAATCACTGCCCTTGCCAAAGGATGGTTCGGCTTTATTTTCAACAATGCCGAAGATGTGGATTCAATTCCGAGTCATAACTGGAGTTTTGGGTCAATACCCATTATGCTCAAAAAATGGTCGCCGCTCTTTGATGCCGAATCCGAAAAACTTGACACCCTTTTGGTATGGGTATGCCTTCCTGGCCTTCCCTAGGAGTTTTGGAATCCAACTTCCTTGTGTGACTTAGGGAACGCCTTGGGGGTTTTTCTAGAGGCAGATATCTCCTTTCAACAGACCCAGATCCGATTGGTTGCACGAATCTTGGCATCCCTAAACCTAAGGACAGAACTCCGGGCACATATAAATATTATTCGGGGAACCTCTTCTAGAAGTCAGATCTTAGACTACGAAGGAATACCGTTTCGATGCCACCGTTGCCATGAAACGGGTCACATCGCTCGCAAATGCAATTTAGGGTTTTCACAGGATCGCTCTCGCAATAGATGGATAGCACAGCGCATTTCGACACAGGAAAACAAAAGGGATTCTTCCAATCCTTTGGTCTGCAAACCTGCTCCAGAGGACCCGACTCAGCCTTTGTCAGCTACTGTTCCTCAGCTCACACTTTCAGCACCAGCATCTAGCCACTCTCTTCTACAAACCTCGGCCTCCCCTACAGGTACTGCTCCAGTCTCTGCATTGAATGATCACTTACTTTCTTTACATCTTTTTGATACAAACTCCCTTCCCATCTCTGCACCCCCCCTTCTCTCCCGTTCTTTCTCCTCCTCCCCCCTCTCCCAAATCCATTTTTCTGTATCCCCCCCCAAACTCTCCACCACCTCACTCTCTTCCTCCCCGGATACCTCAAATACATCCTCCACAATTCGGTTTCATCTCAGGTCGAGGGAAATTCCATCCCTAACCGACCACCCCCCCACAGCTCCTGGATTAGGGAAAAACCCAACCCTGCCCCCAAAAAACAAAGGAAAAGGTCGTCCCTCACACCTATCCTTTTCCCAACAAAAGGCTCTCCAAGACCAAGCAAATGGAAAACATAAAACTATTATTGGGGCTCTTAGAGCAACAAAATCCCCTGCAGGGGTTTCCCGATGAAACTTCTCTCTTCAACTGCAGGGGTCTGGAAAGTACCCATAAAATACTTGCCCTTAAGAGGATGCTCTAGGTTCTCAAACCAGATGTTATCCTCCTTCAAGAAACCTTTGGCCCAGAACAAGAGGTTTCCCTTACTCTCTCCTCTATCTCCCCATCTTTATCCTTCCTAGCCCAAAGTGCCAGGGGTCTTTCTGGAGGCTTGGCAATAGGGTGGAACCTTTCCACTTTCAAACTCACAAATTCTTGGGGTGCTCCTTTTGGCATGGGCATACAGGTTCTTTGGGCGGAAGTAGCTCTTCCCCTAAACATAATTTATATCTATGGGCCCTACTCAAACAGAGTCGAATTCTGGGAGTCCATCCAAATCTCATCTCTGATCATATTGGAGAATACAATTATCGGTGGAGACCTTAACTTCACTATGGGCACACATGAAATATAGGGTGCGAAAGCAAGATCAGACCCTTTGGAAATTTTTTTCACCAATCTTCTCCAGAACATTCAAATGGTGGATCTTGACCCATTAAAATTTATTCCTACTTGGTCAAATCGAAGACTAGGGGAAGAAAGAATTGCCAAAAGAATAGACAAATTCCTTCTGGTAGAAGACCTTATGGGAAGAGACTTCATGTTTAAACACTGGGTGGACACTGGTGGAGATTCAGATCATCTCCCTATTTGTCTGGAAATCCTCAGAACTCCTACCAAGCCACCCAGCCCTTTCAAATTTTGTGAAGCTTGGCTCAAAGAACCAGAAGTGATAGAACTCATCCACAACAACTGGATCCCTTATGAAGCAGGAATTGGAAACCACGCAGGCACTCATTTTTCTCAGAACCTCTCTAGAATTAAGGGGCTCTTGAAGGTCTGGGCAAAAGAAAAAAAAAGCTTGCAGCTGATAAAGACATCCTTCATATCGAAGGTGAACTGGCTGAGTTACAAAGTAGAGAGGGGGGAGGCTTCCTCAACCAAATAGAAAATAAACAATTGTTTTCCCTAGAATCTAACAGAACCAGAATCCTAAAAGATCGAGAGGAATCCTGGAGGCTCAAAAGCAGAGCAATTTGGATGGCATGTGGGGATGACAACACCAAGTTCTTCCAAGCCTATGCAAAGGGGAGAAAACAACACAATACAATTTGGGAACTGCAAAACAACAGAAATGAAAGGGTCTCCACCTTCGAGGATCTGGCTGAAACAAGCACTGCATTCTTCTTAAGACTATTCAAACCTGAACAACAGGCCTCCATTGTAGAAGTTATCCAAATCTCACGACTCTTTCCATCAAGAATTTTAGATGAAGACAATACAGAGCTTTCGATGAAGTCTTCGAAGAGGAACTTAAAACAATTCTCCACAGCTTCCAAAAGAACAAAATCCCAGGGTTGGATGGATGGACCATCGAATTCTTTCTAGCATCTTTTGACATCATTGGGCCTGATCTATTCCAATTGGTGGAAGAAACTCGGGTAAATGGGCATTTACACCCACCCCTAAACTCGACCTTCATAACGCTTATCCCCAAAAAAGAAAACTCTCTCAGTCTAGAGGACTACAGACCCATTTCACTCTGCAATATCACCTACAAAGTGGTTTCCAAGGTGATTGCACAAAGATTCAAGAAGGTTCTTTCAAAAATCATCTCAGCAGAGCAGTTTGGTTTCCTAGAGAATAGAAAAATACACGAAGGAATTGGAGTTGCTCATGAAAGAATGCACAGTCTCAAAGTCAAGAAATCCAAAGGGGCCATCCTCAAAATAGATCTTTCAGAAGCTTTTGACAGAGAAAGTTGGCTCTACCTAAGACTCCTGCTCACTCACTTAGGTTTCAACTATCCTTTCATCAAATGGATTTTTGCTTGCATTTCCACTGCTTCCTTTTCAGTCCTAATCAATGGATCCCCTACTCCTTTCTTCCATTCTGAAAGAGGCCTTCGCCAAGGCTGCCCGCTCTCACCACTCCTTTTCCTTTTGGTGGCTGAGGGCATGAGCAGAGCAATTCTAGATGCCAAATGCAGAGGTGCCTTCACAGGGCTCAAAATCGCTGAAAAGCTTAACATTACACATCTACTATTTGTAGATGACATCCTTATCTTCTGCAATGGTTTGCTCAGGGAAGCAGAAACACTTTCAGAAATTCTAAAACTCTTCTGCAAAGCCACAAGTATGAAGCTCAATGAAAAAAAATCAACCATTACTACTTTCAATCTGGAAGAAGCTATTATCAGAAGACTTCTAGTCTTTTTCCTTTTGCGGTCTCCCAACTAGATGTTGGTCTCAAATATCTGGGCTTTAACTTGAAGCCAAATAATTACAAGAAGGAAGGATGGTTCTGGCTCATTACGAAACTAGAAAGAAGGATAAATTTCTGGAGCAATAGATGGATCTCAAGAGCAGGATGCCTAATCCTAGTAAAATTTGTCCCAGAAGCTATCCCTGTCTATTTGATGGCTCTAGCATGGATCCCCAAGTCCATTCTAGAGAAAAAAAGGAAAATCTGCTCTCGTTTCCTGTGGACTGGGAGAAAGGAACAAAAGGTCACCCCTTGGGTAAAATGGGACCAGATTTCTCGACCAAAATCTATGGGAGGTTGGGGACTCAAAAATATTACACTATTTGCAAAAGTTCTTGCAGCAAAAGCTGGATGGAGACTCATCACGACAAAAAGTCTTTGGTCGAAGGTTGTAACCCACAAATACATTGCCCCACTCTCCATTTGGGATTGGATCAGAAGCTCAACACATATTGCACCCCCCTCGGGATCCCTCATCTGGAAAGCAATTTGCAATGCACTCCCACTCATCCTCACCGGACTCTCCTGGAAAGTAGGAGATGGTACAAAAGTCCTGATTGGAGTAGATCCCTGGCCTGCCAGCTAGAACCAACACCTTCTCCAGCCCCAGCTAATACAACTACTAAATGTTTCTGTCTTATATCACTTAAATAAGATTGGTATCAGAGCCCCTTCTTTGGCTTGATTCCGGCCTTTCGCCACAAACCATTCTCAGAGTTTCTTTGATTAAGGATCTTTGATCCACATTGGCTTTTGGCCATCATTTTTTGGGTTTCCCAAAAATATAGGACCTTGTCCAAAAGTAGGATTTTGGCCCAAACAAGATCCAATCACAACGTTGAAGCAAATCAAGTTAATAAAAAACAAAATTATTCTGCTACAAAATTAAAAAAACAACTGTAAATCAAGGAATCCAAGAATACGAGAAGGGAAATAAAAAAAAGAAGAGAAAAAGAAGTAATTATTTCCATTGCAGATAAGAAGAAGGAAACAAGAAGTAAGATAAACAAATATTACAAAGAAGTGGGGAAAAAGAATTATCCACACGATAAAGAAAAAAAAGAAAGAGTTAAAAAAAAAAGTTAAAGAATAGCTTTCATAAAACCGCACATGGTTTTATGAAACTGCACATGGTTTTATTAAACCACATATGGTTTTCATCACTAATGCTTTGAGGACAAAGCATTCCAAAGATGAAGGGCATGTAACAAATAAAATAATATATAAACATATCAATAAACAAATAATTAAATAACAAAATAAAAGTAATTAAACAAATATTAAATAAATTTGATATGTAATTAATGGGATAGATAGAGACGTACCTTTCCATTGAAAAGGCACATAAGACCAAATTTAAATGGTCCATAAAATTGTAATGAAAGCATCTCTCATCAATATATATAATTATTTTCTATTGGTTGACTATTCACTTGAATAGTCTTATTGTGATTCGGACACGATCACAAGATGAGAATATCTGGATACTGATATTACAGTAAACAAAGAAGAAATTGAGATAGCCACGAAAATTTTTGATGACACAAATGCCTTGGTGACAGATTGTTGTTGGAGGGATTCAGAGATAGATGATAGCTTGAAAGTAGAAACTCCCCTTGTATATTTTGAAGCAATTAAGAAGGAAGTGGAAGTTATGAAGGAAAACTACCTACAATTTCTTTCTGATAGAGATCATCTTCTTAGGATTTTTGATATGTACCATAGTGCACTACAAGAAGAAGAAGATGAAGTGGATAGGATCACCCATGAGCTTGAGATCACCCATGATTCCTTGAAGAGCACACAAAAAGCACTTCAAAAATTATATATGGAGGTTGAACAACTTCGTAGGAAGTTGGAAAGATTACACCCTTCCTTCTACACTTTAGATAGCCAGTTGTACATGGCTGATTGCATTCATGGATCGATGGAGGAGCCTCATGTGGGATTTGAACATGAGGAGCATTCAGATGGGCAGGTACTTGAGGAGAGAGTTTAAATGGGGGGTGTTATCCAGGTACTTTTTTTGCATCAAGTGGATCATGAGTTTCCCCTATGGGAGAGAGGATTAGCCATGGAGGAGGTGGTTTAGCACATGCCTTATGGACTAGACGGTATGGGAGCATATGCATCCATGGATTGGGTGGATGGATATATGATAGATATGGAGTCACACTGGGATATAGGTTGAGAATACACCAGTAGTGTGTTGGATATAACAATACATAGCATGGAATGGGAGCCGCACCTGATTCAGTTGGATGGGACAGATGACAGTGATGTGAGCCATAGGACTAGTGTGCACAGTGCACTAGAGGAGCTTCATCTTCTATTGGAGAGGCTCACTGAAGTTCAAAACAATATTGGGAGTGATGAAATTTCATTTTGGTGGTGGGATCCTTGTTGAAATACTGTAACTTCTAAGAATATTATATTTGTACTTTATTATTTCGGAGATGTTTCATTCCTCCGTGAAGACCTTATTGTATATCCAGAGATGTTTACTCCTTCGTCGGAATGTGGTAACTTGGGTTATTAGACTTCCCTAGTGGGGGTTGGCCCTGTATGTGTTATGTGGGTCAAAGGGTTATTAGAACACCCTAGAGGGGTCAGCCCAGTCAGTTGTAATGGGGTGTTTAACCCAGTGGTTAAGTTGGGGCCGACCTAGTTAATATAAAATTCGGAGTTGTGTATAAATAGAGGAGGTGTGTTCCTCATTTAACATACATTGCACTCACTTGTGAATAGCGCATAAGTGAGAGAGAGATCTGCTATGGAGGAGAAGGAACTCATGGTTGTGGTTTAAATATTTGTATTTGATGGTCATCTATATTGAGGAAGCTTTGCTGGGTTTTCTTCCCCATGAGGGTTTCCCTGGATAAATCTGTGTCTCTTGTGTTTATGCTATGCTTGTTGTTCTTTCAGTGATCCTGTATATGATATTGTTGTGAAATGGAATGTACTGCTGATATTTTCTTTCTTAGCATATTGAATATTAACATGGTATCATAGCTAACCTGAAGGAAGGCAATGTATGGCACTTACGACAGTTGTTTCACTTGCGACAATTTGAAGGTTAGGGTTTTGTATAGCAAAAACCAGTCATCGTAGAACTTTCGCTATAAATCCATTTTGGAGAAGGTTCAAGATCTAAAACCTTTACAAGTTGTAGATAACATCCCCATGTACCTTGTATCCAAAGGACACCCTTCGATTCATTGTACTTTGTGATTTATGATCAGTACAAGTTAGGGTTTCTGCCTCTTCCAGATCTCAGTCATAATCAGGTGACCTAGGAAAAAAGGTCATAACTTGGGATAGGAAGATCCAAATGAAATTTCGTAAAAAGCGACAGGTAGTGCGTAGACTTTACTATCTTAGGTAATGTTTTTAGAGGCCGAAGTTGAACCAGTGACATGTGGCATGCCGTACAAGTTCGATGTCTTGTTTTATCCCATAAATAGGTCACGTTGCGACACTTGACATAACTCTCTCTCAGAGAATCAAATTGAGGTCAGACCTATGGGGTTGGAAATAGGACAGGTCGGGATACCATAGGAAGAAGTTTCAGACCTTGTGGATTCGTAATTTTGGAGTTACACCAGAAACAATCAGGTGCATATTTCTATCAAAACAGATTTGGATTTTGAGCACCTTCATTCTTGAATCGTCACTGCTGTGGAAAATTAGGGTTTTAGAGAAAGTTGGAATTTTTGGAAGCGGAGTCCATGGCTGAGTGCTACTAATCAAAATTGAAATTTAGAGACCAATATAGAATTTTTTGGTTGGGTAGAAGACCGGGCTTGATCAAACCCCAGTTCGAGATTTTGATCGGAAAGGTGGAAAATTAGGGCTTCTGCAAAAGTTGGAATTTTTGAAGTCTGTGATCATGGCTGGAAGCTCCTCAGAAAAATAAGAGTTTAGAGCTTTGGATCGAACCTTTTGATTGGGAAGAAGGGTGGGCTTCATCAAACCCTAGTTCAAGATCCTGTCAAGAATATCCATAAGTTTCAAAGGTAATTTTGAGGGGTCAAATTTTGGAGATTTCAAAATTGAAGTATGCTAGTTTGATCAACTCAGCAAGGCACATCTTTTCAGAAGTGTGAAAGTCAAAGTTTGAATTTTTAGGGTTTCTCTAACAAACCCTAATGGAGCTCCAAATCCAGTTTCAGGGGGAGATGAGGCTAAGGCCTTACATAAGAAGACTACAAGAAATATCGATAGGTATGACTTAAGAAGATACAGGTATGTTTTGATTAAGTTCATAATATGGTTGTCTTCATATTATTTAGGATTAGTACAATCTTGATTAATGTAAAAGTATGAATGCATGTGAATGATAGAAGACATTCTTTGATCAAGGTTATATGATTGTACTAATGCACCTGTGGTGTTGTATGAGGATGATGTTGTCTGCTAACAAAAGACAGGTACATCAAGAAAGACAAATCAAGTTCTATGACCATGATGACATAAAGACAAAGACTTATCCATAGTCTTTAGAAGCTCTACTTACGAGGTATGTATGATTTATTTCTACTATGCTTAACTTATGAGGTATGCAGGTTACTAGCACAAGGTCTCTAAATCATTGAAGAGACTAAAGATATTGTTTGGGTATGTTAGACATAACTAAGCATGTATCTAATCCAGGTATGTTTTTCTATGTTAGAATCCTACTTTGTGCTAGGATCTTAGATACCCATGTATTGAATGATCATGACCATACATATTCAAGATTATTTAGAATTATAATGTTTTGATAATATTGAGATTATACTAATGAATGTATGTTTGTGTATGAGATCATGAGGATGACACTAGTGCACACTTGAGCATGCACAGTGGTACAGAATGAATAGAAGTTCAAAAGACATATAGAAGATCAAGCGGGAGGCAACCACACAAACATAAAAGATAAGTATTTGAGTTGTTATTTGAATCTCTGAAATAGTAAATGATATTGCTTGTAATAGTTGTATGCATATTTGTATTTCTAGAATATATCACGCTGAGTGTAAACACTCATATAGCATTGAACAGTATACTACTAATATGCATATGATTGATAAGTTGGATAAACATTCCATTGTTGATTGTCTAGAATGAAACCTCTTTGCTAACATGCTGAGAGCTGTGCACGCTCTCGATAGTATGTTCTAGTAGAGATGGAAGACATCTAGATAGCCACTGTATGCATACAGGATATGGAAAAGTGTTGTGCCAAAGTATTGGTCAAGATAGTTGCATAACTATGAAAATCATATTTGTATGCATAATAGGTTATCATGTCAACATGATTTGATGATTATGAAGTATTACTAATCATGTACTTAATTTTGATTTGTAGGAAATATCATGAAGAAAGATGAACACTGAACAAGTGATGGATGTTCAACAAGAAGACTTACAAATCAAACATACTATAGCAAGCTCGTGGCTAGAAGATTCTCTTAGAAAGAGGAAGAGGATCATGATGAGATGTTTGTTCCAAGTGGCTAGAGAAGACCATTCTCTTAATGGTGTAATTAAAGAAGAAGTGTGAATTAGGCTCTGTATGGGTACCCAGGATCGATAGTCATTTGATGAACTTAATGATCACCATGGGTAATGTGGATCTCAACCTTTGCTACAAGGTTGAAGATGGTTTCTATATACAGATGACATGGATGCAAGAAGGAACTCACCATAGAGTTCGAATGATATTGAGGCTCATATCAGTAGACCCATCTGACGAGAGATGGCACGGATAGATATGCAGAAGATCACTCAATGCAGAGTGTGAATGATGTTCAGTCACAGAGGGAGAATTGAAAGTTTCTTGACAAGCTTGGGCTTTACCAGAAGTAAAGCTGATCCTAACCTTTACCTTAAGGTTATGGATGATGAAACTGTCATACTATTATTGTATGAAGATGATCTCTTTCTGACAGGGAATGAGAAACAAATCATGGAAAGCAAGAAGAAGATGGCTACATAATTTGAGATGAAAGATCTCATATTGATGCATTACTTCCTAGGTCTGGAAGTATGGCAGGGCCCAGAAGGAATCTTTCTCAACCTAGGAAAGTACGCTGTGGAAATCTTGAGAAGATTTGATATGTTGGAATGTACAACCATGGCCACTCTCATGGGTTCCGACTTGAAGTTGTTAGCTGATGACTCTTCAGAGTTAGTGGATGTAACTCTGTACAGGCAGATTATTGGGTCATTGATGTATCTGATGAATACAAGGCCATATATATGCTTTATTGTGAACACCTTGAGTGAGTATCTAGTGGAACCTAGGTGTGTTCACTTGATAGCTGCAAAGCATGTGATCGGGTACCTAAAGGGTACGATAGACTTTGGTCTATGTTATCTTGGAGATCATGACTTCAGATTGTATGGCTACACAGATGCTGATTGGGCAGGAAGTGTACGTCGGGTGGATGTTATTGTCTGGGATCTGTCACGATCTCGTGGATTAGCAGGAAGTAGTCTAGTGTGTCTCTTAGCATAGCCGAAGCGGAATATATAGCTGCTTGCTCTACTAGTTGTAAAGCGGTATGGCTTCGGAAGTTGTTATAAGGATTGTTTGACTTAGAGATGGACCTCACTATGATCCCGTGTGACAACCAGAGTTGTATCAAGATGACAGAGAATCCAGTGTTCCATGATAAGTCAAAGCACATAGAGATCCGATATTTCTATATACGGGATATGGTGCAGAAAGGAGCTATCAAGCTCGAGTATATGAGCATTGACGAACAAATTGCGGATGTGTTGACCAAACCTCTGTCTCGAGTAAAGTTTGAGTATTTTCGAGACAAGCTTGGTGTAGTTCAGAAAGACCCTCCTCAAAAGGGGGAGTGATATGGTCGCTGATGATGAGATTTCCTGTATCGACGGTAAGGTCGATGATGTGGATACTGTATTGACGAGGATGCTATATCGATGATGTGGATACTTGTATTGGTATGGATACTTGTATGGATGATGTGTATACTTGTATTGGTGTGGATACTTGTATTGATGATGTGTATACTTGTATTGGTGTGGATACTTGTATTGATGATGTGTATACTTCTATTGGTATGGATACTTGTATTGATGATGTGGATACTTGTATTGATGATGAGGTTACCTGTTCCGACGATGAGGTCGATGATGAGGTTTTCGGTTACGAAGATGAGGTCAATGCATGGTCCTTAGACTTTGTCTAAGTGGAAGAGGAGGGATTGTATCATCCTTGGACTTCGGTCCCTGAATTGATCCGTAGACTCTTGTTTTTTAGAAAGATATTGGTGAATGATGTAATGTGCGCTCTTGGACTGCTCAATAGTGGGTGATCATTCACGAAACCTATAATGATGTAATGTTTGCTCTTGGATTAGCGGGTGATCATTCATAGGTTGTAAATCATAGATTTGATCTAGGTCACACCCCAGTTGAAATAGTACTGGCTCTGTGGTTGACTGGAATGATGTAATGTTCGCTCCTGGACTACTCAGTGTAGCAGTAGGTGATCATTTGTAGGTCCTGTGATGATGTCATGCTCACTCCTGGACTACAGTAGGTGATCATTCATAGGTCCTGTAATGATGTAATGTTCGCTCCTGGACTACAGCAGGTGATTATTCATAGGTGATAAAATCCTAGATTTAGTCTAGGTCACATCCAGTATGAAAAAGGACTGGCATTGTGGTCAGGATTGCATCGTCCCTGAACGCTTGTTTCAAAATGTACGTGATGGGTATTGCATCATCCCGGAACCACTAGTTCAAAATGTACGTGATGGGGATTGCATCATCCCGGAACCACTAGTTCAAAATGTATAACGTGATGGGGATTGCATCATCCCAGAACCACTAGTTCAAAATGTACATGATGGGGATTGCATCATCCTGGAACCACTAGTTCAAAATGTACATGATGGGGATTGTATCATCCCCAGACTTCGGTCCCTGAATTGATCCGCAGATAGATGTCTTCGAGAAGTGGTCCCTAGTGGATGAGAGGGGATTGTATCATCCCCAAAATTCGGTCCCTGAATTGATCCGTAGACATATGTCTCCGAGAAAGTGGTCCTTAGACTTTGTCTAAGTTGACGAGTCGAATGTATCGTCCCTAGACATGCTATGGTGTCTTAAATGGATCATGTGTATTGCAGGGTATGCTGCTATGATGTTGTTGATCGTGATGATCGTGTGATGACGATGCTAATGATCGTATGATGACGATGCTGATGATCGTGTGATGACGATGCTGATGATTGTGTGATGACGATGCTGATGATCATGTGATGATGATGATGATGATAGTGTGATGACGATGCTGATGATCGTGTGATGACGATGCTGATGATCGTATGATGACGATGCTGATGATCGTGTGATGACGATGATCGTGTGATGACGATGCTGATGATCATGTGATAATGATGTTGATGATCATGTGATGACGATGCTGATGATCGTGTGATGACGATGCTGATGATCGTGTGACGACGATGATGTTGATCGTGAGGATCCAGATGATGATATTGCTGTAGTTGTTCAAGTGTTGCAGAAGATGATGTTCCAGTATTGAAGATGTTCCAGTAACTGCTTGAGTTACTGATGATGAATAAAGAAAGCTTCCAATGATTTATAGATGTATCATGTATGATGTAGTTGATGACTCCTTGCTCCAGCAGATGTTGTTATAATATCCTTCTCGTTAAGGGGGAGTGTTGAAATATTGTAACTTCTAAGAATATTATATTTGTACTTTATTATTCCGGAGATGTTTCATTCCTCCGTGAAGACCTTATTGTATATCCGAAGATGTTTATTCCTCCGTCGGAATGTGGTAACTTGGGTTATTAGACTTCCCTAGTGGGGGTTGGCCCTGTATGTGTTATGTGGGTCAAAGGGTTATTAGACCACCCTAGAGGGGTCGGCCCATTCAGTTGTAATGGGGTGTTTAACCCAGTGGTTAAGTTGGGGCCGACCTAGTTAATATAAAATACAAGTCGGAGTTGTGTATAAATAGAGGAGGTGTGTTACTCGTTTAACATACATTGCACTCACTTGTGAATAGCGCATAAGTGAGAGATAGATCTGTTGTGGAGGAGAAGGAGCTCATGGTTGTGTATTTACATCGTTGTATTTGCTGGTCATCTATATTGGGGAAGCTTTGCTCAGTTTTCTTCTCCATGGGGGTTTCCCAGGATAAATCTGTGTCTCTTGTGTTTATGCTTTGCTTGTTGTTCTTTCAGTGATCTTGTATATGCTATTGTTGTGAAATGGAATCTAATGCTGATATTTTCTGTCTTAGCATATTGAATCATAACAATCCTATCATTCCTTAGAGTGATAGATTGCTACAGGTGGTAGTGATGATGTTTGGAGGAGTGCAACACAGATAGTGTGATCCTGGTATTGTTAGGTTCATGTGTCTTAGACACTCTACATTTCTCAGGTTCATTTGGGGCCCTGGGATCATTTTGGGACTCAGTTGTTTCAACTGGTTGTTGGTAGGACAATTGGTGAGATGGAGCTATCTCTAGAGGGGATGATTATGATCAGAGTGGCGCAGCAGTAGTATGGTGGCCCCTTTCATAGATTAGTTTGGGATCTTAGAGTTACAGTGCAGGGAATATTTTCAACTGTAGACCTAGAGTTGAGAGTCAATTTTGGCTTTCATATGATGAGATTCTTAGTAGACTAGTTTGTTGGCGAGTTGATTCAATGTTTGCAGTATAGATTCACTCTTGTTATTATCATTGGTTGGGATTTTTCCTATGTTATTACTTTGCAAGAACATACAACGAGCAAAGTGTACTTCACCTCATTTCGATTGGGATGGAACCATGACATCATTTTCAACCTTAGTGCAGTTTAGATTGTGGGATGTAGAGTTGATGAATTTGTCCACTTGAAATTTCAGATTTATGAAAAATCATCACTAAGGAAGGAAGCAAAAAAATCAATGATCATAAGTTGGGGAAGAAGAAGAAGAAGCATTACGACTCCCATGTTTAATTTGCTTGAGGACAAGCAATCTTGGGCGAGGAGGAATGTAGTGTATCAAATTTTTTGCCATGGACCATTCCATTGGACTAGGGGGATGCATTGGCCTAAGTCACTTGGTAAAGTCATGAAAAATTATCAAGGTGGTGATGTGGGTCAAATACTTGTATAGTTGATGTCCAAATTGTGAAATGATGCAACATTAGGAAAAAATGGATAAGGAGGGTGCATAAGGAGGTTGAGTTGGGCCCCACATGAGTTGTAACTCCCTCAAATTCGATTTCTAAGGTGGCATTGGAAACAATTGGGGAAGGAGGTTGCATTAGTGGAGAAATGAATCCAAATATGTGGTGTAACTCCCATCCAAGGTGGAAGGAATCCTATCATGGAGGCATCTCTAGGGTTGTAACTCCTCGGGCTAAAAATATAAAGTATATGACAACCTATGACATATATGGAAACTTATGACAATAACCAGGTACTATGACAGCTTATGACATCCTATGACTTGTTTCAGGTCCTAAATTTATCCAAGGAGGGCGCAAGAGGCTCTGGGTGGGCCCACATACAAGTGTAACTTCCCCAAAATAAAGTTAATCCTATCTAATTCGAATTTACAAGGTATATGAAGTTATTATTTGGAAAAATAACATTATAGAGGAATTAAATGAGTCCCAAGGTGTCATTCTCTCATAAAATAACATTTATTAACATTTTATTAAATATTTGTGAGAGAATTCTAGAATTAGGGGGAAATGCTCCATGAATATTTATAAAAAGGATGAAGACACAAGTGAAAGGGATTTTGGTCATTTGAATTGTGGTATTGGAGATCCATTTATATTCTCAAGCTTTGGAGATGTGCCCCTTGCTACATAACTAGTTTTGGTGGTGAAAGATTCCACACTAGCTAGCAAGAGAGGAGAAATCACTAAAATTTCTCAATTGTGTTTCATGCGAATGAGAGGTGAGGAGGAATCACTCAAATTTATCAAGTGAGATTCATTTGATGCAGGTTTAGATATTTTTCTATTTCGTTGTAGCAGCAGAAGTTTATGGTGTTTTTCGAGCATTTTGGTGTTGGAGTTGTGGGTTCTTGCTTGAGGAGGGTGTACCACTGGATCCATTTTCACTTGCAGAGATCATTATTGGGATTTATATTAATTATATGTTACTGAGGGCACAATTTTGGAGTTTTATCTATCATTTGGGGGTGTTTCTTGTTGATTTAGAGCTTGGATCGGTGAAGGAGGGCCAGAATGGTTGTTTTATTTTTGATACTTATGAGCATTCATGGGATATGAGACCTATTAAATTGTGTTAAAAAAATTGTTTCCAGTGGGAAACACTTTTTTTTCATCAAAAAAGGTGTCTGTATGACTGAGATGTGCCCATTTGATCATATCTACTCCATTTTTTGTCTCTTCTGGTAGAGGTTCGAATTTGTACAATTGTAACTAAGTATTTCATGAGTTTCGAGTTGTGTAAGATCCATGTAATGTTTTAATAAGTGTCATTAATTTTCCCATACATTGAATAATAAATATCCAAGTGTTTTCTTCATATGGTGTTCATACTTGAGTAAAGAATGATTCCATGTATAAATATTTTTCATATGGCTATGCAATTTACAGTATTGATTGTAAAAATTTGATAGAAGTCCCATGAGGTCTATTACTGAGTCATTTATCTTTGTTTGGATGTATTTTATTCTTATTGAATATTTTCAGAAGTATTAGAGTCGATTAGGAGGTGTTTGGGTCAAGTTGAAAAACTAGTATTCTAATGTGGGGGAAATCGAGCTAGTTTCTCACTAGTCTTGAGAGGGTGTCTTTCATACTTCTTTGGAAGTTATCTGGAGTCTATAAGTGGGTCATATTGTTCTATTTGAGTCTATTTGAGTCCATTAAATTTATATTGGGAGAATTGGAGTCACTTTGGTAGTGTTTGGGAAGAGTTGGAAACCCCATGTTAGGTGTGGCCAAAATTGAGCTAGTGTTCCTAGTTTCTTTACCAACTTCCAATTTTATATTAGATATGATTTGGGATACATATCAGTGGACTATAAACACATTAATGATCTGCACACCTTTAATCTACATTGAAAATACTCATACAGTCCACTGTTGTTAAACAAGAACATCTCATTGTTAGTTTTTCATACAATTATAGCATAATAATTCAATTGCATAAGATCAATAGGATCACTAGAATAAATACAAAGCACAGAAACAAAGAAAACAAGAATTTATCCTAGGAAACCCAATCGGTATAAAAACCACCAACCTTCGTATAGAGATGAATAATTCTGAGAAAATAGTACATTGATGTGAGAGATAAAGGAGAAAGTCTCTCTAAGTAAAAACTCCCAAAACAACTTCTCTTCTCTGCAAATGCGAGCTCCTCTCCAAGTGATGCGAACTTGTGTGAGTCAGTGAATGTGTCAAATGAGGAACATGAACCCTTTATTTATACTCTTGCCAAACTGGCCATTTTCCTAACTAGGCTGACTTGTATATCTTGACTGGGCCGACTTGTCTATCTCGACTGGGCCAACTTGACCAAGGAAGAAATACATAAAGTTTATTTTAATATTTTCTTTGGGTAAATTATCCCTGAGGTTTACATTCATTATTTCAAGGGTTTACATGATTAAATACATCAAGATCATCTCATGTAGGAGGTACAAATAATTACAATAAAATACAATAAGAATAACTTCCGAAGTTGCACAAAATCCAACACTCCCTCTCAACAAGGAAGGTATTATTCGGTCATCATCAACATCACGATCATATGGGTTTCATCTGTGCATCTATACTATCTCAATAATATCTATACATACTGAAGGTTGTCAACACAATCTAAGTCCTTCGATAAGTGTCATCATGCATCATATCTACCAATCCTTCAGTGAATCCAAGAGTAGTCTCTCCATCCTACCTAGACATCTGAGAGATAAGCGTTACCATCTGCTACCTGTCTGTCTCATCTGCCGATGGGATCCTCCCATACCTGGCTAAGAACCTGGATGAGCAGAGTTGCATGACCATCTACTAATTTTTCCTCTCATATGTCGATGGTATACTCCCATGCTTGGCTAAGAACCTGAACAATTAGAGGTACATGTGCAAGCATCACACAACCATCTACTACATGTTCGTCTCATTTGCCGATGGGATCACTCCCATACCTGGATGAGAACCTGAATGAGTAGAGGTACCTGTGTGTAACCCGACCTTCTACTACCTATCCATATCATCTGTCGATGGGATTACTGCCATACCTGGCTGAGAACCTGGATGAGTAGAGGCACCTGGGTGGAACCCAACCAACTACTACATGTACATATCATTTGTCGATGGGATTAATTCCATACCTGGATGAGTAGAGGTAACTAGGTAAAAGCATGCTAAGAATCTATGTATCATCTTTCCCTCTCAAGGAGGGACACATTCTCTTCTACTCCAAGTATTCGACGAAAGTATTCAAAATTTATCCTGGGAAGAGGCTTGGTGAGAACATCTGCAGTCTGGTCATCTTTTGGAACATACTATAACTCGATCGCACATTTCTGCATGATATCACGAATGAAGTGATACTTAATCTCTATATGCTTCGACTTGTCATGGAATATAGGATCCATTGACATCTACACACATCTCTGGTTATTACAGTGAATCACGGTTGGCTATGGAATCTGGCCAAACAATCCCGCAAGGAGTTTATGAAGCCATACCGCTTCTGGGGCTGTTGTACTAGCATCCATATACTCAGCCTCTGCAGTACTGAGTGCTACTGAGTTCTGCTTCTTGTTGCACTAGGAAATCATTGCAGAACCCAAACTAAAGCAACATCTGGAAGTACTCTTCCTATCTGCATCACATCCGGCACAATCTGAGTCTGAAAACCCCTGCAATATCAAGTCACACTCTGAAGCATATCTCAGGACATATCCCATAGTGCCACACAAGTATCTAAGCACATGTTTTGTAGCAATTCAGTGAATCTGCCTCGGCTTGCACATGAACTGGTGTTATAGCTTGAAATAACACCTCTCCGTCTGTGACGACACTTGCTTCCCTTGTTCGCATGACGACACTTCTTGAGATCAAGTTCAGTCACACAACATGACACTTGTGGATTGAGGGGTCATTTGGGACACTAAAAATGGTTGAAATTACCTCATTCTTGACCCATTTGATGTTTATGACCCTTAGGAACATTTTTCCAGACCAAACCATCTCCTGAAAATGAGCAGAAAAGCCTGTTTTTGGCCATTTTTCAACATGGGCGCTGGTACACATGCATGATAGTAGCGTGTATACCCTACTATGCTTCATTAAAGTAGCGCTCACCTCCACCTGTACACTACTTTGTCTACTGTAGAGTAGGGTACACCCCTGTTTTGGTCAAAATCTCAAAATTTGAGTAAGTTAAGTTGGTTGGGAAACCTCTTGAGCGGTTATAACTTATTTTGCTCTCCTTCACTGATTATATAAGGAAGGTAGAAGGGCCATGTGAGGGGACCAAGTCTTTAACATTGTTATGCTGGAGGAATGGAGACCTTCAACCCTCTCTCTTATGCTTAGTTTCTGATAAACCCTGGCACAGCTGGTTAGAGGTTGGGATCCTTGGAGAACAGAAGCAGGAGACCTTGAATCTAGGCTTCGTGAAGTGCCAAGCTTGAAAGAAGGTATAACTTTATGTACTTGCTTTCATTCATTAATAAAGATCAGACGTTCTTCTCTTTCCAAATATGACCTATTTCATGTGTGTCTTGGATTTGATTATATTTTACTTGTAGTTTGATGTCTTCTTCTATTATGAATATCAGTCTTATATATGTAGTCAAATGTATTTGAGAAAGGTATCAAGTTGTTTTGCAGGTGTGGGCATTGAGACATTGGATAAGCATTGAAGAGCGAGGGAGGCAAAGCTAGGATCAACCTTCTGAATGAGGTGCATACATCTCTAAACCCTAATCTCTTCACTTATTTGTTGTACTTGCAGAATGCTTGTAAGTCTATCTTTATCACCGTAAGTTTGTAGTTTCTCCCTTGAACTATAGGTGCATTTTCCCCACAACAGAATGGCGACTCCACTGGGGAAAGCCTAACTGCTTAGGGGTATCCAAGGTCATTTCTTCAATCTTGTTTGATGGTATTTGTTCATTTTCTTGATTAGGATCAGTTAGTAGGCTCTCTTTGACCCTCCTTAGCTCTTACAGACCCTTCCTAGCCCTTTCAGACCCTGGTGGACCCAAGTTGGGGGGCTTTAACCCCATTTTTCAACTTTTCCCACCTGTACGCTGCTGTTGTGAAGCACAGTAGCGCCCATACCCTGCTTTTCCTCTGAACAGTAGCATCCACCCTACTATGGGCGCTGGTATGCCTCATACACAGTAGCGCTCATAATCTGGGTTTGAAATTTTTGAGTTTTTGGGTTGTGGACCTAAATCTGGGGGCTGTGGCTGCATTTTTTGGGGTCCCCGATGACCTTAGGTCTGTGTTAAACCACTGTAAGTGGTATCCTATCCTTTTACTAATCCTACATTCATGATTTGAGCCTCTTTTGATCAATTTGGGCTTGTTTGGAAATTTTTGGGGCTTGTTGACCCAAGTTGGGGGGTTGTGGACCCGTTTGGTGTTTTGTACCCTATTTTGAGTCTGACTGAACCTGCTTGCCCCATTTTCACTGGATTTGAAACCTCTTGAGTCTTCTTGACCCGGTTTGTATCTATTTGAGTGAAATTTCTCTTTTAGATTGGTTTTTTATCCTCCCTTATGCTTTTAAGTTTTCTTTTGTAGTGAAAGCTCAAGTGTTTTGGCTGTTGTTCAAGACCTTGTTTGCATTGTTTATGTGCAGACCTAACTTTACCAAACCATACTTCTTCGTAGGTCATTTGCTTCGTTTGGGTCTAAAAGTAGTTTTTGTACTCTTTTCCCAATGTTTGGCATGCTTACATCAATAAGAATCTGAAAGTCATATTTGGTAGCTTTTACTGTTTCAATAAAGAAAACCTGAAAGTCTCTTTGCTTTGCTTTGATAGTAGGTTAGTTTCAGTTTTGTTTCTTACCTTTGGAAAGCATAAAGAATTTTGATTCATTTTCTGAATAGAGTACCTTGCAAGTGTCTTAAAATATTTTAGAGTGCTTTGCATAAAAAAGAACAAGTTTTCTTTTGCATACCTATTTGTTTGAGTAGTTGCATTCCTAGGTTTTGAGTTTAATGTTGTACATTTAGGCTTTATTTTTACCTTTTTTGCATTCGAAAGATTAAAAATTGCATCTGCATATGCATTCTAGATTAGAATTTTAAGACTTGAATTGAAAAGAAAAGATTTGTTTGGTGGTAAATATTTCATTTTCAGTATTCTATCTCTATTATAACCACTCTCACACACCCACTACCTTTTTGAGTAAGCAAGTAACCTTTAAAATGAACCCTAATAAAATGTACTAGTAACATTTTCTTTTCTAGGTTACACTACACCAAATAGTCTTGATCCGGATTTTATGAGCATAACGAAATGAATACAGATTATTATCAGATGCTTAACACAAAATAACAGAGATACAGTAAAAATGGTTTTCTATTCAATAAGGAAACAAGCTAGAATTGTAAAATGCAGCGGAAAACAAGCTTGCTGAAATGGTGGCAGCTTATCTCTAAGAAGAGATGTGACGGCTGCGCTCATTTCGCAAGAAGATGGTTACAATGAGGCTCTCAAGGCCTTTTACAATAAACAGGAATGTCAAAAACCCTAGACATCCAAAAACTTAACCCTAGGAGATGAAGCGCCAAAAGTCATGTGGGCCCCGTTTGGGTGAGTTAGTACATCAACTTCCCTGGGTCGTAACTTTTGCATACGATCTCCGTTTGGGGCGCTCGGTAGCCCATTGGAAAGGTCTATCCGAGATTTACAACTTTTGACTGGGGCCAAATGCATGCGAAAGGCACCCGTTTGGCCCCATAAATTGCCAAAAAAGGTATTTTAGGGCCTCAAAATGGCCCCGGAAGTTCAGGACCCAAAAAACTGCTAAAAATAGTACAATACCAAAATTGCCATAAAACTGTTTTGAGCCAGTTGGAAAGGTTGGTGGCCACCAATATCCACCTGGATCAAGTCTTGGTTAGGATATTGGGTTTAAAACACCTTAAACCACCCAAGATCACACATTACGCAAAAATCGTAGTTCGACTATCGCAGGTAAACCCACTTCATTCAAAACTTGCCTGGGATCTATGCAGTAGGTCTTGTGAGATCAGATTGTTGGGAATACACCTCCTACTTTCTGTTTCGAGCATATACCAGGATTGGATCGTGTTTGGGGACTCTTTTGAGTTTCGGGCTCAGCTACCCTGCCCACGCCTTTTGATTCGACCAGAGACTGTTCCCCCAGGAGTTTTCGGTGTGGTGGTATCCTTAGTATATGACCATAGGTTTATACACAGGTGACTGCGGAGGGTTATATCTGTTGTACCTAGAACAAACGCGGGAGGAAATCGCTTGCAGGTCTTTGGGAGGGCAGTTGGGTGATTCCAGCGCTTGCACCCTTAGTCATTGTATTGTGGACCCCGGGTAACTGTTCTTCATCCTTCGTTGATCTGTTCTGGGCCCTCATCATCCCAGACTCTTCTCCGGAAGGCATTTGTTTTCCTAGTTTGATTTACCTAGGACCTTTTTTTAGTGGTGTGCTCTTTGCGCTACTTGTCTTAGTTTTCCTTAGAGAACTTCTTGTTCATTTGAGCAGGAAACTATGTTTAGCGTTCCGGCGAGTGCCAATCAAGGTACCCCTGTTCTGGGGGATCCTTGTGTTGTTCCATTCATTGGAAACATTGGCACTCCCTTAATGGCTACTCTGAATCTTCCTGGATTCACCATAGGGCTGCCGGTTTGGTTGTTCTCCACTCCGAATGCCTTGCATGCTCTTGACACTTCTTTTGTAAGTACCTCAAATCAAGAGCATCAGGACCCTGTGCCTCCCTTTCCAGTAACATCTTCTCCTCCTCCTTCTACCTCATGTGGCGAATGTAGCAATACTAGTAACCAACAGTCTAAAAGGAATAGATGGAGGAAGAATGGGAAGAAGATGCCAAAACAAGGAGGCAACAACCCAGCCTCTGTAAGTCTTGCTGGGGGCAAGAACCCTACCTCTGCAAATCATGCAGGGGGCACCTACCTAGCCTCTGGAGGTCATGCTGGGAGAAAACTTTTAGTCACGAAAATCACACTGAAATTTTGTCTTCAACCACTGTCAGTCATGTTGAGGACACGTCATTGATCACTGCTAGTCATATTAATGACAAGTCACCAGTTCCTGTGAGTCATACTGGAGACACCAGATCAGCCGCTACAAGTCATGCTGTGGGAGTTGACATTGTCGACAAACCTAACAAACAGAAGCTTAAGTTCCCTTGTAAGTTTTGCAAGGGAGATCACCTTACTTACTTGTGCCCTGTACTTCCAGAAGTGCAAAAAGTGTGGTCCTTAGTTCAAAAGTCTTCTGCTTATGAGCAACCAACCACTGCAAGTCATGCTAGGGGAAAGCTATCAGCCAATGCTAGTCTTGCTGAGAGCACTGACATTGTAAAGGAGTCTCGACCTATAGGACGGAAACCAAAGTTCCCTTGTAAACTTTGTAAGGGAGATCACCTTACTCACTGATGTCTTTCCATTCCGGAGGCACGAAGAGTGTGGTCCATATCTGAAGGAACCTCTGTTCCTGAGTTGTCTATAGATTCCCTACATTCAGATCAACCTTTGGTTGATAAAGTGGTTGAAACAATGCAATCTTTGGTTGACCCCACTCTTCCTTTAGAGAGTGAAGTGATCGAATCGATGCAATCTTCGACCAATCCCATCATTCCTTCGGAGATTGATGCACCTACTGCTGAAGTCTTCTGCATTAACAGTTTGGATGTTCCTGAAAAAGGGGGCACTTCATCTGTGTCATGTGAACCCCTACCAAGCCCTAGGATCGTTTCCTTTGATTGGAATATTCTAGCCGAACCTCGTCTTCCTTCTTCGACACCTTTCCAGATAAAGGTTGATATCGGGAATCATACGGTTGACTGATGCATTGTTGATGAAGGAGCTTCTGTTAGTATCTTGTTCGCTTATGCTTGGAGAGATTTGGGTTTCCCTAATGTTATTCCAGCTGTTAATTGGCCATTGACCTTTGATAGAAGACCTAGAGAACCGATCGGATTCCTCCGTCAGACACCTGTTACCTTGGGTGGAAAAATAGTCTTAGTTGATTTTATGGTTTTAAAGGACCCGATGGATTTTGATATGATCCTCGAGTATGATTACATTTATTCTATGCATGCTGTGGTGTCTACTCTCTTTCGTGTGATGCATTTCCCTCATAATGAAAGCATCGTCACTATCGACCAGCTTGCATTCGTTGATCCTCCTTATTACCCAACTGTAGACCAGTCAGATCCCTCGTCATTAGGCACTACTATGTCACATGGTGCTTATGTGGCATATTGTTCCTTGAGTTCAACTGCTACTGAGAAGAAGTATCTGAGTTCATGCTTACCTTCTCGGGACTTGGTCCCAACTTTTGACCAAGTGACACCTCCATTTCAATGTTTAGATATGTGTTCTATCTGGGACGATATAGTTCCTTCCGATGAAGTTTTCCTAGAGTCCATAGTACAGTCTGCCATTCATTCGGATGTTGATCCAGTTGCAGTTATGTCCAGCCCCGGTTTGATCTTAAAGTATGATCTTCCTACTGTTGAGTCTTTGGACTCTCCTATATATCCGCAAATCGGTGTTCCTGTTGAGTTTGATTCTACTTATAGAATTTTCAACTCCCGTGATGATGAATTTGTTTCTACAGATTCCATCATGTCCTTCAAATTTGATCTTCATCCTGAAGTTGATCTTGTTGATTGTAAGTCCTCGGGCTTGGGTACCATAGAGTCTTCATTTGAAAACTCTGCCTTGTTTATGCCTGTTGTTGATGATAGTGAAGTTGAAAGTATTTCTGCCATAGTGACTTGTATCAGGTCTTTCCTTACATATGTTTTAGATATGATCATGGTACTAATGTTTCTTGGAGACAGGATTCTTAGTTGGATTTATACTTGCTTACTGGTCTCTTTCGACACCTTGTGCGACCTTGTCAGGTATATTCAGAACCTTGCATATAGGTTTAGGCTTTCCCACTGTTATGTTGCATTTGAACCTTTTGCCATCCGAATTCGCCATAGGGTCGAACCTGTTGGATATTGGTGTGTTAGCCATCTCTTTATGCATCGTGCACTAGTCCGACAGTAGAGCCTACCTAACATGGGTCACCCTAGTCAGCACCCTTATGCCATTCTGGTGCCCATGCTGAGTTTTTCTCATAGGCTTGGGAGCCTTTTTAGATTTACCATGACTTTGAGAAGAATCCTCATATCTTTCTTCCTCATATATTTCTGGCCATCCCTGATAAGGCTCCCATCTTTGTGTTTGAGTTGCATATGCATTTGTTATGATCCCACTTGCGCTAATGAGCCTGATGCTGGCTTCCATGCTTTTAGCTCGTTATATAAGCCTCCATCTCTGATCTCATTTCCACTAAGCCCTGTATCATTTTTCCTTCGCAATTTGACACATTTTACCTGGAGGAGACACACCTTGAGTGTCCTTATCTTGCTCATGTTCCTTGCATTAGGCATAGCTTTGTTCCATGCGCTTGGAGCTAGTTTCGCATGTCCCTGACACTCGTCTCCTCCCATTTCGAGCATTCTTTTGCCTTCACTTCGAGCTTGTTAAAAACAGTAAGTATGTTATGAGCATTTCTTCCACCTTTCCTTCGAGCTCGTTAAAAACAATAAGGAAGTTATGAGCATTTTCTATATCTCCTTTGAGCTAAGGAGGTCATGAGTTTACTTTTTCGGACTCATTAAACCTTTACGGAAAAGATCCCTATGGAGTTCTTTTAAGCCCTTTTCAGACTCCTTAAATAGGAAAAGTTTGCCGAGCATAGTTGTCTTTTCGGGCTCGTTAAAATAACTGAACCGACATCCACTTAGGTATAGAATTACCCCTTTTCCGGGCCTTAGTGGCTAATTTACGGAAAAGGTATACTCTAGGTATACTTTGGTATGCGCTAGAAGAGTTCTTCTTCCATTATTTTACACTTTTTCGGGGAAGGAGACTAACTTTACGAAAAAGGACCTTTGGAGTCGTCTTTAGGGTTTTCAGACTCTTGAAATGTGAAAACACTAAGCGAGCATTCACCTACTCGGGCTCGATGTGAAATCCATGAGAGGGTAAAAAGAGGATTGTTTAAGTTTTTCAGACTCTATAAACAGGAAAACACCGATGAGCATTAACCTACTTGGGATCGATATTAAAATCCACGAGTAGGTGTATAGAGGACTGTTTAAGTTTTTCAACTCTTTAAGCAAGAAAAAAACGCCGAGCACAGATCAATCCGGGCTCGATATAAAATCCATGGATAGGTGTATGGAGTTTTCTTCTAGGTTTTTCAGACTCCTTAAATATGAAAATACCGTCGAGCATGCTTTAGTTTTTTGTCAAGCTCGTTAAAAAATGAAAAAGGAAAGCGAAGGGAAGAATGTTAAAATATCTTTCAATATGATGGCAGCAAGTCAACTATCTCCTTGAACAAAGCACCTGTTTTGAGTCTATCGAACAAGTTGGTTTCTAGTGTTGGCCTTAGGATATACTTGATCTCAGAGTTCTTACTCCTTCGTTTGGTTAGTCTTCCAATCATATGGAGAATCTGTTAATGTCTCCTACATTGCAGATTTGCATCATGGTCTCTTTGTGTTCAAAGCTGCCTAAGTCACTCTTGTGTTGTGCTCACTGTTCAAGGATATAACCTGTGTCGGCCATTCTGCAGTTGCCTTGACCTCATGTGTCGGCCATTCCTTGGTGTCAGTATGTTTCATCATGTGCTCAATCCTACTCCAAATCAGCTCATACCCGTTGAGTGTCCCTCGTGTTGGATGATGGAGGATGCATTAAGGCCTCCATTCCAATGGACTTCTTCCCATCGACTTCAACTCATTGTGCTCTGGGAATGAAGTTTAGAGTTTCGGTTAGTACCTTGGGGATTGCAGACATTAGTGGCAGTTTCCCTCGCTATTGGATAGATGGGAATACATCAATGTCTCCTATCCGATGGATTCTTCAAGTGTTCGACGGCAAGACCATCTATTCGCACTTGCTTGAATGTACTAGGTACCTTGGGTTCCATTTTCATTATTGGTGAACACCCTCGTGTTTGTTAACGGTATACATCACCGACCGGTAATCAAACGATACCTCCCATGTTCGGCAACAACTCATTTATTCGCATGGATAGGTTTGTACCTTGGGTTGCTTTTGGATGAAGACCTTGGGATCCTCGATAGCATCACATCATTTATGTTATCTCCCAAGTTTCCCAAGACTAAGCCACACTTTTTTGGGCTCTTGATGAGACATAGATCCAGCTTGTTCTCTATGGCTATGTTCTCCAGCTTTGACATAGATCCACCTTGTATTTATGTGGCTATGTTCACACTTATGTTCCTCATGGATCCACGCTTGTATTCTAGTGGCCATGATATATGCATCAGTATTTGGATCATTATTGTATCCTCTTGGAGGTCATGTTCCACTATTTGAACATGGATAGTTACCCCAAGGATAAGTTTGTCTGACATTGCCTTTACTTTCAGGTACTTCATTTGAGCCTATGATTCTTGGTTTCTCCGTTCCTCCATGATTCAACTCTTTGTTATTTATAATGTATTCCGGCCATCGTTTCCCGCACTCCCTCTGGCCTCATACATTAGGGGGCATCTGTTATAGCTTGAAATGACACCTCTCCGTCCGTGACGACACTTGCTTCCCTTGGTCGCATGACGACACTTCTTGAGATCAAGTTCAGTCACACAACAGGAAAATTGTGGATTGAGGGGTCATTTGGGACACTAAAAATGGTTGAAATTACCTCATTCTTGACCCATTTGATGTTTATGACCCTTAGGAACATTTTTCCAGACCAAACCATCTCCTGAAAATGAGCAGAAAAGCCTGTTTTTGGCCATTTTTCAACATGGGCGCTGATACACAGGAATGATAGTAGCGTGTATACCCTACTATGCTTCATTAAAGTTGCGCTCACCTCCACCTGTACGCTACTTTGTCTACTGTAGAGTAGGGTACGCCCCTGTTTTGGTCAAAATATTGAAATTTGAGTAAGTTAAGTTGGTTGGGAAACCTCCTGAGCGGTTATAACTTCTTTTGCTCTCCTTCACTGATTATATAAGGAAGGTAGAAGGGCCATGTGAGGGGACCAAGTCTTTAACATTGTTATGCCAGAGGAATGGAGACCTTCATCCCTCTCTCTTGTGCTTAGTTTCTGATAAACCCTAGCATAGCTGATTAGAGGTTGGGATCCTTGGAGAACAGAAGCAGGAGACCTTGAATCTAGGCTTCGTGAAGTGCCAAACTTGAAAGAAGGTATAACTTTATGTACTTGCTTTCATTCATTAATAAAGATCAGACGTTCTTCTGTTTCCAAAAATGACCTATTTCATGTGTGTCTTGGATTTGATTATAGTTTACTTGTAGTTTGATGTCTTCTTCTATTATGAATATCAGTCTTATATATGTAGTCAAATGTATTTGAGAAAGGTATCAAGTTGTTTTGCAGGTGTGGGCATTGAGACACTGGATAAGCATTGAAGAGCGAGGGAGGAAAAGCTAGGATCAACCTTTTGAATGAGGTGCATACATATCTAAACCCTAATATCTTCACTTATTTGTTGTACTTGCAGAATGCTTGTAAGTCTATCTTTATCACCGTAAGTTGGTAGTTTCTCCCCTGAACTATAGGTGCATTTTCCCCACAACAACTGGCTGAGAGAATTCACAATAAAACATATATCTGTTCTAGTGTTCATTAGATACATCAAGGATCCAATCAAAGGGTGATACATAGTAGGATCAATCAAATTTGAATTTGAATCAGAATCCCTCAGCTTCTTCAAATTTGCATTCATCGAAGTGGCCATGGACTTGTAGTCCAACATCCCGAATCTCTTCAGAATATCTATGGTGTATTTTCCTTGACCTAGGAAAATCTCCTTCTTCCTCTGCCATAATTATAATCCCAAGAAGTAATGCATCAATCCAATATCCTTCATTTCAAACTCAGAGGCAAGTTTCTTCTTACACCATACGATAAGTTTCTCATTTCCAGTGAGAAACAAGTCATCAACATATGGGACCAAAATCAGTGGCTCATCATCCACAAATTTGTAGTAAAGATTGGGCTTTGCATCACTCTTGGTGAATCCCAAACTCGCCAGGAATCCATCTATCCGTCCATACCAAGCACGGGGTGCTTGCTTGATTCCATATAGGGCCTTTTTGAACCTACATACGTGAGAGTCCTTTCCATGGACAACAAAACCTTCTGGTTGTTCAATATATACTTCTTCCTCAATAGCACCATTAAGAAAGGCTATATTGACATCCATCTGATGCAACTTCCAACCCATTTCTGAATTAATAACAATGATTGATCTAATGGAAGTATATCGATCCACAGGAGCAAATGTCTCATCATAATCGACTCCCTCTTTCTAAGAGAATCCTTTGGCAACAAATCTAGCCTTGTGTTTTTCAACACTGCCATCTGTTCCATGCTTGATTTTGTATAACCACTTGGAAGTCACTACTGAATTCCCCTCAGGTCTCGGCATAACATCCCACACATCATTCTCCATGATGGATTGGTATTCTTCCACCATGACATCCTTCCAAACTTGGTGTCTGGATGCTTCTTCATAATTGGTAGGTTCTAAGTCAATGATGTGACTCATCAATGCTACATAAATGGAGAACCTGTGAGGTATTTTACTTTCTCGAAAAGTACCATGTGGGGCTTCATGCCCCTCTACATCCTGAAAGGTCTATTGTTCCCATCTAGGCCTCTTCCGGCCTACTGCAATATCTATGGGAACATCAACTGGATTAACTGAATCAATGGGATCGATGGGTTCATCCTTCTCTGCTGACTCCCTATGAAATGGAGGGGTAGCTGATCTCATCTCCTTTGGTTCTAGCATCTCCTCATCATCGATCTCCATGTCTGATCCTTTTCCTTTCTTGAAAACCATTTCTTATTCAAAGGATACATCCCTGTTGACTTCAATTTGTCTGGATCCCGGGATGTAGATTATCTACACCTTTGAAGAATCACTGTATCCCATGAAAGTTCCCTTATTTCCTGAAGGTTCTAACTTCGTCCTCTTCTCCTTGGGCACATGTATATAGAGCGGAGATCCAAAGATTCAGAGGTGGCCCACTTTTGGTTTCACTCTTGTGAAATATTCTTCTGGGGTCATGTTCTTCACTATCTTATGTGGGAATTTGTTTTGTACATATACAGTTGTTCTGGATACTTATGCCCATAAGAACATTTGTAGACTCTGGTCATGTATCATGGCTTTGGATGCCTCCACAATTGTTTTGTTCTTTCTTTCCGCAACCCCATTTTGTTGGGGGTTGTATGGAACCGCGAGCTCCCTCTTAATTCCTGCTTCCTTGCATAAATCATTGAATTTTGTAGAGGTGTATTCTCCACCGTTATCTGATTTTGGAATCTTGATCCTCTTTCCTGACAAATTCTCGACTTGTGCTTTGAATTTGCTGAGTACTTCCTCGGATTCCTTGGTCTTGAGAAAGTATATCCATGTCTTCCGTGAGTAGTCATCAATGAATGTTACATAGTAATGATGTCCACCCAATGAAGTAATTGTCATGGGTATGCATAAGTTAGAGTGCACTAGATCCAAAATTCCTTTAGATCTTCTCTCACTATCTCGGAAAGATCTCTTGGAATTCTTTCCAAGTGCACATCCTCTACATGTTCCATCATGGTCTGCCTGAAGCACTGATAAACATGTCACTATATTCTTCAATGCTGGGAGATCTCTATAAATAAGATGAGCTAGTCTTATGTGCCATAGCTCACCCATGCTTGTAAAGTCATGGAATAGGGCTTGAGCTGGTGGAGTGCTCAATCGGTACAATATCTCCTCTCTCACACAAATTACCTTGGCTATATCCATGCTTGAGTTCTTACGCCAAGCAAGCACTTTCCCATATGAAAATGCAACTTTATATCCCTTGTTTTCCAAGGATGAGATGGAGACAAGGTTTATTTTCAGACCAGGTACATAAAGCACATCACTCAAGTGTAGTGTATCACTAGACTCTAACTGAAGGGAGGTGGCCCCAGATCCCTTCATAGTGTAGCTAGCATCATCTCCAAGTACAACATGGAGAAGAGAATATTTCTCAACTAATTCTGAAATATTTTCTTTATATCCTGTCATGTGTCTAGAAGCACCACTATCTATGAGCCAAGTATCACTAGTGGTGGGAACAGTGCCCGAAAAAGCTGATATGAAGAATTATTATTTACGATCTTCATTTGCTTCTTGTGATGATGGTATTCTTCTACATCAACAGTTGAGGCTTCATGCTTTCTCTTGATTGAACTTCAACAATTGTTGGCGTAATGGCCATATGCCTTGCACCTGTAGAATTGCATCTGGGATAAATACTTCTTCTTCTTCTTTTGATCTAGAGGAGGACTTGATCTCCTACCTTGGTGCTTGTGATTGTAAAACTTTATTTTCCTTCCATTTCCTTTCTTGGCATGGGACATGAATGCTTGATTCTCCTTAGGTTGAGTGCCATGAAGTCTCTGCCTTGCTGCTATTCTTGTCTCTTCCTGAGTGCAATATGCCCATAGCTTGTCAAATTTGGGTAGCTTGGATCGACAACTTATACTTTTAATGAATGAATCCAAAGATGGTGGGAGACCATTTAGAGTAGTAATGATGAGCTCCTTATCATCAATGGGGTCTCCACTGGTGCTAAGCTTGTCCCTTAGTTCTGTGATCCTCATGAAATATGAGGCAATGGATTCTGACTTGGACACCTTCATGTTTTATAGTTGGTTCCTTAATGTAAGGGTTACATTGATACTACTATGTTCAAACAACTTATTTATGGTTTTGAACATATTTCTAGCAGTCTTCTTTCTTTATATTTGAGGAACCAAGTGGTCTCTAACTGAGTCCACCAAAATCCTTCTTGCTCTGGCATCATTCTTCCTCCAACGAGATTTGTCTTCTTTGGATTCTAGTTCTGGGACTTTCTCATTGACAAACTGCAAGAGATCATTTTCTTCTAGCAAGAGAAGAACCCTAGACTTCCAAGAGATGAATTTGGAAACCCCTTCCAGACGATATTCAACCTTCATTCCAATCATCTTGACTGCAGATCTGGACCAAAAACCCTAGCAGGAGCTAGGTCAAAAACGAAAGTTGGATTCTTGGAAAACTGACTCCACAGAGAGATGCGCCCTAGCAAGGCGATTTCATAAAAGGTGGGTTCGAGCCAAATCTGTAGAGGGAGTAGGTCAAAAAATAAAACCCTAATTTATGTAGTAATTGTAGTTGCATAATTAGGTCAAAAATGAAACTTCTCAGGATTGGATTCTTCCTTCACCAGAAGATGAGCCCTTCCTAGAGTGAAATTCCCAAGGCACTTTTTCTGCAAAAAAGTTGAGTGAAGGCCTTGAAATATGAAACCCTAGCGGCAATGGCTTCTTCTAGTACTACTCTGATACCATGTTAGTTTTTCATACAATTATAGCATAATAATTCAATTGCATAAGATCAATAGGATCACTATAAGAAAGAAAAAACAAAGAAACAAAGAACACAATAATTTATCTGGGAAACCCAATCGGAAGAAAACCCAACAACCTTCGTATAGAGATGAATAATTCTGAGAACAAAGTACATTGATGAGAGAGATAAAGGAGAAAGTCTCTCTAAGTAAAAACCCCAAAAACAACTTCTCTTCTCTGCAAATACGAGTTCCTCTCCAAGTGATGCAAACTTGTGTGAGTGAGTGAATGTGTCAAATGAGGAAAATGACCCCTTTATTTATACACTTTCCAAACTAGCCATTTTCCTAACTGGGTCGACTTGTCTATCTTGACTGGGATGAATTGACCAAGGAAGAAATAAATAAAGTTTATTTTAATATTTTCTTTGGGTAAATTATCCCCGAGGTTTACATTGATTCTTTCAAGGGTTTACATTATTAATTACATCAAGATCATCTATCGTAGGAGGTACAAATAATTACAATAAAATATAATAAAATGTTCGTTGGAAAATTGGAGTTAATATTCCTAATTTTTGATTGGGCACATTACAATGGTATCAGAGCATGGTCTTGGACAGTTGTGGGAACTAAAGGAGAACTTTGAAGAAAATTGCAGAACATAACCCTCGAATAAGGATTATTTACATTGTTACAAATAACAGAGGTGTAATCCATTGGATAACGCATTAATGCAATCATTAATGCAATAATTAAATTTTTAAAATAAATTTGATTTTGAGATGATTAAATGAAATTTTGTAAAAAAAAATTAATTAAAATATATATTACATATCAATGCATTGTATTCTTTTGAATTCACTATACAGCGTGTGCCATAAAAATATGAGTATCAGTGCATTTTATGACTTATATGCATTGGTGCTTATTAATTTAAAATATGCAATGATGATTAACAATTGTTAAAAAGTATCGTTGCTTTAGTGAGAATAACATACAGTTATCTCTATCGGTCCAAGATATTATGGTGTGCATCATTAAAATAAGCATTGGTGTTTTTTTTTATATATTATACATACCGATGCTTTCAATTTATTTATGCATCGATGCTTACTATTTATACGAGCACTAGAAATCCCTAAAACACAAAGAGAGCAATCGGTGCATAATATTTTGTAAGAGAATTGGAGCGTTAATTATTTATCTACCACTAGTGCGCTAGCGTTATATTAGCACTAGTAAACCATAGAACATCCTTGTTCATAATAATGATACGAGCACTAATGTGTATTATAACAAAAAACTACATTAGTGCTTAATAACTATATGAGCATAGGTGCTTTATTTATTTTATATGCATCGATGCTTTTTTTACTAACAAGCACAATCAACAATGTGTGTCACCAATATAAGCACTGAAATGAAAAAAAAAAAAAAAATCCGCTACAAGGTGTTTTACCCAATCTTGTAACACTAGAAACGTCCACAAAAATATCCGCTACAAGGTGTTTTCCTTGTATTGAACTTCCTTGATGATTTGAACTTTAATATGTTCAATTCATTCAATGATGGATCTTGGTGATTCAACATGACCAAAAAAATCCTATTATTTTCTAGTATCTAGTTTAGAACCACAATTTTGTAAAGCACGCATTGGTGTACTTAATATTTGTGATCAATGGAGGAAAATTTCCATTAGATCCAAAGAAGTTGTTGCTATCATGGTTTATCCAATCCCAAAGAACCTAATTAAGGTTGGAGGGACTATAGGTCTTGTAAATTATTTTAGGAAGTATGTAGAGCACTTCTTAGATGTTTTCATGTCTCTCAGCTAGCAAATACGGGTAGAGCATTTTAATGGACAATCATTGAAGAGTAGAAATAATAAGCCTTGTTTGGGAAGAGGCTCTAAAAGTAAAAAAAATAAATGTGAAATTGGAATGGAATTCCATGTTAGAATTCCTTGTAATATGGAATAGGGATGGATCAATACATACTCATAAATCTTTAACTTGTATAGTGGCATGTGAAATATGGTTGGCTAGAAATGAGATGATATTGGAAGGGAACAAAATATTACCATTACAAGACTGCCTCTAAGTAAGATATGCATGTAAAGGTATATGGAAACTAATAACAATGAAGGACCAAATAAATCTCAAGCCACCAAATAAAGCAAAGGCATGGGGCTATTTGGTGGAGATTCTCAAGGTAGTCTAAGATCATGTGCAGTGGGAGGAATTTTTTTTTTTTACAAGAGCGTGCACATTCTTATATTTATAAAGGAATCGTTGGAAATCCATGCATCCATAGAAGTACAAAAGAGTTCAATATCCATACAAAATTGCTATGTAGATCCTTTCAAAAATGTTATAATCTTCCTAAAAAAGAAACCTATTGCATGCAAAGCCTAAAACATTCTTGTTATACCTATATTTATATTGTCTGACATATTGTCCTAAACATAAAACACAATTAAATAGCATAAAATAATTGATTCGTGACCAAATTCTGCTCATTGTGGATCTACTCCACTGATAAGCTATCTCTCTCATGGCCTTGTTCTACATGAATATTTTGCTATCCTATCAGGGACATTTCAGTTCGTTGCATAGTATCCTCTTCAATAGCATGATATTTCATTGAATCTTTAGCAACATTTGGAAAATTAGCCATGGATTGTTAGCTCCGAGCAAATCCCAAAATAATGTTGTAATGCATTTCTAAGTCATTGGCCAATTTGTTTTATTTCATTTTTTCCCCTAAAATTGGCTTCCAATTCCTCACTTCTCCATGTGGATACTTAAGTATTATATAGCCTATCTCATTCCTTATAAATACCCTAACATCTATCTCAACATATTTTGTACCTTAACATTCCCCTCACCATTGCACCATCCTAAATTAGGAGACTTTGCCATTTTGTAATGTCTCCAATTAAATAATTTTCAGATAAACAATTAAGTTGGCCTATCCAATTCCTAAGGGTTATGTGGGAAAATTAATATTGATATTTAACCCCAAGGCCTAAAGTTTCTCATGGAAATTCAAAATTCAAAATTGATGGTGGGAAATAGGCCAATAAATTATGGAAAAATCATTAATTGCTCCAAAATGAAGTGGCATGGGGTCCTAGTTGGAATTGGGGGCACATACGTGGATATGTGGGGTCCACATGAGGGAATATTCCTCCTTTACACATGGCACCATCCTCAAATTCGAATTTGGAAGGATAAGTAACTCCCATGGGGAAGGTGAAGAGTCACGGGGCTATTTTTAGTCAATGACAGATTCTATGACAACCTATGACATATATGACAACTTATGAAAAGAATCAGGTCCTATGAAAACCTATGACAACTTATGACATGTTGCAGGTCCTAAATTTAGCCAAGGAGGGCACTAGAGGAGAAGGGTGGGCCCACATGCTAATGTAACTTCCCAAAAATCAAGCTAAGCCTCTCAAATTCGAATTTCCAAGGTAGATGGAGTTATTGTTTGGCCAAATAACATTAGAAAGGAATTAAATGGGTCCCGATGTGTCATTCTCTCATAAAAATAACATTTATTAATATTTTATTAAATATTTGTGAGAGAATTCTAGAATGAGGGGGAAATGCTCCATGAAGATTTATAAAAGGGATGAAGACACAAGTGAAAGGGATTTTGGATCATTGTTTTTGTTTTTCACTCTTGGAGAGATTAGGTTTTCCATTGCATGGTGGGTGTTTACCTTCCCTACCATTGATCTAGTTTTGGTGGTGAAAGATTCCACCCAAGCTAGTAGAGAGGAGGAGATCATCCAGATTTTTTCATTCATATCATTTGGAGTTTCTTTCTATTGATTTAGAGCTTGGACCGGTGTTGGTGGTCCGAAATGGAGGTTCTAGTTTCAATACTTATAATAATTTCTGGGATGTTAGACCTATTCAATTGCATTCAGAGCATAATTTCCAGTGGGAAACAAGTTTTGTTTCATTCAAATAGGTTTTTGTATGCCTGAGATATCATCATTTTACTAAATATACTTTATTCGGCATCTCTTCTGGTGGCGCACCACTACTTTTCTATATCTATATTTCTTGGATTTAGAGCTTCTGTAAGAGCCTTATATTGTTGTGATTATTATTTTTACTATCTCCATACATTCATAATAAATATTTACATAGCTTTTCATCATATGGTGTTCCATGTTCAAGCTTATGGGTGATTTATGTGCAAATATGCTTGTATGGTTAAGCAATCTTACAACAATGTGTATTAAATTTTCATATATGATCCCTAAAGTCTGTTATTAAGTTTTTTTTTTGTTTTTTTGTTTTTTTGTTTTTTTGTTTTTTGTTTTTTGTTTTTTGTTTTTTTTTTATAATTTAGGAGTTTCATGGTCGAATTGTATCTTTTTGGGAATACTTGGGTTGATTGGGAAGTGTTTGGTCAAGTTGAAAAACTAGTATTCCAATGTGGGGGAAATCGAGTTAGTTTCTCACTAGTCTTGAGAGGGTGTCTTTCATACTTCTTTGGAATTTATTTGGAGTCTATAAGTGGGTCAGATAGTTTTATTTGAGTCTATTTGATTCCATTAAATTGATATTGGGAGAATTCAAGTTGCTCTAGTAGTGTTTGGGAAGAGTTGGAAATCTCGTGTTTAGTGTGGCCAAAATTGAACTAGTGTTCCTAGTTTCTTTACCAACTTCCAATTTTATATCAGATCTTATTTGGGACACATATCAGTGGAATATAAACACTTTTATGAGATGCGCACCTTTAGTGGACATCATAAATATACATACACTCCACTGTTGTTAAACAAGAGCATCTCATAAGCCTTCATAAGCCATTGTTTGGAAAAAAGTTGAAAATCAAAATAATTAAAGTTGGAACCTTGGATATAATATTCCTAATTTATTATTGGGCACATTACAGTGGTATCAGAGCATGCTCCTTGCACCTGTGCATTAATATCATCCGTTGAAGAAGAAGTTGCATCCATGACTTACTATTATGATGACTCCTATGAGTACAATTCTTATGATCAATATGAAAATGATTGTGCGCAATGTGAAGAAGAATGTGAATGGTATGAGGAAGAGGTACCATCATGCAACACTTCTTACAATTTCATAAGGAATGAGGGTTATTCTTATGAACTTGTGTTTGATGAAGATGAATGTGTTATACCACCAAAGGCTAATCCTATGAATGAATTAGAAATATTGAGAGCAACATGTAAAACTTTGCCTCAACAATATCAGGTATATCTTGCTTTGATGGGAAAGACAAAGAAGGCCATTCTTTTTGAAGACTTTGTCGATTGGGTGTTTGGATATAGGCCCAAGAATGAAGACATGGATTTAGTGAAGAAAGTTCTATTCCCTTCTTGCAAAATACCTTGGAGAGAAAATCATATATGTTTGAGTGAAAAGGAGGAGACCCATGAGCCACCTAGTTTTGTAGGTGGTGAAGCAGAAGAAGCATCACATGAAGAGGATCGAAATTCACTCCCAAGTGACTTTTAAAAATATGAAGAAACGTCACATGGGCATGAATAATATTCCATTGAGACTATTGAAGATCATTCCGAGACACATTCTACTTTGGACATGGATCAAAGAGCATCTACTGATGGATGCTTGAACTGTGAAGGAGTACCTACAGATGGGTGCTCACACCTCTATGTTGGTGACATAGAGATCAATTTTGAAGGTGTTGTTGCAATCCAAATTTCTATTGACCATATAGATGGGGACCTTGTAGCAGTTGAAGAAGAACCAAGATCAACTTCCCCATCACCACTTGAGCTTCATGAAGTTGGTCCAAGCAAGAAGGAAGAAGAAGAGGAGTTTCATTTGTAAGAACCTCATTTTCTTGCAGGGTCCTTGAATATGGATGAAAATAAGATTCAAGAGGCCTTTAAGACTCTCCATGACACTCAAGAATTGGTGTCAAATTCTTGTTGGAGAGCCACTTCATTGGAGGAGCCATCCTTCCTTGAAGACATGGGGAATATTCAAAGAGCAATGTGCAACATCAAAGGTAATTTCATGTCTTTTATTTTTGATAGAAAAAATTTGGTTGAGCTTAATGAATTGTTACATGAGGCATACTTGAAGAATAATGAGGATATTCATAAGATCAAATTTCAAAATGAGCAACTTCTTGAGAGGTTGCAAGATACTTGTTCTTCCTCCTATGTTTCAAATTGTCATATGGTAGATTGCTTGGAGGATTCTCATGACATGGTGGATCATGAGAAACATGGAAATTTGCATGTGCTTGATGTGTTTGAATATGATCTTGATGAGATCCAAGCATTTGATGTGGTGGAACTTGATTTGCCTCTTGATGATGGTTATGCACTTTTTGAAGAAGTGCATGATTCCTCTACCTTGGAACCAACCTATGAGAAAAGTTTCACACTTTTGAGGGAGGTGTATGATCCTACCCCTATGGATCCTTCACATGATGAAAATTATGCACTTTTTGATCATTTGGGTGAGTTAGTCCATTCTCCTACATCCTACACTTCCATATTTCGCAACATTCATCCTAATGAAGTATGGGTGAAAGGGTTCTTTCTGATGGCGCCCCATGAGGAGTACGAAACTCCTATCTCTCCTTTTGATGATGACATGACTAGAGCACCTTCTTCTTTACATTTGCAGCAGCATCCTTTGTCACCTTATGATGATACACATATACATGGATGCACCTATGATGTTCACTTGAGTCACTTGAAGACTCATGATTTTTCTTGCTCCTTGCTTAGTTCATTTGATGTTGGAGGAACTTCATCCAATACTTGGGTGAAGAGATTTATGATTGGAGCACATTCTTATTGACAGACACATCCTTTGCTATTTTTTATGACTCACATTCATGGGTGTATGGATGAGACTTCTTTGAGCCACTTGAAGTCTCCTTGTTTTCTTTCCTCCTTACTTGGTTCAGATTTTTGCGGAGGTTCTTCATTCACTTCTTGGATGAAAGAACACATGGCTGATTATTTTGATGCATCTTACATCCTTTTGGAGCAGCATTATAGGACATGGGATGCTCATCTATGTCATTGGAGAATATTTTATTGATCACTTGATGCTTGTATGCACTTGGCACATGATGATCTACTTACTTGGATGTACAAGCACTTTCATGATTCTTTGATGAGGTACCTTCTTGATATACATTTGTATGATGTTGTTATGTACTTTGATGATCTATCTTTTGAACTCATTATGTTTGGAAGGATGCAATGCAAGAAATGGGATCCTGGTATTGCTTGGTTTCAGCTCACTTGGAGCAACCGTTCGATTGTTGGTTTGAGAGAGAAAACCAACCTTCATTTGTTTGAGTTCATCTTTGCAAAGCAGTGTTTCAGTTTCCTATGTGGGATACCTTTTGAGAGATGGATTCAGTTTTCACATGCTTGGTATTCATGGCATTTCATAGTTCACATTTCACACCATGCATGTATCATGATCATTTGGGACCCTTGGATAATTTTTGGACTCATTGGTTTCAATTTTTGGGGGCAGCAAGCAGTATGGGAGATCGAGTCACCACTTGAGAAGGTGATTGTAATCAGAGTAGTGCAGCAACAAGCATGGTGGTTCCTCTCTGAAATGATCTTGGAATCTTGAAGACTCAAATTTTGGCAACTCAGTGGCAACTTCAAAGAATTATATAGTGAGCAAAAGGGTTGAAAGTTGAGAAAGGGTTTCCAAAATATGAAAGAGGTAAAGATTAATTGTGCAAATTTTGTTTTGATGGATTTAATTAATGTTTTGGTGTTTAGTGGTGATGTCACATGAGATATCAATATGAAAAAGAAAATCCGCATCTCTTTACTTTTGGAAATAAACAATTGCAGTACATGAGTGCCACTACTCAAAGTTTTGGAAGGAAAGCAGGTTCTTCAACATCCTTGTTTGAAATTGCTTGAGGACAAGCAATCTTGGGTGGGGAGGACTGTAATGTACCCAATTAAATAATTTTCAGATAAACAATTAAGTTGGCCTATCCAATTCATAAGGGTTATGTGGGAAAATTTAAATATTGATATTTAACCCCAAGGCCTATAGTTTCTCATGGAAATTCAAAATTCAAAATTGATGGTGGAAAATAGGCCAATAAATGGAAAAATCATTAATTGCTCCAAAATGAAGTGGCATGGGGTCCTAGTTGGACTTGGGGGCGCATAAGTGGATATGTGGGGTCCATATGAGGGAATATTCATCCTTTAAACATGGAACCATCCTCAAATTCGAATTTGGAAGGATAAGTAACTCCCATGGGGAAGGTGAAGAGTCACAGGGCTATTTTTAGTCAATGACAGATTCTATGAAAACCTATGGCATATATGAAAACTTATGACAAGAATCAGGTCCTATGACAGCTTATGGAAACCTATGACATGTTTCAAGTCCTAGATTTAGGCAAAGAGGGAACTAGAGGAGAAGGGTGGGTCCACATGCTAATGTAACTTCCCCAAAATCAAGCTAAGCCTCTCAAATTCGAATTTCGAAGGTAGATGGAGTTATTGTTTGGCCAAATAACATTAGAGAGGAATTAAATGTGTCCCAATGTGTTATTCTCTCATAAAAATAAAATTTATTAATATTTTATTTAGTATTTGTGAGAGAATTCTAGAATGAGGGGGAAATGCTCCATGAAGATTTATAAAAGGGATGAAGACACAAGTGAAAGGGACTTTGGATCATTGTTGTTGTTTTGAAATATTTGAGAGCTTAGAATTTCCATTTCATGGTGGGTGTTTACCTTCCCTTCAATTGATCTAGTTTCGGTGGTGAAAGATTCCACCCAAGCTAGTAGAGAGGAGGAGATCATCCATATCTTTTCATTATGCTTCATTGCAGCTGATTATTGAGGGGATAAATCACTTTCAAATTTCTCTATAGATATTTGTTTCATTTTATATGTTCATATACATTAGTGGGGTCTAATTCCTATCATTTGTAGTTTCTTTCTATTGATTTAGAGCTTGGATCGGTGTTGGTGGGACGAAATGGAGGTTTTGGTTTCGATACTTATAAAAATTTATGGGATGTGAGACCTATTCCATTGCATTCATAGCATCATTTACAGTGGGAAGCACTTTTTTTCACTTAAAAAGGTTTCCGTATGCCCGAGATATCATCATTTTACTAAATCTATGCTATTCGGCATCTCTTCTGGTGGAGGGGCGCACCACTACATTTCTATCTCTATATTTCTTGGATTTCGAGCTTCTGAAAGATCCATATATTGTTGTAATAAGTATATTTACAGTCTCCATACATTCATAATAAATATTTGTAGATCTTTTCATCATATGGTGTTCCATGTTCAAGCTTATGGCTGATTCATGTGCAAATTTGTTGGTATGGTTAAGCAATCTTAAGACAATGTGTATTAAATTTTCATATCAACTCCCTAAAGTATGTTATTAAGTTATTTTTTTTATTTTTTAGTTTCATGGTCTAATTGGATCTGTTTGGGAAGACTTGGGCTGATTGGGAAGTGCTTGGGTCAAGTTGAAAAACTAGTATTCCAATGTGGGGGAAATCGAGCTAGTTTCTCACTAGTCTTGAGAGGGTGTCTTTCATACTTCTTTGGAATATATATGGAGTCTATCAGTGGGTCATATAGTTTCATTTGAGTCTACTTGAGTCCATTAAATTTATATTGGGATAATTCGAGTTGCTTTGGTAGTGTTTGGGAAGAGTTGGAAACCTCGTGTTTAGTATGGCCAAAATTGAACTAGTGTTCCTAGTTTCTTTACTAGCTTCCAATTTTATATCAAATATGATTTGGGAAACATACCAGTGGAATATAAACACTTTGATAAGATTCACACCTTTAATGGACATCAGAAATATACATACACTCCACTGATGTTGAACGAGAGCATCTCATAAGCCTTCATAAGCCATTGTTTGGGAAAAATTTGAAAATCAACATAATTAAAGTTGGAACCTTGGAGATAATATTCCTAATTTCTGATTGGTCACATTACAATTTTTTTGAATCAAATCATGAGTTGGAACAATATTCTGAGTCCCCTCTATGGATATAATAGTGAGATCGAAATATTTGAGCTATCCTTGAGTTCTCCCTATGATATGAATAAAATCCCCCTCTAAATAAAAGACAAATCTTTTATCCGATACAACTCTAGAAACAACTATAAATATACCCAAGATACTATTGATGACACAAAGAATCAAATACCAAGAAAAAAAAAGAGCATGTCGAGAAAGGAAAATCCACTTACAATATCGAAGGTGTTTTGCAATCTAACACCACCAGTTGTTTGAGAGTGTACTGCAATAAGAATTATTCCCACATGAAAGACCACAGACATTGTTACCGGACAATCTACCGAAAGTGGACTTAAGGCGTGATATCCCTAGCTCAACGTAATTATAGAACAAGTGAGACAGAATATGAAACTGCTTTCCTAGATCTAGTTAAAGATCGACTGATTAGATGTCTTACCTCTAGCTTGTAGATCTTTCTCCTTGATGTTGTTCCAAGATCCACGGTCGTCAGATCTTAGCTACAAGACCTGTCAAGACATACAGAACAATAAAATCAAGTAAAATGCATATAAACTGTAATAGATCTAAGTAAATGGTTAAGCAAGTAAACTACACAAAACATCATTAACACAACGATATTTGGTGGAAAGAGTTTATATTACTGTATTAAAAGAGGGAAGTACAAAAGAGTGATGGTTACAACCAAAGCTTAACGTCGCAATCCTCCTCCAACAAGACAATGCCAAAGCCTCCAAAGGCAGTATAGGTCTCCCAAGAGATGAGTAGAGATCTCCTAAGCTAATTTCACCAGCATGCAAGTGCTATAGACTTCCTCTCTTTGGAGTGGGAATGAGCTTCATATATATAGGACTAAGAGGATAGGGTAGGTTGAGATATAGTAAGAGAGGGTTAAGGGATCCTCCGAAAGGGATAGGAAACTGAATTCCAGCTCCCCTATAGGTTAGGGATAGAGATCCACATCACACACCTTCGAGAATGGACTCGAAGATGCTCTTTTATCCATTTAACTGACATCGTCGCAGGCTGCAGTAGGACAACCTGCGACGTCGTAGGTTGCACAAAGGTGACCTACGACGACCTCACTAAACCCAACAGAAATAGGTCAGTATCTCTTCCAAGTTGATAACGTAGTCAAAGGAACTTCAGGGATGTTTACACTGAGTATTATGATGGGAATATTTAGGTGTAATAGAATTCCCCCCAAAGCATGAAGCTGTTGGAACTTGACAGGTGAAATGATTTGACAGAAGGAATGGGAAGGTCTTGTCGGATGGAGGATGCCGCTGCAGTACAACTGACTCTGAGAACACAGTATCGTATGACTCATAACATGGCTGCTGACCAATACATTGTAGATCCATGGTAGTAATGACTGACTGAACACAATCATGGCTACTAGACACAAGCATAGATCCATGATGAGATGATCACACAGCCATGACCAATACAAAGGTGGATCCGTGTAATATGACTCAAAACAATATCCATCGCAACCTGGGTAAAACATGACTCCCCAGGGTCTTCAATTCGAACCTGCAATGATACGAATCTATCCATGTGATTACAAATGTCTTGACGTCGAACATGGTAGAAACCACTTGATTATCGGTCATTGATGTATACCATTAACATGTGTGAGGGAAATCACCACTAATGTCAATGATCCCCAAGGTATCACAGTACATATCATCAAGCGCGAATGAATGAGTTGAAGTCGAACGCTTAACGAAATATTTCAATCAAGAGTCAATGATGTAAAGTCATGTTGAAAGCGAGGTAACTTGCCATTGAGGCATGCAGGCCCAAGGTACTCGATTGGTTTCTAAGTTCAATCCTCGGATGATGATTTGAAGTCGACGAGGATGAACCTATCGAAGGAGGGCCATGATGAATCCCCCATCATCAACACGAAACTCGATAATAGATGTTTGGAGTAGATTAGATGGTACAGTAACATGCAAGACAAACTCAGAGTAGACCGTCATGGTGGAGGGTGTACTGACTGCAAATGATGAGCAGTGAATGTATCCTTGAACATGGGCATGGCATGACTTGGCAGTATTGACATGACGAGTATGACACCAAATCCTAATGCAACTGATGGTGGAAGTATTCTTTGGATGAACCAAAGGAGTAATGAGACTCAAGAAGTAGGCAAAACTCGAGGAGAAACATATGACCTAAGTACTGCATGCAAATGAAAATGAGTGCCATGTTCAAGAACGACTAAGTACGGCCACTGGTAAAGGTGTAACACAAAAAATTTCCTTTTTCCCCATCATGACTGATGAGTGTCTCATGTGTTTTTGACGAGCTTGACGAGGGTAACCAGATGCTCGGTATAGCTCATCTCATAGATGAGTCCAATCCTAAATATTTTTTGAACCTGGGAAAGGAGGGGTTCGTCCCATGACGGGTCCTTCAATGTTGAATTTTAACGAGTCCATAGTAGGTAAACTCGGTGTCATTTCATGTTTAGAGAGCCTGAAAAGAACTAAAGAAGACTCCAAAGGTCCTTTTTCGTAAGGTTAGCCTCTTCGCCCGAAAAAGGGTAAACCAACGCGAGAGAGGACTCTTCCAGTCATGATTGGCTGGAGTATTCCTTTTTCGTAAGTAGTGCCCCCTGGTTCGAAAAAGGGGTAAACTATCACCAGGAAGATGACCATTCAAATACTTTAACAAGCGTGAACACGACAAGTTCGCTTGGCGATCTTTTCGTATTTAGAGAGCTTGAAAAGAGATTAAAGAGAGACTCCGGGGGGTTTCCTTTTTCATAGGAGTTTAACGAGCCGGAAAAAGTGATAAAATATAACTCGGCGACTTATTCTCATCGTTTAACGAGCACGAGAAAGAACAAAGAGTGAGCTCGTTTGTCATTAATAATTGAATTTAATGAGTAGAACAATGACAAAAAGACGCTCAAAGAAGTTGTTTATACCTGATGATACTTACGAGATGATCGCCACAGTGAAAAATGGCATTAATTAGGCACTTAGCTTGTCCTGTAACTCAAATACTAGGTCAAAAAAAGTAAACCAAGCATTCAAATGTAGTAAATGATCCAAACTATAGCAAAAAACCCACTAAAGCATCAAATTATAAAAGGAATATTCCATTTTTTGTTATAAAATGGGTGAAATAGTGAAAAGAAATTACAATTGCTTTTTACCAAGTTTGGAGAGTGTGAAGTGCCATTTGGAGCCAAACTTCAACTATTAATTCCGAGAGCTGGGGTCCACCATTTTGCGAGCCGTCAGGAGCAGGTAGGCCTAAACTCATCTTTGCGGCTTGCGCCCACGGGTCGGCGCGGGCCGCCCTTACGGGAACTGTGACGACCCAGTGTCATCGCAAATCCTGTAAGGGTCATTTGCGACGATGTCGCACTGTATGCGAGTACAGTCTGCGACGACGGAAACATCTAAGTTCAACTCATCGCCTAACCCAAGAGAAAAAACTTTGATGCATGGGGTGAGTTATAATGTTGCTTATTTGTGCTTCTTGACAGGTTCACGGTGACAAAGATGGTCATTGAGTGAAAAGAACGAGAACACGAGTTGGATGATGCATAGTTTGAAAATGACCCTCAATGCGTTGCCGCATTGAGGAAATGTGGGTTGCTTAAGTACTTTCGAGTGCCGAGCATGAGGGCCCAAGTCCCGCTACTGACATCTACTTCTTGACAGGGTTATCCCATAGCGAAGAACCTATATCTCTCACTGGATCACGAGGAGGTGATCGAACTGTGGATGACCTGATCACTCAATACTGCACTGGAGGTACTATGGCTAGTAGTGGGAATATTCCCATTAAGGAGATTCAAGATCGTCCATTACGTGCTGTGCTCTTCACCCTGGTGAGGGTGGCGGGGAGTTAGTCTGCTCACCTTGCAAGAAAGACATAGTTGATGTACACAGAGGAGTGCATGGATCCCAGTGTATTCAACTGGTGCGAGGGACTCCTTACCAACCTCCAGGGTCAACTTACCAAATGTTGACGTGGGGCGCTGAAACAGTTTGGATATGGGTCCATGGTGATATCTTTCGTACTGGAGCGGGTACCTCATATGTGCCCACAGGTGGAATTGGATTACCAGGATGCCAGGGATCCACATATGATTCGATGGGCTGAGGTGATGGCTTGTTATGGTGGCGGGGGTCCAATCATAGGTTATGGCACCAGGTTCTTCACTTGGCTGGAGGGACAAATCCTGATGATTGAGGATTACCATTACAGCGGGACAGACTTCAGAGGCGATCCCGACTTGGTGCTCCCTTAAGGAGCACAATGGGGTGACATAGGTAAGAACAACAACTTTTGTGTTTTTCATTTTATATATTTTATGATTTTTTGGAGTAGTGGTGATAACTTGTGTTGTGTGTAGATGTGGGTCCATCGCGGCCAATCGGAGCCTCTCTCACTGTGAGGAGAGGAGAGGTGTCGGTCATGGGTGCCACAGCGCGAGATGCTACCGAGAAGGTAGAGGAGGTTTATGAGAACCTCCAGAGGCTGAACCTGGATATCCCAGAGCCGGGTGTTCGTGATCTACCTCAGGGATACCAGAAGTATGCTGTCGGGGTGTCTGACCGTTTTGGCACACTGATGGCCAAAGTGGCGAGGGTTGTGGTCTACTTTCATGGGCAGCAGCCGGGAGCTTTAGGATCTAGGGTTAGGCGACCTGAGCCTTAGGCTCATGTCCTACTTATGTATGTACTGAAATCTTATGAGCTTCAGATTTTGTAGATACCTTCTGAAAGCTATCATGCTTCAGATTTTGTATCAGCACCATCATTTTGAATTATATATATATACAGACATTTTCAGCGGATTTGTACATTATGTGTTCTATGGATGATTTATGTGATCTTGTTTACATGTTTGCTTATACAATGGATGATTTACATGTTATGTATGCTTTTATATTTTATACAAATGTCATGTGTGTGCAATGTACCAATCTAGAATGAAGTTGGCCATCGAGTCGGCAACTGTGTTCATATCTCGTGGAATGTGTAGGTACTGAATGGATTCAAAGGACCTTTCCAGGAGATGGACTCGTTTGTAGAGACGGAGTAGAGTAGGGTCGCAGATAGAATAAATCCGGTTAAGATGAGATACCACTAGGTGCGACTCCAAATAGATAACAACGTGGTCCATACCCAAGGAAAGAGCGTTGGTTAGGGTTCCAATGACTGCCTGATATTCCGCAGCATTGTTGGTTGCGAAACCTAGACAAATTCCTCCCGAGTTGATGAGCTCGCCAGTGGGAGAATAGAGTACCCAGGATTCCGAAGCAAGGTTATGGGTATGTCGGCTGGTGCCGTCCACGAATCCGTAGCAAGTTGCCATCTTCACATGTAGACAGAACATGGTATAAGAAACAAAACAAGACATAGACACACTAAAACAAAAGCGTCACAACACACAAAACACGCATGCCATGTATAGTATATACAAGATGTCTATGCGTGAAAGACTCAGGCATAGTACTTCTTCAGGTAGAGCCTGTTGCGGGGCTCACCCAAAGACATCCCATCGTAGTCCTCTAGTTCGTAGTTTCCTTTTTCCAAAACACGATTCAGTATGTACGGTCCATGCCACATGGAATCGAACTTACTTGCCCCTAGCTTATCGTGCCTTTGGTTATATGTGAGGACCAAATCACCTTCATTAAAGACGCGGGGTTGGACTGACCTATCGTACTGTGCCTTGATGCACTTCTTATGTGCCTCATTGGCAAGAGCAGCATCGCGCCGGGTTTCATCAAGCTTTGCGAGGTAAAGGAAACGTTCTTCCTCGGTAGTGGTGTTCAGAAGAAGTTCGACTGCGAGTTTGAGAGATGGAATCTCGCACTCTATCAGTAGGACTGCCTCCAATCCATATACTAACTGGAACGGTGTAAATCCGGTGGTAGTCTTAACGGAAGTCTGGTATGCCCATAGCGCGGAGAAGAGCATGTTGTGCCAGTTGGACTTATGCGTACCCACCATACGTTGAATCATGGTTTTCAAGACCTTGTTAATGGCCTCTACTTGTCCATTGGACTGCGGGTAGTAAGGTGTTGATTTTTCATGAAGAAAACCCAATCTGGCGCTGAGCTCATCGACCATATGGTTTTGAAAGTGAGATCCATGGTCGGTGAATATGGCTTGCAGGACTCCGAACCGTGAGATAACATGATTGAACATGAAGAGTGTGGCGGTTTTGCCGTTGTTCGTGTAAGTAGGCATAGCCTCGGCCCACTTTGTGAAGTAATCCACGGCTACTATGACGTAACCATGCCCCCCTGCCGAGGTAGGCTTACAGTGCATGAAGTCAATGCCGCATTTTACGAAGGGGCCAACGACAATAACCGGGTGTAACGGGGTTGGATGGGTGTGCTTTTTCATTTGAAAATTTTGGTATGGGGGACATTTTTTAACGGCTTCAATACAATCTTTGAAGATAGATGGCCAATAATATCCCGCGTGCAGTATTTTCTAGGTTGTAGCCATCCCAGAGAGATGACCACCACAAGCCCCAGAGTGGCAGTCATTCAAGACGTGTTTAGCCTCCTCATGAGTTAGACATCATCAAAGAATAGAATCAATGTCGCGACGGTACAAGGTAGCACTTATGATCAGGTAATACTTTGCATGGTAGCGTATTCGACGATGATTGTCATGAGACAATTGGGGCTTGAAACGTTGGGTTTGAAGATATAAGGTAATATCTCCATACCACGGGTCAGACGTGCTGATGAGGAACAATGATTCGTCTGAAAGAGAATCATTGGGCTCAGATTCTACATCAACACGGGGAAGATTGCAGATGATCTTGGAAAACACCAACGAGTTCTTAGACTTGGCCTTCTCGAAGAGGAGATCGAACACCTGATGTATCACGATCCAGCGTGAATACTTTCCCCCAAGCACTTGACGTGTTAAAATATGGTACATGGGGTTTGAGTTGGCGATGATGGTGGTGGTATGGAGCAGTATGTAGTGACAAAACTTTTGGACGGAAATGACTGCCACGAGGGAGAGCTTCTCAACATGCAAATAAAGAGTTTCAAAGTCCATAAGACCCTTACTTAGGTAGTATATCACATGCTCCCGGGCGTTGTTGTCTTCCTGTACCAAGACCATGGCGATCGTGGTGGCAGAAGTAGCGAGATAAACGATATAATCCTTGTAGTAATTGGGCAGTTAGAGCACAGGGGCATGCACAATGGCATGTTTGAGACTGTCAAAGGATTGTTGGGCTTGATCGTCCCAAATGAACAGGACGTCCTTCTTGAGTAGTCTCATATAACCTTGCGTCTTTTGAGCGAAATTACAGACAAAACACCGTAAGTAGGTTTCCTTCCCTTCCAAACTTTGGAGTTCCGTAATGTCCATGGGAGTTGGGAGAGCAACAATCGATTCCACCTTTAAGGGATCAATGCAGATCCCATCTTTCGAGATGATAAAACCGAGGAGGCATCCAGACTCGACGCATAAGATACACTTGTGAGGGTTTAGGAGGATGTTATACCGCCTGCATCTGAGGATCAAAACGGCCGTAAGATGATCAATGTGGTACTCATGTTGCCGCAAAAGAGCAGGGAGATCGTCGAGATAAGGTTCCACAAAGTCCTTCACGTCATGGAAAGCGTACGACATGGCCTGCTGGAATGTGGCACCAACATTTTTAAGGCCAAAAGGGAGCTTGCGATAAGAAACGTGCCCCAAGGGCAGATGAAAGTTGTCTTATGTTGATCAGCTGGGTGGATCTCAATTTGGTTGTAACCGAAAAAGCCATCCATGAACGAGAAGATGACACTTCCGACACAATTGTCTATGATCTGGTCGATAAAGGGAGTGGGGTAGTTGTCCTTGGGACAAGCTTTGTTCAGATCCCGATAATCAACACAGACATGAATGGTGCCCTGCTTCTTAGCTACAAGGATGACATTTGAGACCCATCATGTTAATGGAACAAGGTAGATAAAACCGAACTTCAAGAGATTTTCAATTTCTGCCTTAATCGCCGCAGTTTTTCTAGGGTGTACCGGTCATAGCTTTTGTCGGACTGGTTTAGCATCAGGATAGGTTTGAATCTCGTGTGAGACAATAGCTGGGTCTATCCCGAGCATTTCCTCATAGGTCCAAGAAAATACGTCTCGGAATTGTTGGAACAAGGCCGTGAACGTTGTAATATCTTCAGGGGAACACTTCTGGCCTAAACGAATGCGTTCCACTACACTAAGAGTGACCGATATGTCTACCGAAATGGTAGGTTCAATGTTTGCCAAGTTGCCCTCAGTGTCTGTTTGACACGTGAGTATCGGAAACTGAGGGAAAAGGTAGACATCCGGTGTAAAGATGGTGGTGATGCTATTCTCCATAGTATCTGATAGGGGAAAGAAAGATGATCGATGGTGGAGGTCTTCCACACAGGGTCATCCGAAGTCATGATATCCATGATGGACTCGTCAGATGGAAAAGTCTGGAGCAGAGGGTCGGGTAAGGAGGACGTCCGCTGTAGAGAATAGGATGTGGAGGCCACAGCTAAGTGGTCCTCAGGTGCTGATTGGATAGCCTCATAAGTGAGTTCAGTGGGTGAAAGAGGCATGGTGTCTCCAATCATGTTCATAGTGGCTTCATCAAGTACAAGCCATTGATCAAGAGAGTTGGAGACAAATGAAATCCTAGAGGAGATCATGTTCACCATGGCAACATGATTAGGGGGATCCGAGGTTGGAAAGACGCCCATAAGAGATGAATATTTTATGAGGCCGACCCCCACGCTCTCATATAGCTGCGAAGATTGTCTAAGTAATGGGACATTATCGCTCGGATGAGTAGCGGTGTCAGGTGTGCATAAATCCAGTTGGGCGACAGTGACAATAAAGCCTTGGTGGGGGGAATTGTACTATGCGGAAGACAGATGATGTGACCGCAGTCATGGCGCAAAACTAATTACGACCAAGTAAGAGATTATAATCTAACGGGGCGGTGACCACTTCCACATTAATGGTTGCGGTCTTACCCCCCAACTCTATTGCTAAGGCTTGTAACAGTCCATGAGGTTGAAATCCATGTCCGTCGAATGCTTTCAAGGTGGTGGGAGAACTTTTCAACTCGGGAGAGCCAATGGCTCTCCAACATGAAATTGACATGACCGAGGTAGAGGCACCTTCATCCAAGATGGTACGATGGATTGTATTCCCAGCAATGTTTGTGGAAACTTGAAATTCCAACTGATGGGAAAGCCTCGGCTTAAAGTACTCAAGTTGGAACATGATGGTATTAGAAGAATCCAGATCAACCGCGCCAATAGTAGCGAGGAGAGTCTTGCGCTGGTTAGGGAAGTTCTGCAAGACCTCTAGCATTGACATAGCACAAGGAGCTTGTGCTAAGTCCTCTACAATATTGTAGTTTTGAGCTGCCCGAGCATTAGGATTGAAAATGGCTCTTCGAATCGTGCTCTTGGGCGGACGCAACACTGACTCTAAAGAGGGCTTCTCAATGGTGAGAGAAGCGTGTGGTACGGTGACGTCGGGAATAGAAGTGGAAGCTTTTTCAGTATTAATTCCAACCGGATCCTTCTGAGGGACTGAGTAATAGAAATGGAAACGTGTGTTCAAGTTGACGGTCTCACTACGCGCCATGAGAACATGCATGGTAGAGGATGCCTCTCCTTGGGAAGGAGAGGTGTGTGTGATCAGTTGCTGGTTCTAAGCAGGGAAGGGATCGTTGAGAATTGCGGAGGTAGAGTTTCCTTTGAGAAACTTCTGCACTTCGTCTCAATGGGGACATTCCTTTGAGAAATGGTCTCCACTGCATAGTAAACAAGGATACTTCAACTTCCTCTTTTATTTGGTGTCTTCGAGGGTGGGCTTGGGCTCCTGTTGATTAGAAGGTTTTTTAGGTTTCCCTTTGTTTTTCTTCTTACCACCGGATTTTTGAGATGAAGCTGATTGAACAGAATTCACCTCTTTGGTGGAGGTGGGAGTGGGTGACTTGGTGATGTTGTTTCCAGCCTGTGTTGGGGATGGGGAAGAACCCTAGGGTTTTGACGATCCAACAGTGTGAGTAGGAGGATGGGTGGTAAGGGAACCAATGATGCCATCAGATTGAGGTCCCTTAGGTGGTTGTGCAGGGTCATACGTAGGGCGAGGTGCGTCAGGAATGATTTCGTATAACGTGCTGGATTGAGCATAGACCAAGTCTAAGTAATGGGCACGGGAAATAGCCTTTTCCTCACTGATGGCCCTTCCCATGGCCACGTCTCGATCTATGACAGGTAAAAGTGACTTTGTGAACCAGTCAACTAAGAGTTCGTCCGAAATATGAGCCTTAATAAGACGTCGTCTTCGCCGCCACTCATGGATATTGTTCGAGATGTCAGTTGCGGTATTCTGGAAAAGAGAGGTCAATAAGTCGGTACCAGTCTCATAACGAATGGGCAACTGGAAGTGGGTCAAGAGAACCAAAATCTGGAAAGGATTTTGGTGGTAGTTCAATATACCACTTGGCAGTTGGGCCGATGAGAGTCCTTTGAAATAACCTAAGACGGATCGAGTCGTCCATCAAGGAGTTGGATGAACACCATAATGTTATGTCATCACATGGTTTTTTGGGTCTTCACCAGGCTTGCCATAAAATTTGGGGATATTTGATGGTAACTTAACCGGAATGGGAGGTCAATTATGCTTGTGGAAGATGGGATCATTCGTCAGACAAGACAGATCGGGTAGGTCCAAAGTAACCAAAAATGGCAGTTGTTGGTTCAGCTGGGGGTACTGATAGTACTGATAGGGCATGTATGGACAGGTAGGACCTTGAATCGACTGGTTGTAAGGTGTTCCCTAGGGAAACTGACCGTAAGGGGGTATGCCGCCCGGACCATATGTAGGTCTGCCACCATAATAAGGTGGTCCATAGCCATAGGGTGGGGGTCTGCCACCACTGCCGGGGGGTGGAGGTCCATCGCCACCGCTGGGAGGGGGTGGAGGTCTGGCACCACCGTTGGGAGGGGGTGTGGGTCCGCCGCCACCGCCATAATAAGGTGGTCCTCCACCGCCTCCGCCGGGAGGGGGGTGGGCCACCTCCTCCGTCGGAGGGATAGGGGCCTCCGTCACATCTGCCACCATAAGGGTATGGTCCTCCACCACCACTTCCACTGTAATAAGGTCGTCCTCCACCACCACCGTCGGGAGGGGGTGGTCCTCCACCATAAGGTGGGGGTTTGCCGCCACCAGGGGTTGGTGGTCCTCCACCTCTGCTAGAGAGGGGAGGGCCTCCGCCTTCGCCGCCGAGAGGGGGTGGGCCATTATGGCCAGAAGGGGGTGGTCCTCCACCAGAAGGTAGAGGTCCACCTTCTCCGGGATTAGATGGGGGCCCGCCACCTCCGGTGGGAAGTGGAGGAGGACCAAGTGGGGGTGGTGGTACTTGAGGGAAAGTTGGTGGGGGTCCATGTTGTAAAACATTTTGGTGCCCCCATAGAGTGTATGGATTACCGAGATAAGGTATCCCATAGAGTGCGTTTCCAGGATAGACTAGTCCCGACACAGGGTTAAGATAACCTAGATACACTTGACTCCATGGTGGCTGAATGACATTGGATGGTCCCCTAACATGGGATAATCCTGTGGTGGATGGGCCAACGGGGAGGGTAGTTCCAATGGAAGGACCGATGGGGACCCCTCCTCCGGTATTGGGGTTAGGAGATGGGGTTTCCCCCCAGCAGCAACGTGCTGACCACTAATCGATGGTTGACCCAACGTAGGTTGTTGATTGCCTGCTACAGTAGGAACATTACACGCAAGTAAGGTAGGGGATAAAGAGTATCCTCCTCGCGAATTGTGGGGTGGGGGAGGAGTGGGTAATGTAACCGTGGTAGTAACAGGTGTGTTGGATTGTTTCCCTTCAACAAGTTGAGTCGTTTGAGGTATAGAACTGGTCTCCTGTCTAAGGGGTGTACTCGCAGGAAGTGAGGGTTGACTAGATTCATAAGTGGTCACGTGGTGGGTGGGTGATTCCGGTGAATCAAAAGATAAAAAACGACTCAGGAGTGGCTGATATGGAGGTAACGTCGGGTCTTCAACCCTTCGTAAAAGACTTTGTCTTCGAAACTCCTCACCCATAGCACGTAATTGAGCCATACGATCACGATAATGTGCTAGAGGGTCGTCAGGAGTAGCCCAACTGGGTGGGGATGCAAGAAAAATGAGCCACTTGGTGGCCTAGAGATGATGTCCAAAAGGCTATAGCTAGACCAACAGTTGATACAGGGTCATCCTGGGGAGGATTTATCCATTCCACCGATTCAGGCTCTCCCGGTAAAACGGGAGGTAGGTCTTGTGAAGTTGAAGTTTCTACTTCTTCACCCCTTGGGGGTGGGACATGGGTGAATCTGGAGGGAACATGTGTGCTCCAATATTCAAAGTAGGGTTTTGTACTTCAGGTGACACGATCGTGACTTGCGGGTTCATTCTTACCTTCGAAATTACCTCCTAGTTAAGAGGATATTCAAGTGGTAAGTTCAAAATTCTGCGGGACCTTCTCCAAGGAAAGTTAGCTAGGGTGACTGAAACAAAGTTTCTCCTAGGGTAATCTAAACAAAAGAAAAGCAATTCAGAAAAATCTACACAAACTAAGGCCACAAGCAAGCTTATGTGATAGGTGTGGATTCAAAATTCTGGAACTTCACAAGATTATCAAAGCTTCGCAACTCGCTATATACTGCAGGGTCCAACAATAAATGCGACAAGGAGGATTGGGACCGTACCCTTGCATGAATACCCGACCACCTAGACGGCACGTGCGTAGTAATCTCCCTGAGTGCTGTTCTCAGTGTATTGCTCTGCCAAGACGGCCAAATGGATAGCTCAGTTGGTTTCAGGAATCCTAATGGTGTCTCCCGATATACTCAAGGTATGTGGGAGCTCAAATGCACAACCGTACGGCATGAGACCTTCCTATATACTACTGAGTATGTGAAACACCTTTCGATATACGTAAAGTACATGAAGTGCCTTTCGATATACCCTAAGGTATGTGAAAGAGACTTGGATATACCTGGTTGCTATGTGAAAGAGCTTCGATATACCGGTTGGTACGTGGAAGACTACAATACCCCTGCAATACAGTGCTGGCAAGTAATGACAGCTGCCATGTTTTACGACGCCTGAACACATCTCTAACTTAACACACAAGTTACTAAAAATTTTACCCTAATTATACCGTTAATTTTATCTGGACGGTTAGGTGAATGCATGAGGTGAGTACATAAATGTAAACAAAATGCAAGCCCTAACTACCTGAAAAATGTACTTTTCTTTTGATGAGATCTATATACGAGAAGGGGAAATCTTTTTTCCAAGTGGTTTAACCAAAACAACAAAATGCAACACAATCCCAAATCTACCAAATTTGACAATAAAAGTACTCTTTTCGTTTTGTTTTTTTCGAGCAAAACACAAAAATCCACAAGCATCAAAAACCAAATGTAAGCATTTTCTTTTGTCTTTTCGAATCAAAAAATGAAACTAAGTGATGAAAAGAGAGAACGTCTATCTAGAGCACACTAACTTTTCCAATTTCACTATGATAGCTGTAACATCCCTCCAATTTAACCCTAATTATTATTATTATTTTTGTAAAATAATTACAATTATGTAAATAGGCCATGGTGAGGAGCTCAAGGCCAAGGCCCCACCAGTGGACCTCGAGTCAGTGTCATGATTATAAGTCTTAGTTAAGACTACAAAATTAAGAAAAGTAAACGCGACTAAACGATAAACGACCGAACCCATCCAAAAGAAAAGATGAGATGGCAGACAAGCCATGAGAATCTTAGGGTGCCATACGAATAGAGTTTAGCCCTAAGTAGAAGGCCTAAATTACTATAGTTAAATAGAAAACTTATGCGGCTTCGACCTAATTCCACGCATTAACCTACCATCCTAAAGGGAAAATCTAACGACTGTTATAACAATTGGGTGACTTGCGACAAAGATCTAAGTAACAAGTCTTATGATAAATGATGAAGCCATATGACATTAAGATACTTTGACCTAATTATCCTAATCCTATTATGAGTAAGCCATGAAAATGGACCTTATATATATGTGTAGCGGGCGATATCATATATATATTTACAATTATATAAGATTATAGTTGAGGTCATTATTAAATTATTATGATTAAAATGAGTGTGTTGTATAGCATTAAGAAAGACAAATAATAGTTATAATAACTATTAAATACATATTAGATATATGTGTGTCTTGAACAAATACAGAGGCTGAAGGATGGTACAAGATCTTAATGTATATCTAGAAATAGATAAATTATCCATGAGAAAATTGTTGACTAAAATCATTAAATGATGAAATCCTATCTATGTCATGGGTGCTATTAAACGCATAAAAGAAATGGAATTTTATACTTAATAAAATAATATGTGTATACCTATTATCACTAGGGTTATGTTTTAATTACATCCCACGTATCTGAATATATAAAATTGAGTAACAGGCACTCCTCCATTACTATGATAGTGGAGAGCGTGTGCTCCTCGTCGCATGAGATACCCCACGATGGGGAGACAATGGATATTTTAGTGGGAGCCGATTTCTGGAGTGGAGTATCAAAAATCTCTTTTAACCGCCACTTGTTCCTTGGCTGCCACCACCTGTCGACCGGTTAACTGAGCAGTTTTTCTTTCTTAATGTTTAACAGAGCTATGGTGGAGGACACCCGGGGGGGGATGTTCTTCTTTTTAATGTCTCACGTTGGGGAATTACTGGCACGATGGTTGGGTGGAGGTTTCATTTTCTTGTTTGATTTCTGCATTTGGGCATTCATGGAGAAAGCTGATAAAGAAGATTGTTAGGGTCAGGATCTCTCCATCTATTTGGTAAATGATATTGCACGAAGGCTTCTTAGATCCCGCGGGGGCTCCAACTATCTTGTCTCTATCAAGTTGCAAATAACACTTCATGGAGAATATCATTGGTTACAGCTCTGCGAGTACGTTGACCTCTATGATTCGATTTCTACCTAAACTGCTGCTAACCAGAGAAGGTGAGGCTCTCCAGGGAAAGGTATGGCTTTGGTTTTGTTATGAAAGTAGGTTTTTCTATTATTATATAAGCATGAAGTTGGATGGAGGCGATGTCTTTTGAGGAGTAAGTGTAGAGTTTGATATTTATACTATAAGATTGGTCCCGATGCATGAATTTGAGATGGACGGTCCATTCCAGGTTGAGTAATTTGGATGGGTACCTTTTTACTGTGATGAATCCATCTCGGCTAGACGGTCGTCTTCCTTCACTCAGTTAGTAGTCGCCTATACTTTAATACCACTTAGGGTTTTGCTTCTAGCCCAGACAAGGGTGGCCTTTTTGGCAATACCTATATAATACAGTTACAGTGGTTAATAAATATAGTTAATGATAGAAATGGCAGAGCTCACTTCCAGAGCCACGACCCTTGAGAACATTTACAATTTATGTAGATTAGATGGAGGAGCCTTGACTTCACATAGCAAGGTATCCTTTCATGTTTCTTTTGTTAATAGACTTACATTTATAACCGTCTCACTGCTGGTCTGTCGGACGACCATGGCCTGGAATGCCGCTACTTGCATACTTTATATAATACAAGAGATAACAGAGAAGATGGGTGACTCTTGGATGGCTATGTTGAGTTTGATCTCTTTCATTACTGGGTGGAGGTTCATCCCTTTCATTATTGCGTTTTCAGGATGAGAGTATATTATTTCTTGATGGATGTACATTATATGACCTTGCCTTGGCGTGAATGTTATTATTATATAAGTGGTTGATGCTGTGCTGATTTGGGAGGGTGCTCCCTACGCATTTGCGTTTCATTTATTTACTATGCTTCTTATTGGAAACGATCCATGCAATTACTTCTAGATCCTCTCTGGCTCTGCTATGCGGGAATTGGGAAATAAGATCCCCGGAACATCCTTCATTGCATAAATTACATACGCATGCCACTATTTGGATGATTGCGCAAATGCTTGGGAATTTTCTGATATCCAGTTTATGCTGGAGACTTTCTTTTTTATTTTAGTTTCCTATCGTTTGTTTCGCTGGGCAGGAGAAATTGAACCCTGCATTCAAACCTTCATGTATTACATAGTTAAATGTCTTTGGATAATTGCGCAGAGAATGGGATTTACGTCTTCTGTTACTTTCATTGTTATTTTGGTTCATCTTGTTGTTGTTCCTTTAACACATTATACATTAGATTGGATTGATAAAACTATGCTTTACACCTCTGCATGTTGGATGAATGCGCAGCCATGGGAAATTGATCTCTGCAGATTTCCATTCTATAATATATAAATGAGGGTTTATATGCAGACTTCTAGTTTTATATATTATACCGTTTTAATGTTGTTTGTTGTGCATACATCCATTGGATAGCCTAGCCAGTTAATGTTGTATGCGGAGAGGCTGAAGGAGTTGGATCCCAGTTAATTATTTATGCATTTTCATTGTGGAAGCTCCGTGTATATATATACCCATAAATATATATTATTTAATATGTGTGTTTGGCCGCATATTATTGGAGGTATGCACAGAGCTGGGTCTTGTACTCACTCTTTTGATAGTTTGTAATTTATTGTGTTACCTGCGTGATGCCTGGGAGGCTTATTGCCCATGAGTGGGAATGGATCCTCGAGTGCAATTCATTATTGGTAAGTGTTAAATATTAAATACGTTGGCATGCTTCCAGCAAGTGGATTGGTCACTGCGCAGAGGCATGGGTATTGGGAAGGACCCCTACTTATATTATGCATTCTCTTCTATATTTGCTACCGATAGATACATATGTATATGAATGGTGTACTAAGCTCGGTATCAATCCTAGCTGGATCATTATCTTAAAATTTTTATGGTTCTTATTTTAACAACTGCAATCTACTATTTATTTCCCTGCTTATAAGATATTAGATATATATAAATATATGAACCTGCTGGAGTCGCATTTCAACCCTTCTTGATAAGATTTCGTTGGCGACCATTAAAACACTTAGGTAGGTATCTATTCGAGTACTAGGTTACTTCAAGATAGAACAGTTTATGTAATTCATATCTCTATGCTGGTAGATGGACATAACAGTATATATGTGTTTTTGAATAAAAGATGATTAACTGATTTCCCGAGTAACTCCTCTCTAGGAAGAATATTGAATCATCATTAACACTTTACATATGAAACGGTTAATAATGTGTTTCAAGAGCTTGTTAATTATCGTCTAGTTTTATGGGAAAGCTTTAAATCATTGTAGGGGTTGCATTTCATAAAAGTCTCTATAAAAGTAAAGAATGCATAAAGATGTTTCCCTAGTTGTTACACTACCCTTGTGTACACATTGAAGAGGAAGGGCATAACCCTTAGACTATGAGATTGAAGAATCCAATACTTGTACTAAGGTTATTATTGTTATATGTATGTTATACTCCGAGATAGAACTCTAAAATGTCTTGAAGATACTCTCGGTGAGAGAGGTTAATGCAACTTCTTGGTGACTGTTTGTAAACCACGAATCTTGTTGTAGCAATTAAGTTGCTCTTGTAATCCTACCACTTCTTCTCTAATAATAAAATATGCACACACTTTTTTGGACTAGCCCGTGTACGGGTGAACCACGTTACTCTTGGTCTCCTTATGTTTTCTTATGGTGTTCCTCAATGTATCTAAGCGTATGAGTACTTAAATTCCTTCTTAAATGTTTATAATAATGCTAATATGTTCACTTCATGATTATGTTAATATTGCTATCACTTATGATGTTCTCCTGGTTCGATCAACTGATAAAAGATGTACATGTGCATTTCATCTATTCTGTCTATGTTGACTTTCTTTACGCAAGCGAATGTTTTAGCAATTGATAACTCCTAATGTACCTTTATTTTGCATCATTAGTTGCTTTATGAGATTGATAATGACAGCTAAATATGGAAAACGGTTCAGTGAAAGTATAATCATAGTCATGCTATCCATCTAAAATGTCGCATGATGTCAAGGAATTGTTTGGTTATGTAGACATACATTGTCAAGAGAATAATTAAATTCTAAGATGTTGCTCTATTATTTTATAATGTTTAAAAGTTGAAAAGGGGTTACGTCATTACACGTCATTACGACATGTATGGATCGATGACCGCAAAATCCAAGCACTACTATATTTTTTCGGCGTTGTAATTATCTAGGCAATTAAATAATTGCGAGATGTTCAAATGTCATTTTTATTTTTAAATAGAAATTTTAAAATGCCAGAAATTTATGCTTCCATGTAGTAGTTATGAGTAAATAGACCTTTTGGAAGGATTTTAAATTTTTATGAAATTCGGGTATGTGACATGTGGTATCAGAGCTGTAGGTTACATCACTCGGGCTTGATGGGATCAACATGAAATAAGTGGGTGTTAAAGTTGACTAATCAAATTGTTTGGTTTCATTTTTGGATGCATGGGATTCGAATGGACGTGGAGTGAAGTCATTTAAACATGCAGCCGCAAGCTCTCCAAAAGGAGTAAAGATAAGTATTTCAGTTATTAAAGCAAAGTAGTTGATGTACAAATCTAAGTTGATATGTGAGTATTGTGTATCTTCAATTTGATAAGATTTGGCTGATCCTTGTTAATGAGATTTGGCTGACCCTTGTTAATGAGAATTCTTTTGATGCTGGATGTTAATGATAATACTTTGACCCTAACTAAAAGTGCAGTATATATATATCCTTATATATGTGAAGTTACATTTATGTATATGTGAAGTTACTCTTATATCAATGTGAAGTTATTTTTATATCCATATGAAGTGATAGGATATCCCAAAATATAGACTAGATTATAAATGTCGAGATATTGTAAATAAAGGCATTCATCACCGTAGAATGCATAATATGGTCATCCTTTAGGATAGTTTATACTCCTATAGATCATAATGTGTTTTCAATAAAATGTGTCATGTTTAGGACTAAACATGTTAAAAGGAATATGGGGAATTAGAAAGTGAAGTTTAGATGTTACTTGAATACATTGTTGATAAGTATTGTCATCTTGTTAAAAATTCGAATGTTATTGCTTAACAAAAACTGTCTTTCATTTTAGAATTTATTGTAAGAGTTGTTATATTTTCGAATAAAGGTTATTGTGCACCAAGTTAATGGATCTTGTAAATAGTAGGAAAGGAGAATCCTAATCTTTTTGATGATTGAGCATGAGATCTTTTAAAACATCTAAAACTATTGAGATGAATCTATGTACAATTAGCCGTTTCAAATTATGAAACTAACATGTTTATGTGTTAGCAAAAGAGTTTTCATCAGAATGAATCTCACATGTTCTAGGTTACAAGTCATGTGTAAGTCGTGAACAATCACTGTGCTCAGATGATTAAACCTTATTCTTGCTTATGAAAATCGTCATTTTGTTAAAGGATTAAAGATTATCATTACTTAATATCAATTGTACTCTATTCCGAAAAACTTCTTATGGTGTTTAAAATTTCCAGGATAAAGGTGTGTTATTGTATGAGTTTGGAAGCAATATTTCTAGGGGTTAAACTAGCCTTATTTTAGAAATACATTATGATAGACCTCTGTGGGGTAAGTTATAGTTTCTAACAAAAGACTAACGAGCATCAAGATCTTGTTGATAGTTTGACAAAAAGAATTTTGACCTTGTTGTGATTGATTGAGCATGGGGTCTTTTAAAAATATTGAGATGGTAAGTCTCAATAAATCTATATGTGTTTAAGCTTGGATGCTAACATGTTTTCAACATATTTGACCTCAGACTCACTTCAAGGATATTGAAGAGTTTTACGTCAAGATGAAGTAAATGCATAAGCTAAGTGAACAAGCATGCACATAATGCTATGGAACTAATTTGTTTGATTGTTGAGCAACTGAAGCAAATAAATTTTTCTTTATACTAACATTTCATGAAGTGATCTTAACTTCGACTGATGGCATGACCCAGAAGAATGTTTAGTATAAAAGCACTTATGCAGATAAGTTGATCTAAATCGCTCGGAAGTAAGTAATGATTTAATTTTTTATTTTATCATGAGTAGTGATGAGGTTTATGATTGATGATGTGTAATCATCAAAATGCAAAGAATATGATGAGCGAATCTAATTTTGGGTTGCTATTTTGTGTCATACAAGAATTAATAAATGGTTGTCATAAAGAGGTGTTTCCTGGACTCAAACAAGAAGGTTTGAGAGGAAGGGAAATTATCTCCGGGCTCAGGTAGAGCCGACAACATCTTGCACTCACTTACTAGCTGTTGGTTATGGGACAACAACCCCTAAATTTATGGCATTTCCCCCTCCAAGTAAAGGGAGGTGAGCAGGTAGCTCACTAATGACTAGTTAACTACTAAAAGACCTAGGAAACCTATATAAGGAAATTCGAATTGAGCAGGAAGCTCTACATTACTTTCTACAGAAGTAATTTCCTCATGTTCATCCGGTGATGATTGAGAGATTCGAATAGGGAGGATATGTAATGAGTTGCACAATAAAACTGTCATGTTTCTGCTGTATGCAGATGGTATTCTTGCTAGGTGTTGGAAAAGGACTCGTGTTTTTGTATGAAAGTCTCCATGATTTCTAAAATACAAAGAGTGCTATGTACGCAAGTCTACATGATTGTAGAAGTACATGAGAAGGATATGTATGGCAAGTCTCCACGATTGCGGAAATACATAAAATTTTTGTATGCAAGTCTCCACGATTGCTGAAGTACAAAGAGGTATGATGATTGCAAGGTTTACATGGTTTAAACGATGGTAATGAATTGTCTTGTATCTAGACTATCAAAAGTATTTATGTGTGAATTGCTATGAAGGCTAGAATAAGCGAAATTATTTCCTCAAAAGATGAGGAAGAATGATGAATAATTACTGTTTTGAAATTTTGCATACTCATGTAGTACTAAAGAATGTTGGAAGATCTTGTATGATTTGTGTAATGCGCAGGATATAAGTGAAAACAAGGTTGCGGGAAATTGCAAATGTAAAGATGATCAAAGCATGAGAACAAAGGAAAGAGGAGGCCGTGATTGGATGCAAAGGACGAACTGATGAACACCGAGGATGGTGTTATCTTTAAGGGGTGGAGTGTGTAACATCCCTCCAATTTAACCCTAATTATTATTATTATTTTTGTAAAATAATTACAATTATGTAAATAGGCCATGGTGAGGATCTCAAGGCTAAGGCCCCACCAGTGGACCTCGAGTCAGTGTCATGATTATAAGTCTTAGTTAAGAATACAAAATTAAGAAAAGTAAACGCGACTAAACGATAAACGACCGAACCCATCCAAAAGAAAAGATGAGATGGCAGACAAGCCATGAGAATCTTAGGGCGCCATACGAATAGAGTTTAGCCCTAAGTAGAAGACCTAAACTACTATAGTTAAATAGTAAACTTATACGGCTTCGACCTAATTCCACGCATTAACCTACCATCCTAAAGGGCAAATCTAACGGCTGTTATAACAATTGGGTGACTTGCGACAAAGATCTAAGTAACAAGTCTTATGATAAATGATGAAGCCATATGACATTAAGATACTTTGACCTAATTATCCTAATCCTATTATGAGTAAGCCATGAAAATGGACCTTATATATGTGTGTGTGTAGCGGGCGATATCATATATATATTTACAATTATATAAGATTATAGTTGAGGTCATTATTAAATTATTATGATTAAAATGAGTGTGTTGTATAGCCTTAAGAAAGGCAAATAATAGTTATAATAACTACTAAATACATATTAGATATATGTGTGTCTTGAACAAATACAGAGGCTGAAGGATGGTACAAGATCTTAATATATATCTAGAAATAGATAAATTATCCATGAGAAAATTGTTGACTAAAATCATTAAATGATGAAATCCTATCTATGTCGTAGGTGCTATTAAACGCATAAAAGAAATGGAATTTTATACTTAATAAAATAATATGTGTATACCTATTATCACTAGGGTTATGTTTTAATTACATCCCACGTATCTGAATATATAAAATTGAGTAACGACCACTCTGTCGTTGCTATGATAGTGGAGAGCGTGTGCTCCTCGTCGCATCAGATACCCCACGATGGGGAGATAGTGGATATTTTAGTGGGAGCTGATTTCTGGAGTGGAGTATCAAAAATCTCTTTTAACTGTCACTTGTTCCTCGACTGCCACCACCTGTCGACCAGTTAGGTGAGCAGTTTTTCTTTCTTAATGTTTAACCGAGCTATGGTGGAGGACACCCGAGGGGGGGATGTTCTTCTTTTTAATGTCTCACGTTGGGGAATTACTGGCACGATGGTCGGGTGGAGGTTTCATTTTCTTGTTTGATTTCTGCATTTGGGCATTCATGAAGAAAGCTGATATAGAAGATTGTTAGGGTCAGGATCTCTCCATCTGTTTGGTAAATGATATTGCACGAAGGCTTCTTAGATCCTGCAGGGGCGCCAACTATCTTGTCTCTATCAAGTTGCAAATAGCACTTCATGGAGAATATCATTGGTTACAGCTCTATGAGTACGTTGACCTCTATGATTCGATTTCTACCTAAACTGTTGCTAACCAGAGAAGGTGAGGCTCTCCAGGGAAAGGTATGGCTTTGGTTTTGTTATGAAAGTAGGTTTTTCTATTATTATATAAGCATGAAGTTGGATGGAGGCGATGTCTTTTGAGGAGTAAGTGCAGAGTTTGATATTTATACTATAAGATTGGTCCCGATGCATGAATTTGAGATGGACGGTCCATTCCAGGTTGAGTAATTTGGATGGGTACCTTTTTACTGTGATGACTCCATCTCGGATAGACGACCGTCTTCCTTCACTCAGTTAGTAGTCGCCTATACTTTAATACCACTTAGGGTTTTTCTTCTAGCCTAGACAAGGGTGGCCTTTTTGGAGATACCTATATAATAAAGTTACAATGGCTAATAAATATAGTTAATGATAGAAATGGCAGAGCTCACTTCCAGAGCCACGACCCTTGAGAACATTTACAATTTATGTAGATTAGATGGAGGAGCCGTGACTTCACATACCAAGGTATCCTTTCATGTTTCTTTTGTTAATAGACTTACGTTTATAACCGTCTCATTGGTGGTTTGTCGGACGAACATGGCCTGGAATGCCGCTACTTACATACTTTATATAATACAAGAGATAACAAAGAAGATTGGTGACTCTTGGATGGCTATGTTGAGTTTGATCTCTTTCATTACTGGGTGGAGGTTCATCCCTTTCATTATTGTGTTTTCAGGATGAGAGTATATTATTTCTTGATGGATGTACAGTCTATGACCTTGCCTTGGCGTGAATGTTATTATTATATAAGTGGTTGATGCTGTGCTGATTTGGGAGGGTGCTCCCTGCGCATTTGTGTTTCATTTATTTACTATGATTCTTATTGGAAACGATCCATGAAATTACTTCTAGATCCTCTCTGGCTCTGCTGTGCGAGAATTGGGAAATAAGATCCCCGGAACATCCTTCATTGCATAAATTACATACGCATGCCACTATTTGGATGATTGCACAAATGCTTGGGAATTTTCTGATATCCAGTTTATGCTGGAGACTTTCTTTTTTATTTTAGTTTCCGATTGTTTGTTTCATTGGGCAGGAGAAATTGAACCCTACATTCACACCTTCATGTATTACATAGTTAAATTTCTTTGGATAATTGCGCAGAGAATGGGATCTCCGTCTTCTGTTCCTTTCATTGTTATTTTGGTTCATCTTGCTGTTGTTCCTTTAACACATTATACATTAGATTGGCTTGATAAAACTATGGTTTACACCTCTGCATGTTGGATGAATGCGCAGCCATGGGAAATTGATCTCTGCAAATTTCCATTCTATAATATATAAATGAGGGTTTATATGCAGACTTCTAGTTTGATATATTATACCATTTTAATGTTGTTTGTTGTGCATACATCCATTGGATAGCCTAGCCAGTTAATGTTGTATGCGGAGAGGCTGAAGGAGTTGGATCCCGATTAATTATTTATGCAATTTCATTGTGGAAGCTCCGTGTATATATATACCCATAAATATATATTATTTAATGTGTGTGTTTGGCCGCATATTATTGGAGGTATGCGCAGAGCTGGGTCCTGTACTCACTCTTTTGACAGTTTGTAATTTATTGTGTTACTTGCGTGATGCATGGGAGGATTATTGCCCATGAGTGGGAATGGATCCTCGAGTGCAATTCATTATTGGTAAGTGTTAAATATTAAATACGTTTGCATGCTTCCAGCAAGTGGATTGGTCACTACGCAGAGGCATGGGTATTGGGAAGGACCCCTACTTATATTATGCATTCTCTTCTATATTTGCTGCCGATAGATACATATGTATATGAATGGTGTACTAAGCTCAGTATCAATCCTAGCTGGATCATTATCTTAAAAATTTTATGGTTCTTATTTTAACAGCTGCAATATACTATTTATTGCCCTGCTTATAAGATATTAGATATATATAAATATATGAATGTGCTGGAGTCTCATTTCAACCCTTCTTGATAAGATGTCGTTGGAGACCATTAAAACACTTAGGTAGGTATCTATTCGAGTACTAGGTTACTTCAAGATAGAAAAGTTTATGTAATTCGTATCTCTATGCTGGTAGATGGATAGAACAATATATATGTGTTTTTGAATAAAAGATGATTAACTGATTTCCCAAGTAACTCCTATCTAGGAAGAATATTGAATCATCATTAACACTTTACATATGAAATGGTTAATAATGTGTTTCAAGAGCTTGTTAATTATCGTCTAGTTTTATGGGAAAGCTTTAAATCATTGTAGGGGTTGCACTTCATAAAAGTCTCTATAAAAGTAAAGAATACATAAAGATGTTTCCCTAGTTGTTACACTACCCTTGTGTACACATTGAAGAGGAAGGGCATAACCCTTAGACTATAAGATTGAAGAATCCAATACTTTTACTAAGGTTATTTAAAGTTGACTTGTTATATGTATGTTATATTCCGAGATAGAACTCTAAAATGTCTTGAAGATACTCTCGGTGAGAGAGGTTAATGCAACTTCTTGGTCGCTATTTGTAAACCACGAATCTTGTTGTAGCAATTAAGTTGCTCTTGTAATCCTACCACTTCTTCTCTAATAATAAAAGATGCACACACTTTTGTGGACTAGCCCGTGTACGGGTGAACCACGTTACTCTTGGTCTCCTTATGTTTTCTTTTGGTGTTCCTCAATGTATCTACGCATATGAGTACTTAAATTCCTTCTTAAATGTTTATAATAATGCCAATATGTTCACTTCATGATTATGTTAATATTGCTATGACTTATGATGTTCTCCTGGTTCGATTAATTGATAAAATATGTACATGTGCATTTCATCTATTCTGTCTATGTTGACTTTATTTACGCAAGCGAATGTTTTAGCAATTGATAACTCTTAATGTACCTTTATTTTGTGTCATTAGTTGCTTTATGAGATTGATAATGAGAGCTAAATATGGAAAACGGTTCAGTGAAAGTATAATCATAGTCATGCTATCCAGCTAAAATGTCGCATGATGTCAAGGAATTGTTTGGTTATGTAGACATACGTTGTCAAGAGAATAATTAAATTCTAAGATGTTGCTCTATTATTTTATAATGTTTAAAAGTTGAAAAGGGGTTACGTCATTACACGTCATTACGACATGTATGGATCGATGACCGCAAAATCCAAGCACTACTATATTTTGTCTGTGTTGTAATTATCTAGGCAATTAAATAATTGTGAGATGTTTAAATGTCATTTTTATTTTTAAATAGAAATTTTAAAATGCCAGAAATTTATGCTCCCGTGTAGTAGTTATGAGTAAATAGACCTTTTGAAAAGATTTTAAATTTTTATGAAATTCGGGTATGTGACAATAGCTTAAAAAAATAAAAAACCAAAGACGCATATAATTTTTCAAGCATGGAATCACTTTTGCAAAAACTTGATCTCACTTGAATTTTTCAAGAAAATGAATGGCTCATAATTCCCGAAAAGCACAAATGATTAACTTTTCCTTTCAAACTTTCCAAAAGACTTATAAATGATTTCCAATGAATGAACCAATTTCTACGACAATTTTCAAATGCACTTGAAAACAACAAAAATGATGCAATGATATGCCAAGATTACAACTTGATCACAATAATGTTTTTAAGCATGAATGGCTGAAAAGAGAGATTATTTGCAGCCCTCCAAACACTCAAAAATTCTCAAGAAAATGACAAGCACTCATATGAACTAGAACACTCAAGACACTCAACAAGTACCCGAATGCAATCAAAGCTAAGTAACATGTGCAAAAGAGGCATGGGATCAGATCCAATACAAAGATCAGATTAGGTGAGGAGAGGAGAGAATGCAAGGTCAAGTGGATGAATGTGGGGGAGACCAAAGTGTCAACCACTACCGAATCTCAAACTTTTCCAAAATGGAACCCAAAACCACTCCGAATCAAACCAAAGAAAACCAAACACTAGAAATGCGACATCAAAAAGGTCTTTGACTGGAAGATACAGTGCATAGGAGGTCTGCAAGGCAAGCCAAAAATAAAGGTTGGTGAGGAGAGAACCCGAGCACAAAACTAGACTGCTCGTTGCAGTCTCTGATCAGGCTCAGAGTGACCGTCATAGGTGGAAAACAGGTGAACTATGACAACGTTGCAGGATGTCAAACCGTGGGGTGCGACAACGTCGCAAGTTGCAGAGCAGCAGACTGCGCCTGACAGGGAAACGTCGCTCTGGATATATTACCCAGGTGCGACGGGCGAGATCCCTATGCAAGGATGAAAAGATCTCCAAATATGATCAACCAAAAGGCTTGACAATCAAACATGCAGACTTTAAGGAAGTCAACAGACTCTTCAATGAGAAGATCTGATGGTGAAATGGTTAAGGAGGCAAAAGAAATGGCACATAAAGAAATCATAGAAAATGACTTTCAAACTGAAAACTTAAAAGAATGCATCATCATTTTCCCCAGTATGGTCGCCAAACTTGTTACCAGAAAATCTACCGAAAGCGGACTTAAGGCGTGATCTCCTTAGCTCAACGTAAGTCTAGAAAAAGTGAGACAAAATATGAAACTGCTTTCCTAGATCTAGTTAAAGATCGACTGATTATATGTCTTACCTCTAGCTTGTAGATCTTTCTCCTTGATGTTGTTCCAAGCTCCACAGTCGTCAGATCTCAGCTGCAAGACCTGTCAAGACATACAGAACAATACAAGCAAGTAAAATGCATCTAAACAATAATAGATCTAAGTAAACGGTTAAGCAAGTAAACTACACAAAACATCATTAACACAACGATATTTGGTGGAAAGAGTTTATATTACTGTATTAAAACAGGGAAGTACAAAAGAGTGATGATTACAACCAAAGCTTAATGTCGCAATCCTCCTCTAACAAGCCAATGCCAAAGCCTCCAAAGGAAGTATAGGTCTCCCAAGAGATGAGTAGAGATCTCCTAAGCTAATTTCACCAACATGCAAGTGCTATAGACTTCCTCTCTTTGGAATGGGAATGAGCTTCATATATATAGGACTAAGAGGATAGGGTAGGTTGAGATATACTGGAAAAGTGTTAAGGGATCCTCCTAAAGGGATAGGGAACCGAATTCCAGCTCCCCTATAGGTTAGGGATAGAGATCCACATCACACACCTTCGAGAATGGACTCGAAGATGCTCTTTTACCCATTTAACTGACATCGTCGCAGGCTGCGGTAGGACAACCTGCGACGTCGCAGGTTGCACAAAGGTGACCTGCGATGACCTCACTAAACCCAATAGAAATAGGTCAGTATCTCTTCCAAGTTGATAACTTAGTCAAAGGAACTTTAGGGATGTTTACATTGAGTATTATGATGGGAATATTTAGGTGTAATGGACATAGCTCACTAACCAGAGGAAAAAAAAGAGTCCTAAAACCATGTCCTTCACACTATTTCAATAAAACACAAACCTTTAGAACCATCCCTCATCGAAATTATCCAACCTTCATGTCATGTGTCAATTGAATCAACCATAAATTGATCTTTACACAATCTTGGTATCAAGTGTGTGAAGTAGCAACAGGCACAAGAGAGAGTTAAGACTCCCTCACTCCTTTAGAAATGGATCATATGAAATGAAAGCTTTGAAATTTCACTTTGACAATTGGATAGCATCGTCCCTAGGACACCTTGCATGAGGTTTTGGTGGTCAAAATTCATAAGTTTGAGGTGAATGTTAAACAACGCCATATCGATGATTTAATGAATCCAAAACATTTCAAGAGGTCCCCCATTTTTTACCAAGACCCCCTGTCCAACTATACAACTTCATTAGACATGTTATCAGTTATAGGATTGGTTTCCCTTCTTGTATAAAGAATGAAAACATATTCCAAAGAGATGAATAGGCTATGGATTATTTGCAACATTCGTAATGTTGTGATGCCTTTAATAGGATTTTCCTTTCTTACTAGGCTGAAGATTAGGGAGACATATCTAAAGATCATAACTGAATTAATTTGACGAGACAAAAGAAGAGTGATTCCAAGGGATAGGTCATGTCTCTTATCTTGGTTATTAGTTGATATCCCAAGTCCCCAAGCATAGCTTAGTTCAATTTTTCCATCGAGGCTTAAGAGAACACCCCCTTCCCCCCAACACATGTCACCTTTGAATGGAAAACATTTTATTTATTGAGGAAAACCATGTTGTTTATTTCAACATTGTTGTAGGGATTGGGACTAATAACATAGAAAAAATATATGCCATATGGCTTATGTTAAAAGTTGTAATGGAAAAAGGCATAAGTTGTCTTTAGATGATATGATTCTAAGCTCATAGTGGAACGGGCCAATGGAAATTTCAAGTGGGAAAATATTCACTTAGCACCTATTATGGGAAAAGTTAAAGAGGCAAGGGCTCACTTCGAATTTCTCTTGTTCTATCATGTATAAATGGAACTCAATATGAAAGCCAAGCTATTATCAAAAGAAGCCTTAAATATGTATGAGAAACTATGAAAATAAGTGAAGAAGTGGAGGAGCATGCTCTCCCAGGTATATCTCTTCCCATTTACTCCTAGATCCAATGCTCATGATGGGATTTTTCTTTGGAAGGTTCTAGTTTATGGTCAATTTTTCTATTCCTATTATATGTTGATGGTTGTATTAGGTCTTAGACCTGGATGGAAAAATAGTAAAACACTGGTCAATGTATAATAATAGAAACCTATAGGTGTTGTGAGGAAGATGAAGCTCAACATTTTTTGGGGGGGTGAATCATACATATACAACATTATATGTATTGGAATTATTATTATATGTTTTTTTCTTAAAGAAAGAAGAAAGACTATGCCTTGAATTTGAGGATTTGTAATGCATCGCTTTTAGGTCTACTAGAAACCCAGCTACCTTTTGAGATTAAAGTTGAAGTGATTTCTCTAGGCCAAATATTCTAAATCGGAATTTAGAATTGAACCAGAATTGGAAAACCTCGTAATTAAACCACCCATTTCTTATGGTTTTAAAGTAGACCAGAGTCTAAACAAGGTACTAATTGACCCTTCTTTGAAGGCTCAAAATAATAGGAAGGAAAATCCACATTTTTTGCTTAAATTCAAAGCAAGAATAATGTTGGATTGATAGAATTGCATATATCAAATATTGACATTGCACACTCTGGTTGTAGTATAGGTATTCAAGGGTGGTAAACCCATTTTTGTATTAAAAACAACAACTTCATTAATCCAAAATTACAATTTTGGAAAACGGTTTCCTAATTATATTATAATGGTGGCAAATCAATAAACATTGAAAACATAAAATGCTTAGATAAAATAGTAGTTGCTCATGATTTTTTTTCATATCTAGTAATGCAGTGTTGAGATAAACTATACATATTCTCATGAGCCATATAAAGGATACACATATACACTTAAAATCCATGATAATGACGGCATTCACAAAAGGCATTTTTTTGCGGTTGTGAATTCATTCTTAGTACATACACAGTTTAAAAAATATATTCTCAGTACATACACATATATTTATTCATTTTTTGTGGTTGTGAATTCATTCTTAGTACATACACTGTTTAAAAAATATATTCTCAATACATAGACATATATTTATATATTTTTGAATGACTTTTGCAAATACATGAATAGATAACCAAATATTTCATACCTCGTGAGAATTTCTTTTTCAAATTGTTTGAAGTGGTTTGAAGCAATATTGTATGTGGATAATGTCTTGATATAGAAGTACCAGATCATAAAATGTTCAACCTAAAGATATTCACATATAATTGTTTTCAAGGTGTTGAATTTCAAAGTGGAAAGGTACACTAAAGATAAAGTAGAGTGGCACATGTGGTATGGGATGGGGTTTAATCTCCATCCATACATGTTCAAATTCCATGGGGAATGATCCCAGTGATACCATGTGTGGGAAAGTTGTACATATGGGACCCACCATGTAATCCCTCGATGAATGGGACTTATGGCTAAGAGCATGGATTTTCTTTTAAGAAGTCATATTGCAAATCTAGAGGAGGGAAGGACATGTACACTTCCATAGACTTTAGTAGTCAAATTGTTGCATGGAGGGGTGTCCCATAAACAAAGTGCTCTCATACACCAACTTGATGTTTGGCTTGGATATGACTTTAAAATTATATTAGTATTAGTATTAGCCCCTTGCAAAGTAGGGAAAGTGCTTTGAATTTTCATTAGTTCATTTTCATGTTATAAAATTTATAAAACTTTCAAATGTTTTCAAAAAACAATATATTAAATTGATTTTTTTTGAAAATTAAAAATAAATTTTAAATTTCAATTCTTGATGATAAATTTTAATTTCTAATTGGTCAAATAGCTTATTGATGGGATATAAATGCATGAAAGTGTGCACTTAATTTGAAAACATAAAAAAAAATTAAACTCATTTAATATGGAATTTTCTAAAACTACCATGTGGTAACCTTCATATGTCATTGTTGACTTTAGTTTACTAAAAACAATACAAAAAAGCTGGCTTTCACTTCTCATGTGATGTTTTGATTTTGATGTGACCAATTTTGTAACACCCATCCTAGTGATAGGTGTAATTAAGTAACTTAAAACTACTAAGTGAATTAAAACTAACAACAACATAAGAATCTTAATAATGCAAGTATTATATGAAAAATTTACTAAATTCAAAGTTTTGTGCATGTTCATCATAGGAGTACAATGTTTGCAATTTTATTTCTATCCTTAATAAAAAAATCACATTATAAAAATAACCATTGAATGCAATATTAACAAAATAATATAACCGAGGAAAGACTAGTAGAATACCTTAGTTTTTAATTGACTTAGTAATCCCATAGCTACAATCCAACCAAATGATGTTGCCCAAACTGGGATTATTCCTCCCTTAGCTGCTAGTTCTAGGAAACTTGGGCGTTTCCTATCCCTCCGTGCCCACAACTCTAATAACCACAATAGTAGCCCATGAACCTTTCGTCAACCAGTATCCAAGGTCTTGTATCAATCTCAAGTTACTCACAAAATGTTTTCCTATCCCACTCCCTCCCTTCCAACTGTCAAATAACGAACTCACATCTCATCCTCCAAACTCCCTTTTTAACTAGTCTTTCCACAACTTTCCTCCCTTGTCAAGAAGGGTCCTAGGAAGGTCAAATTATTATAAAACAATAATGGTTTAGCTACCTACATAATGGCCTAACAACTCACTCAACAATATGTTGTCTCACATTAACTCAACCCATAGTTCTTGTAAATCCAAATACCATTAAATAATAAAATATATCTTATTGTAATTAGTATTTAGTCCATTATCACTCACATCATTTTTTGTTTGGTAAGCTTTAAATCGTTCATCTATAACATGACATGTGATTATCACTTGATGCATACTAATGAGAGTTAATGAAATATAATTACAAGTAAATGTGGTCAATATAAGGTAATGTAAATGGACCTAATACAATTGAAATCTAACTAATGTAATGCAATTTAAATTATTACAAAGTAATACTATAATTAATACTATATCTTAATCTATTTTTCCAAGCAACAACCTTGTGGAAAACCCTCCAAGTTCTTCCCCATGATTCATGGATGGTAAGTGGGGTAAGCCGTCGGCCCTAATTATGGAGGCTAACCCTGAAGGGATCAAGAGAGTTGAACCTATGACCTCCCCATCTTTGGGGGGAGAGATCTCACGTCTGACTCATGACCATTTGAGCTAACCCTCGGGGTTTATACTATATATTTATTTTTATTACATCCATCAACAATGATAACCAAGTAATCACCAATATATATATTAACTAATGTTAGTGTACATATGTAAGATGTGTGTGCATGGCCAGCGTACACATACCTTGTGCCTGTAATATAGGTAACCAACACCACCTCTAATACATAATTCCTAAATGACAAGGCAATAATAATCACATGCAAGACAATAATCTAGTAATCACAACATTTAGCAACCTTACGAACTAAGTCACAATACATCAACACTAATCAACATTGTACTTAGATTTATCTTATTGATTAACAATGATTTACAAGTGAAATGAACCAAGTACAACTAAAGTGGCATTTCAAACCATAATCTTACTAATCTAATCATCATTCCTCCCTAACCTACTTCCAACTTCCACTTCCTATTCGTTCCTCTGCTAGAATATCCTAAAGCGTCACCTATATTAACCTAACCCCATATATAACCCATAAGCAGAAGCATCGACTAAATCGACCTAACTTCTCCAATAGGGAATCGACATCCGTCATCACATGACTTAGGGAGCGTGTCTTAACATGCCCCTCCCACGACTCCAAATTTTGGAGGATGCACGGTGGGAAATACCTCCACCCCTCCTAATGGAACTAGGGTCAACACCTTATCAATAATCACTCTTTGTTGCTATTGTAATTCTTATAGTTCCATCATCGAATGACCAATTTGGGCAACCTAGTTTCCTGAATAAACCTGCACACTACTCCACATATCATAACAATATATCAAACCAACAATTAAATCCACAATTTAATGCCTCGTAGCTTTCCATTTCTCTTTTGATTCCCATGACATCAAGGTGATTTTAGTATCACAAGTATATGGTTATCACTTAGCCCCTCTAACTAGTGGGTTAGTCCCATTCAAAACATAAGATCATGCATACTCTTTCATTGTTTCCAAGTAATTTATCAACAACCATCCAATATAAACAAGTTAATATATTTATCATGTGCACGACATCCATTCATTTAGTTGTAATCTACATTGGTATCCATGTACCCTATTATTCTAAATTACTATGCATGCTAAAATAAAATCACATATTCATTGCCATTAATAGCATAAAATGGTAAAATTCATATACTATTAATACACAAGCAGGTTCCAATGTCCACCTAACAATAGTCTTAATTAATCCAATCAAGTCCGACAGATACTAAGCAAATGAATAGTAAGATGAATCACATTTAAGGTTTTAGCTGCTAAAGATCAAAGTAGAGGCGTTACAAATTTTATATATTTTATTTTAATGTTTTTACGAGGATAATTATTATTAATATAACAAATATTATTAAAAAATAATATTGTTATGATTTGTAATGTCTTTTTATAAAGATAATTATTATTATTAATACAACAAATCATATTAAAAAAATATTATTATAATTCCTCATTTACTTTTCCAATTTGTATATTCATCCTAAAATTTATCTATTTTTCTTACTTTATATATTATTCAACATATTCACTTATTATTATAATTGTTAATAATAATCATATCCATCATAATAACATCAAATATCTAAAATATCAACTCCATAAATAATTATTTTTCTTTCACCTACCTCAACGTATTACTTTATCATGCACATCCTACCAACTACATCAACTATATAGTAATTATTTATATTTCACCTCAACGTATTGACTATATCATGCACATACTACCATACTCTACTGCCTATTGTTTCAATACTATGGGCGAACTAAGCAAACAGTTAAAGGACACTAAGGTATCCTCTAATTTATTTTAAAATAATAATATAAAATTTTAACGTTTTATTTTAAAATAATAATATTTCAAATTTTTTAACACTTAATTCTATTATAAATTCTTATAATTCAAAAAAAAAAATTCTTAAATAATTTATGTATTTTAGATGACTAATCCACCCGTTGATTAATTAGGTTTTCCAATGTTCTCGATTCGTTTTCAAACATATTTCGAAATACTTCCATTTCTTATTTTCAATTAACATTTATGTCATTAAATTAGTATATATTCAATTTTGATTTTATATTGTTAAGTAATTAGAGTAATAAAAATATGTATACTTATTTTTAATATTCAAATGATAATGATAATGTTTATTGCCTCTTAAGATTGATAAAATTTTATTATTATTATTTTTTATTTTAACAATTTGTTTTTATTACTTTACAACATAAAAAGCTTTTCTTGGGTGTCAATGCACAAATACATATTTGTTCTAACTAATTCTTCATCTAACAAAAATGAAAGAACACGTCTAACTACGCGACGAATTGGGCCATTTTAGCAAGAAAATTAGTTTAAATTTAGAAATAATTTGAATAGGTCCAATTGGAGTTGGCCAATCCGTTGCTGAGTTAGACCATTTGAAAATGAAATTATAGTTTTCAAAACTGATCAGAGTTTTTTACTAATCTAAAGTAAGCATCATTGTTCTACCTCTGCCTATATTACCACAATATTATATAATACTTGTGTTTATCTATATGTAGAATCTTTCTATACATTCTATTAATTATAGTCTTCCTCAATCTAAAGATAGGGAAATGTAATCAAAGTGGGATCCCCCATTTTTAGTAACCTGGTGAATCTCCCCTATAGGGAGATCTAGGTCTTCTTTTGAAAGTTTATTTGCTTTATGGTTGTGCTCTCTATAAATATGTCTTATTGTAAAGGAAGTGAAAACCGATGCTAGCTCCTTTAAATGTAGTGCTAATCCTTGCAAATAATTATTATACTTGCTGAGTCCCCTAGATCCAATTGATGAGTAGTGTTGGATCTCCAAAAACTTGTAGTTCTCTTATTCCAGCATCAAAAGCTAACTTAAGGAGAGTATTCAAGGCCATCAACTTTGCCAGGTTATTAGTTTATTGCCCCATATTTTCCTTAATAAGAGATGAAGTGTGTATCACTAAAGTAGATCAACCCTCCAAATCCACAACCATGATCTTGTCCCTGGAAAGCACCATCCAAGTAACTCCAAAACCTTTGTTTATCGATAATTAATTTCTTTACCTACCTTGAAACATGTATTTTAGAATCATCCCTACAAAATTGAAAGACTGGTGTTAATTGTGAAAAAGTATGAAAGGTTTGAATATGTGTTTCCTCAAATAAGCATTTATTACGAGCTAGCCACAGTCCCCAAAGATCCAAGAAAGGGACAAAACTATATGGCTTGATTTCCAATCTAGTGAACCATGGTTTTAGATTGTCTTCTAAAGAGACTTCATACCATAAATTGCAAATCTTCAACCAGTTGCTTATGTCCTTCCAGATTTGAACTGAGTATGCACATTCAATGAATAGATGAGTGGTTGTTTCTTTAGCCTGCTTGCAAAGCAAGCAAATCCCAAGGACCTTTATGTCCCTTTCATGTATAGCTTCCTGGGTATAAACCTTATTCTGTAGTTCCAACCACATAAAAAACTTGTTTTTCTTCAAAGCTTTCATGTTCCAAATGCATGACCACCACCATATAGTAAGTTGTCGATCCCCTATCATTTGATGCTAATAACTTAGTCTCATTAGATAGTACCCTCTGTTGGAAGCTAAGGTTATGCAAGTCCATCACATTCCTAGATCTTCTGGAGATAGTCAGTCAATAGACAACAGTCGACTAGTAAAGCAATTAACTGATGGATTGACTGGGAGAGTCGAAGGCTCGAACTAATGGTCAATGAGGTCACGATTGGCTCAACTACAACAATCGAATAAACTATAGGACGTTGCGGATTTTGTGATCCTACGGTTAGAACCAACGACCCCTATTTGTGGACTATATCTTCCTCACTTGAAGGGAGTTTGTCAGATCTGGAGACTATAAAAGAACGACCCTATGGGTTGTGTTCATATGCTTGAAATTGTAATGTACCCTTTATGATAATGTATTGTGATGTTTTGATCATAATGTGTTGTAACGGTGTCTATAGACACCACCTTTCTTCTTGGAATATTATTCTCTTTTGCTATTTTTTTTCTTTTTTATTATGTGGTTCAAGGTGAAGAGGTTCCCCAACATGGTATCAGAGCTATTGGTTTTAACCTAGCCCATTGTCTAAGAATTATGTTGAGTCGGATCCAGAGTTGATCGAATCCGAGCTAAATATTTGTCAATTGATACCTCCTCTTGAACTCAGATCAGATTTGTTTAGTCAGAAGGATGAATTCCAAGATAGAACCTATTGCTCTGAATGGAGACTTTGTTGAAAATCAAGGGACTATGGAAATACATGAAGGTCGCTATTGCAGATCTGTTGGATGTTGATGCTAAATTTATCATTGATGGAAAGAAGGATGAGGCTGTTGGGGTCATCACAACCTACATTTCGAGGGAGATTCACTTTAATACAAGCGGTATTAACTGTCCTAAGTTGAATTTGTTGTTCAACAAGGTTAATGAAAGTTAATTTATGCATATAGAGAAAGAGTTGATCTCTATGGAACCTCCTTCCTTTGACCAGATTGAGGACAATTTATCTCGCATCAAGGATCTATAGTTGAAATTGAGAAAATGTGGTAAGGATTTTCTGAATAAGGATGGATAACTCATTGAGATAGTCCTAATGAATTTGAAGACACCCTGTGATGTCTTATGCTCCTCCTTTGGCACCAGTTGGATGTCTCGCAAGCAATACGGTAAGGATTTCAACTTTGATGTTTTATGTGATTTGTTGATTAAAGACCAACAAAAGTTGCTTGAAGAAGGGAAGTTTGGTAACAAACATCAGGCTCACTTGCTCAAAAGCAATATCAATCCAAACCTTGAAGAACGTGGTTGATCAAATAATAAACCATAATGTATCAACCAACCTACTAAAGAACTAGAGAATCATCATCGACGAAGAAGGATTGAAAGAAGAAGACATGTCGGTATTGTGGAAAAGTTGGACATGTCGAGAAAACCTCCTGGAAGAAGATGACGGACTTGGAAGGGAAGGTCAAGAACCTTGAGGAAAGTGCTTTGACTAGTCAATCAATCAACCCACCTTCTGAAAACCTCACCTTCCTTGTTAGCACTTCTGAGGAATTACATGCTTGTATGACTCAAACAAAATGGATAGTCGATTATGGTTGTACTCATCATATGGCTAAGGATGCTTCTATGTTCTCTTCCTTAGTGGAGCTCCATAATATAATATTTATGTTGTCAAGGACTATGCTCTCATTGTTGTTAGAAGCAACGATGTTGAATGCCAACATGGTCGAATATCCAATGTCTATCATGTTCCTAGCTTGAGCACAAATTTGTTGTCGGTTGCTCAACTTACACAGACTAAGAAGACTGTTGAGTTTTGGTCAGATCACTTTATCTTAAAGTATATGAGGCTTGTTGCTTCGAGATATTTAGATCCTAAGACATAATTTACAAGTTTCTTGATTCTTCCATGAATGTTTCCAAAATGACTGGACGGACTACACCCATTGCTCATGCCGACGACAAAAGTCAAATTTAGCATGAATGACTTGGACATTTGAACTTTCAAAGTTTGAAGATAATGGTTACTCATAATATGGTTATTGGTCTTCTAAAGAATGTTCCGCCTAATGGAGTTTGTAGAGGATGTGTGCTTGGAAAGCATCATCAGAAACCCTTTGATTCAGGGAAATCATGGCGTGCACAGAACTGACTGGAACTTGTTCACAATGATCTTTATTGCATGGAAAAACCTTCATTAGCAGGTGCGAAGTATATTTGAACCTTTATTGATGATTTATCTAGATTTACATGGGTATATTTCTTAAAGATTAAGAGTCATGTCTTTGAAAGATTCAAGTATTTTTTTTCGCATTGGCTGAAAAGCAGTGTGGTTGACCCATCAAATGTTTGAGATCAAACAATGGTGGTGATATGTGAGTCGATAGTATGAATTATATCTCTTGCAAAATGGTATTTCTTGGTAGAGATCTGTCCCTCACACCCCTTAGCATAAAGGTGTCATAGAGAGGAAGAATCAGACTTTGGTGGAAATGGCTTGGTGCCTATTGCAAACCAAATATCTTTCGACAAAATTTTGGGCAAAAGTCATTTACTTTTCAAACTATCTCTTGAACCTTTTTTTTTACTAGAGCAGTTGCCAACATGAATCTAGTTGAAAAGTGGAATGGAATGAAACCCTCTGTAGGACATCTTAGAACCTTTGGGTGTGTTTCTTGGGAACATATTAGTGATAATTGTAGGAAAAAATTAGATGCAAAGAGTCATGCTTGCATCATAATGGGATATTATGATGAATCAAAATCCTATTGACTGTTTGACCCTGTCAAACAATAGATCATTTTGAACATGGACGTAATCTTTAATGAGAATATTTTAGGAAATAATTTGTTGAATTCATCCTTTAGTCTATTACACAGTGATTTGTTTGATATTCTTAAAGAATATGGATCAATTGTACCCTTTTATGGATTTTTGATTGGATCGATGAATTCTACTCCTGAGTTGAATGGTAGTCAGTCTACTGTGACTAAAGACATTGATGCACTGACTCCTTCGATTGACAATCACCAACCTGAATCACCATTGACTTGTTTACCTCAGTGGGATGCTAAAACAATTGAAGTTGTTGGACCAGATGTTGGAGATGCTAGTATTTGTCGACATACCCATAGTCAGAAACAACATGGCAATTTTTCATTAATGGAATGTGTTCTTGAAACCTGTAATCCTGACACTTATGTTTATGCTCAGAGTGTGCCAAAATGGGAAAATGCTATGACTGCTGAAGTTGATTCTTTAAAGAAGTATCATAGCTGGGAACTTGTTCCTCGACCACAAGGAAAGAATGTTGTGAAGTGTCGATGGGTCTATAAGACCAAGTTTACTTTTAATGGTGTTGTTAAACGTCACAAGGCTCATTTCATAGTGAAGGGATTCTCTCAACAAGAAGGCGTCGACTACACTGAAACCTTTGCTCTTGTTGCAAAGATGAACTATGTTCGACTGTTTCTCTCCCCTATTGCTTGTGTTGGATGGGAACTTCATCAAATGGATTTTAAAAGTGCATTTATTCATGGAGACTTGTCTAAAAAAATCCATATGGAACAACCGCCTGATATTGTGATAGATTCTAGTATTTTTTGTTGACACAAGAATTCATAGTATGGTTTGAAACATGCAACTCTTGCTTGGTATGAGAAGATTGATCGTTTTTTTTTCAATCTTGCCTTCAAAAGTTGTGAATCTGATCACAATATTTATGTATTACATGTTCATGGTGATACCTTGATTGTGGCATTGTATGATGATGATTTTGTCATGAGAATAATGTCAATTTGATTTTTGGATTGAAGAAACAACTTGCAGATACCTTTGAAATGACTGATCTTGGTCTGTTGCATTTCTTTTTGGGCATTCAAATTCTGCAAATGGATGATGGTATCTTCATTTCTCAACCTAAATATGCTTTGGATCTTTTGAAATGATGACTGTAATTGTTTTGTGACACCTTATCAATCTGGAGTGAAGTTGTCGAAAGAATGTGACTCTCCATGAGTTGACGCCACTCAGTATCGACAGTTGGTTGGTAGCTTGATTTACTTAATGCATAGTTGACCGGATCTCCCCTTTGTTGCTAGTTTGGTATCTCGGTTCATGCAGGATCCTCGAGAAAGCCACTGGAAAGCTGTAAAGAAAATTGTTCGCCATATCAAAGGAACTTATCAATATGGTATTAAGTATTGTTGTAGTACATAACCACTAGTCGAGTTTACTGATTCCAAGTGGGGAGGTGACATTGTAATGTCCCTCCTATCCTACAAGGCTATGGAGAGGACACTAACAATAATACTGGACATCTAGTCCCATACTTAATCAAATAAGCATTCATATAAATTGTAGATGGAGATATGCAAATGCATAAAACCTTGAAAACACAACATAATTTAATTCCATTACAAATCCATCATACATTCCATATTTTCATGTCATTCATCAATTAAGCAATATCAAATTAGCAAATGAGAATACTTATCTTAAACCAAGTAGTCCCTGAGCAACCAGCTACGCTTCTGCAACGTTCCACCCAACCGTAGGCCCGTGTGCTCCTCAATATCTCAGCACCACTGCCACCCCCGAGCTGGGCATGATCTCCACAAGGAAAAGGGGAAAGCAGGCTCTCACATAGCCAAAGATACACCAGAATCAGCCAAACCAATTAGCAGTGGGGTTTCTCAGGTTGCTAAGAGATGGATAGAGGTGAATTACTAGGCTAGTGGCTCAACCATTGAGCTATGGATACTTCATTGGGCTCATCAATCCAAATCTGTCCTCTTCCACTCCTGATTCTCCTGTTCACAGGTTCAAACTAAACAGGGAGGGACATAACAGCTAGAAATGCAAGTGCTGGGCGTTTTTGCAGTAGGATTCCCAACGATGGGATTTCAACCAGTTCAGAAAAACGTGGGAAAGCCCAAAACGAAAATTGGAAAATGGGAAAACAACCCCAGGAGCATAATCATTTTCAGAAAAACGTCCATGGGCATTTCATAGGCAGAAACGACCTCTATAACCCCAAAAAATCGTGGTTCTCTTCTCCCAGCCACTGTGCTAACCAAAAACGAGTTCCCAGGCATGGAAGAATGCAGAGAAATGGTGAAAACGTGAAGGAAAAACCCCAGTTCGCCCCAGGATGCATGAGAGAGGAAAGACCGTGGTTCAAAATGGCTTGGGAAGGCAAAACGTAGGTGATTTCTTGCCTTGCAAACAAAAAATCGAATTCCCAGATTGATGGCTTGCCCATACCCGAAATTGGCTACCATACCTCATCATTCCCAAGGCATTAACTACCTCAACCAACTCTTGGAATAATTTAATGATTGGGGCATAAGCCAAAATGGATAGTTGGGATCTCATGGGTTTTCTCATTGACACATGGATTGACTCCATGGCTCAAGGGTTTGGTTATTTTTCCTCCCTATTCCTTGTAAAATCATGCCCCATCTCTTTGTTGCGTTGCATAGGTGGTTGTGGGTTTTTCATTAAAATTGCATATTTACATGATGTCCGAATTTACATTGTGCACGGATAGCACAAGAACCATATGCATCTATTCTAATTGCCGATACATAGAATGATAAATCAATGGCGGGGCCTTGGCCTTGAGCTCCTCACCATGACTAAATAACAATATTTACATCATTTACAATATTAATGCAATAGGGTCAAGATGGGGACATTACATTCCCCTCCCCTTGGAATAACACCGTCCTCGGTGTTCCAACACTTCGGAAAATAAATACCCACTTTACATATGTCCAAAATTCACAAAATGTGGTAGGTTTGTCCTGCATTTCACCCTTTACTTGGGTTTTTCAAGACTAAGTCCTTTGGTCTTTACAAACTTCTCTTGCTGGCTGGGACCTTCTAGATTTACATGAGGACATCATTCCAAAACAATTCCTTCCTTTTCTTTTCCTTCCAACTGGTCCACGAACCTGGGGAATTTACAGTTGCTACCCTCTTGATATTCTCTTGTTGGGAAGTCACGGAGGCAATGATTTCCTCCACATCCCCAACATTTCATTGGCGGCTTTACCTTTTCCTGGTCCATTTCCTTTGAGTCTTCCCACCTGGAACGTTTCTTAATCGGACGATTGGATGAATGCTTCTTCATTGATCCACTTTCCTTTCCCTTGCTGGTTGCTCCCAGAATGCTTTTTACCTCTTTTTGCAGACGAATAGAGTCCTGCAAAGCCTCATGGTTTATCTCATTCTGTTGCCTCTGTAGCTTGAGCATCTCCCCAATATTTTCTTGGGTCCTGGCAATTGTTTGAAGAAGAATTTCAGCCAACTCTAATAGCCCTCGGTCTACTCCATGGTCAATGGGCACAACTGAACACACTTTGCTTACTAGCAACACTTTCTTGTGCCGGTTGCAACCAATTGTTTCACTTTCTTACCTGTGAAATTCATCATGGGAATTCTTTGTTAGGACAAGCATAACATAAACATTAAGATTAGTCAATTATTTTCCCAACTGACATGGAATGTCCATGCTTTATTCATGGGACTTCCACACTTTTCATGCTTTCCCAACATACACATGAACTCATTCATGTTCATCATTTCACAGGAAATTTACTATTTCAGCATTCACAATTCATCTCAAGCAATTAAACACAATCTATTTTCAGCCATGATATGCACTCAACAATCTTTTGCTTTATAAATGCATCAATCAAAAGGAAAGAGAAGAGTAGGGGTTTCTCCCTCTTAGTCTTGTTCTATTATGGAGCTACACCATCGCTGTGGTTTCATGCTCCTTAGTCTCTTTCACTTCAATGTGAATGCTTTGACTTTCCTTTCTTGGCTATGACACTTAGTGTCTAAGGTCTGTATATGGATTTTCAGCTAGGACACCCTTCCCATTATTGCCTACAGAACCTTTGGCTGCTAGGGTCCACTTGTATCCACTAGCACCATCTTTCATTACTGCTCATACTGAGCTCTTTAGGATGGTCACATGTCCACATGCATCTCTAGGATGCCTTCATAATCCTTGCTTCCAGCAATACCTACACTCAAACATTGGATCAATTCACATGTTTAGTTCATTTTCATAGGGTTTATCTCTAAACAAGAGTTTAGGAAATCATAACCAAATCATATACACACGTATATTCATAAGCAAGAAGCTGCAAGGTAACTGAATACTTATCTGTATTGGATGTCTTCACTTTATTCCATGGGATCCTTCTTTTCTTTACGAGCCTTGGATTTCCCGTGAACACAATAACGAATGTTGGACTAGCACGTAGGCTACTCCACAATCATTCGAATAGGCAATTCCAGGCTAGTACGCCGACTGGGTTTATCAATCATTTCCTTTAGCAATATGCTAGGCCAGTGTTCCGACTGGTTTTATCAATTGTTTAAGGGGTGTTGGGCCAGCGTACACGCTGCTTTACCATATCAAGTACTTAATGCCCAACTAGTCACTCTCTGGACTTATCAAGAACTTTATAGCGTTCAACTAGCTACTCCCTGGATTTCTTAATAATTTATATCGCCCACTCATTTACTCTCTGGATTTACCAGCAATTTATAGTCTTTCAGGGTCTTGCCTTCCTGCAATGACCAAGGTTTCCAACAAAGAAACAATAGTGTATCATCTTAGCTGTTAGAAGACTTATACCTGAGATCTTCATTATTCCAAACAAGACATAAATGAAAACGAATACTTATCTGTATTGTGCGTTTCCCCTCTGGTCCACAGGATCCTGCTTCGCTTTGCAAGCCTTGGGATCGCCTATGGACTTGGATATAGTTAATGCTTAACCAATACGCCTCCCCATCGGCTGGATTTACCAAGCATTTGGTGGTTCCCAACCAGTCCCATACCTGGTTGGCCCTCTCCAGTGCCGAGCCAACACATTCGTCTGGGTCATCGACCAATGGAAGGGAACTGCACCACCGACCATTATAGGTCAAGGCTCTACTATGGAGCCATAGGCATCTCAGGGTTTTCAGTCAGTCCTCGGCGCCCGCCCTCCCACTGCTGTCCCAGTAGAGATTTTATTCCTTTACCAATGCCACCACACCCTCTTGTACCATCTGACCATTATAGGTCAAGGCTCTACTATGGAGCCATAGGCATCTCAGGGTTTTCAGTCAGTCCTCAGCGCCCGCCCTCCCACTGCTATCCCAGTAGAGATTTTATGCCTTTACCAATTCCGCCACACCTTCTTGTACCATCTGACCATTATAGGTCAAGGCTCTACTATGGAGCTATAGGCATCTCAGGGTTTTCAGTCAGTCCTCGGCGCCCGCCCTCCCACTGCTGTCCCAGTAGAGATTTTATGCCTTTACCAATGTCACCACACCTTCTTGCACCGTAACCCTTCACGCACATCAACTCTTCATTTATACAAGGATGCCACTCCTTCTCTTGTGCAAATCGGTGGTTCCTTTTAGGAACTTTATAGGTGACTTTCTTGACTGCAGGTTAACATGACCCCTACTCACACAAGGATGATACCTTCTCTTATTACACAGCTCTTCGGGCATGTCCATCCCTTCTGGTAATATTTCATGTGGGCATAGAAAGGTTTCCAATTCCCATATAGTCCCTTTGCATACCCTTCTTCACTTTTCCCTTTAATGTGCAGTATCAATCTGCATCTGTGTAGGCTGACAATATAAGAAGGATAAGCAAGCTCATCAGTATTGCTATTCAATTCTTAACCACATTCCATATCATTCACTACCAAGTATTGAAACACCAGGAATGCGTCCATTCCCTTAGGGTGTAGTCAATATTGAAAACCCTATCATGACCCAGCACTAGAAAAGGTGTGCACCCCCTTTCTGATGTGCTCCATGTAGGCCCTAATCATACTCAAGCAATTTGCAATGATATAAATAAGATAGAGCATGCTCTGCATATTAACTCTAATAATTTAGACATGCATGTTCTTGTCTAGGGTCACAGAATACTCATTCATTTTGCAGATGTGTCTCACATGACTTATGGGCATAGCTTTACCATCTCACTTTCATGGTTTACCGACATGCGGTTTGGCTGAGACATTATCAATGGCGTTTCACCCGAAACCCATTTCCAAAGCATGGGGTCTTTCCCATCTGGTTTGGCTTTGGCAGACCATCACTCCTGGTCTTCCTGCAATGTGTCTTCAGAAATTGATTCGCTTAACCATGAGCCTGTTCTTATATCGTTTGGCTCTTACCCACGATAGATTCCAATCTTCATCATGGACTTATCCATATTTTCCATGCCCAAAACAATCTACTTGAAATCCGAAACTTCAATCAGCCAAATGCTTTGTTAGTTTCTATGCATATAATATTTCATTGCTGCCACAGTCACTGAATCATTTTAATATCACCAAAACAATCTACTTCCTGTGAATTATTACCATACTAGAGTTGCATGGTTCGATTTCATCATGCAATTATTTTCTTGCTCTTAAGATTGATAATAGTTCACCATTCCATCTATTATCTAATTGCAATGAAACATACATCACAATCATGCATTCTCACAATGCATCTCATCATGTGCACCTATACCTATGCATGCACATTTACATCACTCACATAATCTTTTAATGTGCATTCACTCAATGCATAACCACAAGATTGTGCATAATATCTTAATGCACATTTCCTCAATGCTACCTTGCATTAAGTTATGAGTACTATGCATTCAACATAATTCAAACATAGTTGAAGGGATCTTACCAAATCCTCTTTCAACATTCATGCAATTTATGCACCAATAACCATTACCTGCATGGCTATCATTTACATCACTTGATGTTACCTAATCAGTTGGCCTCTTACCAAGGCTACATAGTCCTTTTGCCAACCTCATGATCATAGATTTGTTACACCATCCCTTCCTCACACGGTTGTTGGTCATATGCAATAATCATCATCCACATCTTCGGCCATGCTTCGGTTGTATTTGATCCTACGACCAATGCGAACATAACTACTTATTAGCAGCCACAATGACTATCTTAAGTGGCTCATTGCATATGTAAAACCTCACTATTTTACCAAGATGTAATATCATATACATGCACAAACATTTTCACATGCACCGTGCAATATTTATTTTTAATCTATTACTCTCTTGCATTTCTAGCATCCTTATGCCATAATTTTCCAATATATAAATACGATAGCGAGAGAGGAGTTAAGGAATTCTTCCCAATTCCTCATTCTGTCATGGAGTTCCTCATCCACATCATAGACAATCCTTTCCTTGGCTTCCCTACCAAGCATACAAGCAATCATTAGCTATGATATTATCATGAATTAGTAATTCAACATATACATATGTGCAATCATTCATTCTTGCTGTTTTCCAATATGCAGTTCTTATGCTATAAACAGAATTAGTTTTAAGGTGAGGAATTTCCCCTTTCATCTTCCATAATGGATATCACAACCAATTTCTCTTGCTGAGAATTCCACCACCCTTTATGCAATCTGTGCTCCTCATCCCAAGAGTGCATTTCACACTTTCAATGACTGTCTCCGGGGGACGATGGGGGTCAAGGGGGCTTTCCCCCTTGTGGCTCGCCACTACAGGGCGGGTCGAGGGCAACGCCCTTGTTTTTTTTTTTTTTTTTTGTAAAACCTTCAATTTCGCGCAATCTGGCGCACAAGTTCCGTGGCATTTTTCAACTTTCGGCGCCTGAAAAATCTCTCTGAAAAATGGCTGAAATTCCTTGTTTCGGAGCAACTCAGCGAGTTCTTTCGACCTGTTTCGGGCCAACTCGCCGAGTTCTTCCGGTCGAAGACTTAGTTTTTCCTTCCGATCCGTTGCGGACCAACTTGCCGAGTCCTTCCGCTGTTGCGGGGTGACTTGCTGAGTTCTTCTGAAATTTTCTCTTGGATGCCGAAAAATACTTAGAAAAACCTTCCGCTGTTTCGGACCATCTTGCTGAGTTCTCCTGCTGTTTCGGAAGAACTTGCCGAGTTCTCTCGCTGTTTCGGAGCAACTCGCCAAGTTCTTCCGATTTTTTTTTTCCATCTTTCCGTTGAACTTATTGATTTGTTTTGCCGCGTTGCGGAACAAATTGCTGAGTCCTTCCGCAGTTTCGGGCCAACTCGCCGAGTCCGGCCGCCGAAAACACTTAGAAATTTTTTTGAAATTTTTCTTCCCTTCCCCGGGCACTTCCGCAACTTCGGGCCAACTTGCTGAGTTCTTCCGTCGTTGCGGAACAACTCGCTAAGTTCTTCCACAGTTTCGGCGAATTTATTGATTTCCTGCCGCGTTGCAGAACAACTTGCCGAGTCCTCCCGCCGTTGCGGACGAACTCACCGAGTTTTTCCACCGGCTCAGTTTTTTTGGGCAGAAAACTCATAGATACATAGAAATTTTTTTGATAAATTTTGAAAATTTGAAATTTTTCTTAACAGTCTATGCTGGGTAGGAAGCATACTTACCTCTGCAAGTTGTGACAGGTAGCCCATGAAGGCCCAATGCTGCAACCAGCAGCTCTGATACCAAAATGTAATGTCCCTCCTATCCTACAAGGCTATGGAGAGGACACTAACAATAATACTGGACATCTAGTCCCATACTTAATCAAATAAACATTCATATAAATTGTAGATGGAGATATGCAAATGCATAAAACCTTGAAAACACAGCAGAATTTAATTCCATTACAAATCCATCATACATTCCATATTTTCATGTCATTCATCAATTAAGCAATATCAAATTAGCAAATGAGAATACTTATCTTAAACCAAGTAGTCCCTGAGCAACCAGCTACGCTTCTGCAACGTTCCACCCAACCGTAGGCCCGTGTGCTCCTCAATCTCTCAGCACCACTGCCACCCCCGAGCTGGGCATGATCTCCACAAGGAAAAGGGGAAAGCAGGCTCTCACATAGCCAAAGATACACCAGAATCAGCCAAACCAATTAGCAGTGGGGTTTCTCAGGTTGCTAAGAGATGGACAGAGGTGAATTACTAGGCTAGTGGCTCAACCATTGAGCTATGGATACTTCATTGGGCTCATCAATCCAAATCTGTCCTCTTCCACTCCTGATTCTCCTGCTCACAGGTTCAAACTAAACAGGGAGGGACATAACAACCAGAAATGCAAGTGCTGGGCGTTTTTGCAGTAGGATGCCCAACGATGGGATTTCAACCAGTTCAGAAAAACGTGGGAAAGCCCAAAACGAAAATTGGAAAATGGGAAAACAACCCCAGGAGCATAATCATTTTCAGAAAAACGTCCATGGGCATTTCATAGGCAGAAACGGCCTCTATAACCCCAAAAAAATCGTGGTTCTCTTCTCCCAGCCACTGTGCTAACCAAAAACGAGTTCCCAGGCATGGAAGAATGAAGAGAAATGGTGAAAACGTGAAGGAAAAACCCCAGTTCGCCCCAGGATGCATGAGAGAGGAAAGACCGTGGTTCAAAATGGCTTGGGAAGGCAAAACGTAGGTGATTTCTTGCCTTGCAAGCAAAAAAATCGAATTCCTAGATTGATGGCTTGCCCATACCCAAAATTGGCTGCCATACCTCATCATTCCCAAGGCATTAACTGCCTCAACCAACTCTTGGAAGAATTTAATGATTGGGGCATAAGCCAAAATGGATAGTTGGGATCTCATGGGTTTTCTCATTGACACATGGATTGACTCCATGGCTCAAGGGTTTGGTTATTTTTCCTCCCTATTCCTTGTAAGATCATGCCCCATCTTTTTGTTGCATTGCATAGCTAGTTGTGGGTTTTTCATTAAAATTGCATATTTACATGATGTCCGAATTTACATTGTGCACGGATAGCACAAGAACCATATGCATCTATTCTAATTGCCGATACATAGAACGAGAAATCAATGGCGGGGCCTTGGACGATACATGACTAAATAACAATATTTACATCATTTACAATATTAATGCAATAGGGTCAAGATGGGGACATTATAGACATTGAGGACCGTAAGTCCACTTCTGGCTATGTGTTTCAACTGAATTTTAGACCCTTGGTATGGTCATGTAAGAAACAAAAGGAAGTCTCTCTTTCGACTAGAGAAGAAAAGTATTGTGGTGTTGTCAATGCAAGTACAGAGGCAGTTTGGATTCATCTGCTTCTAGAAGAGCTCGGGTTTCCTGTTCAGACCTTGACCGTTATTCACTTTGATAATCATAGTATGATACATGTTGCTCATAATCCTATTTCTCATAACAAGATGAAGCACGTTGAACTACATGTTCATTATTTGAGACAGTTGGAGCAGGACAATGTTGTCTCACTTGTTTATTGCAGGACAAATGGTCAGATCATTGATATCTTTACAAAGTCGTTACTACAAGATAAGTTTGTGAAACTTCGAGCTATGATTGGGCCTCAAGAATCTAAAATTATGGGGGGATGTTCAAAGAACACAATTACATCTCCTGAATCTCTAGAGTGTTTTGTTGATGGGGGGTGTTGGAACCTAAGGTTATGTAGGTTCATCACACTCCTAGATATTATGGATATAGTCAGTCAATAGGCAACAATTGACTAGCAAAGAAGTCAACTGATTGATCAATTGGGAGAGTCTAAGGATCGACTAAATATTCGATGAGTCTGTGGTCGGATCGACTACAACAACTGACTAAAATACAGGACGTTGCAGATTTTGTGGAAATGTTTAGAACCAATGACCCTTATTTGTGGACCAAATCTTCCTCACTTCAAGGGAGTTCATTATATTTAGATACTATAAAAGAATGACCATGTGGGTTATGTTCATATGCTTGAAATTATAATGTATACTTTGTGATAATGCATTGTGATGTTATGATCATAATGAATGTGCTTAAGTGTTGTAACGATGTCTCTAGACAACACCTTTCTTTTTGGAATATTGTTCCATTATGCTATTTTTCTTTTCTTTTATGTTATGTGGTTCAAGGTGAAGAGGTTCTCCAACACCCTCCACTCTTATTACCTATCAAAACTAATTCATTTGAATCTTATCAAATACGAACATGGGTTCAGTGAAATTCTGCCACATATGACTCCCAGACTCTTGCCCTCTCTCCCTACAAATCCATATTTTCCACAGAATTCTACCCCTGAACCCAAAGTACCTTCTTGATTTGTGAAATTAGATAAATGCCTCAAATTCCAAGAATGGAAATATTGGACCAAATCATGTGAGAGTAAGGCTTGATTCCCATAGGCTATGAAGCCATCTTCTCCCACTCTCACTATTGTTCATCTTCCTACTTTCCATGCCAATAGTTTGTCAACAATTGGGAAGGAATGAACCAGGGATTTCCAATACAAAATTCTTCGAGGATTTTTCCTCCTTCCTAATCCAACTCATTAAGGAATTTAGGTCTAGATACTTTTTTATAATTATCTTGTTCTATAAATTGTCCTTTGTAGTTAAATTCTAAATATTTTTTCCCACAAGGGAGATGCCAAAGATATGTAGATTCTTTAGACCCCATCCTCCTTCAACTTTGGGTTTTGCAATCAATCTCCAATTGATCCAATGTGTTCCCTCTTGTCTTTCTTTCCCATTCCATACAAATTTAAAACAAATCTTGTGGATTTTTTCGAGAATTCCCTCGGGTTTATGAGTCAATTGAAGCTAGTAGACCAAAATAGATTCGAGTACTGACTTCACTAATGTCAATATTCCACCTCAATATAACCAATGATTACATCACAAGGATATCCCATTTTTTATCCTTTATATCAACTAGTTCCAATCATATTTACCATATGAGTTTGGTTTCAGTAGAAAACCTAAATACTTGAAACCTTCATAAAACCCATATTTTAGAAAATGTAAAACTCCACTCTTGCCACAACTCCACTAAAGCATAGAAGAGAATTTTCAACATTTACTTCCATTCACGTGGCCTTACCAAACAAATCCATGATGGTCTTGTAAAACTACACCTTTGGATAATGAACCATTAGTAAATATCAAGATGTCATCTACAAATAATAAATGTGTTAGTACAAAACTAGTTCCCACCTTAATGCCTTATAACCTTCTGGTTCTTTTTGCTTCTAGTATGGATTTTTTTAGCACTTTCATGATTAACAAAAACAAGTACGGAGAGAGTGGTAAACCTTGTTGGAGACCCTTAGTTGAGGTGAAAAAAGGAGGAAAAACCATTGACCAACACTACGAAAGACATTGTCTCCACATAACACGTAATCTAGTTCACCATATCAACAGAGAGATCAATATGGATAGGGGGTAAACGAAGGAAAATGAAGCAAGCTCGATCATATTCCTTTGAGAGATTCAATTTCACTATCATTGCACTCAAATTATTTGTTTTGACGTTGTGAAGACCTTCCTAAGCAAATATGACCACATCATGAATTTGTCAACTTAAAAAAAAAACCTATTTCTCTTGAGAGATGAATTTCGAGAGTATCTTAGTGAGAATTACTACCATAACATTTTCTATGATCTTGTACACACAATTGCACAATGAGATTGATCTGAAATCTCCAAAGGTTATAGTCTTGTCAACTTTAGGGATCAACACTAAGAAAGTTGAGTTAAAAGATGGCATCATCTTACTCATCCTTCTTACCTTCTCTACCACTCGAAAAAGGATAGAACCAACAAATCAAAATAAATAAGGAAGAACTCATTCATCCACCCATTTTTCCCTAAGCACTTACCCTTTTCAAAATATAACAAAACTATCTGCAATTCAACCAACTCATCTCTTCAAATGAATCTTCATTGTCTTTGGGAGAAACCAACCTAGGAAAATATGTGCAGAGCTTCACGATCTCTCAAATTTTCACCCTTTGTGGTTCTTAATAACTGTTGGATAGGTGTTTCACTCCTAACTTGGCCGAATCCTTAAAATAGGGCATGGAATGACCCTCTGGTGGCTGAAGCTCCCGAGTAGTATTGATGTTTTTCCTATCGTTGGCGAACTGGTGAAAAAACAATTATTCTCGTCTCCAAGCTCCATCCAAATTTGTTGGCTTTGCATCCTCCCATTAGATTCTCTTTCTCTTACGAGTTTTGTCCTTAGTGTCTCCAAAGTTGATAAAGTATTATGTTCCTATTTAGTGAAAATATTTACAATGTTGTTGTCAAATAGAGTGGATATGGCATCCTTCGTCTCCTTTAGAGCCTTATCCGTATTCTTGTATTTATTATTTGACCACTCCACAACCCTTTCCTTAAGTACATTTAAAGAATATGCAAATTGTCTACAAGTTGGGATCATCGAATCTGTATTATATGTCTTCTAAACTCCCCTAATTAGTTTCTCAAAATCATCATCCTCACTCTATCTTAGTTTGTATTTAAAAGGAGAAGGAAGCTTGTTATCGGACTTGACTAATTGGAGAAATATTAGGTTATGGTATGAGCCTCCTTCAGAACCAACCCAAATTTTGTGCAATTTAATAATGGAAATTAGTTGCTCCAATACCAAAAAATTGTTAAGACGTTTTGAGACACATGCCACCCCACTTATCATATTCCTCCATGTCAACTTCAATTTAATTAGCTACACAAATACCAACTCGGACACCCTCAGATTGTGTTGAAAATAGGTTGTGAAAACATCCACGCGAGCATTGGTACCCCATACCTCAAATATGATGATTGTGAAGTTCATATCACCTCTAATGACCACAATTTTCTCCTTAAAAACTAAGAGTGCAAAACTTGATCCTAGAATATTTGTTTGTGGTCATAAGGCCCATGCACATTCAAAATGGAGACTTGTTGATCCAATCTCTTACACGTGAAGATCGTCCCAGAACTAAATGAACAAAAAAATTGCTTAATAAAGTAAAACTATACCTCCAACTAGTGAGCAGTCCACTTGACATACAATTTGAGTCAAGCCACAAAAAGTCCCAAACTTTGAAGAGAGGCTTAAGAAAACTAATAACAAGACCCCCCCTGCACATGGTATCCTGTACAAGGAAAATGTCGAGACTATTCTTCTGAACTAACCTAAAGAGGAATAATATTTTTGCGGGGTTTCCCAATACCATAGTGCTTAAAGAGATGATCTTCATCAAGGCACCCCCAAGGAGGTCTTAACATATCCAAGAGCCCATTTTCCGTGTCTTTTGTTTCCCTCGTGATACTTCTATTGTTTCCTTATTCTGAGCATGATAAATGAATGACTTCCTACATGGAAACCACATCCCTGAATATTTGTTTTATCAAAACACAAACCCACAACCAAAGGTTCAGTAAGAGCTTGTGGGAGGCCTTTCAAATGTAGAAAATAGTGATTTCCATGTGAATGGTTTGACTCTTCTTGATTAGTTGATCGGGAGCTACTTTCAGAAACATGAACAAGCACAAATGATGGGGGAGGAAGAGTGTCATTAGGGCATGAGTCTCTCAACCCTTCCAATATATACTAGAAGAGGATCTTGTCCCCTTTTCATTACTCAGATCATGAACCAAACCCAATAACAACTTCACCATCCCAACATAAAGGAAATGAATTATCTAAGTCAACAAAGAAAAACTTACCTGATGTATGATGCGAGAGGGGAGTCAAGAAATAAGTCTACCCTCCTTCATTGCTAAGAGACATCCTAACCTATGGAAGCCTTGCCTCCACACTATGTTCCTTAGTTACTCTTTCCAACCGACTTAGTTGTTTGTAGCTCTCCTTGTATTCCTTGAGGGCCTCCCATTTGTAGTTCTCCTCGTGGGATGAATTCAAAACTGGAATCTTTCCAAAATCAGGGCTCACTCCATTCTCATAAATTTTCAAAAGGAGAGGTCCATGGGCCTTATGTGTAAGCCTAAGAAATAACTATTGATACCCCACCTTTTCACTATCACCTAAGATCAAACTCAATGTGGGTTGATTTTTTTTTCCTTGATCGACCATAGTTTCTTTGTTGTAATTTCTTGGGATCCCAAAAGAAAAATCCTCTAGCCCTATAAGGGGTCCCTTTGTATTGGTGGATGAATTTCCTTCCAATATTTCTTTAAAAGTTGCATTTATGGGGGTGGACCTCTTTTTGTATGCCATATTATCTTCACAAAAGGATTTGAGCAATCTTATATGGCATGGCCTTGTTGATGGCATCTTACACATGAAAAAGGGACATTGCAATAGTCTAATATTTGTGTGATCACATTATCGCCCACCTCACTATCTATACTCTCTTTTATTCTCTTTGATAGATCCATATTCACCATGACTTTCACTACCATGCAAAACATTTTGTATTTGCATGATGGGTCCATTACCAAGTACCATGGAAATTTATTGTTCCAAAATTCTATCGATAGTCCTAGGATCTTGACCCAGACATAGACTAGATTCATCAACTCTTGCCTGGGATCAAAATAAGTATGCCAAAATTCTAAAATCAATAAACATGAATCCTACAACTAGTGACCACTCATAATTTTAACCGCACCCCCCTTCGATGCAAATTTGAAACTAATCTAATCTCTAGTTAAAATATAGAAAGATTGGTTGTACTTGAGCACTTGTGACTAGTTTTTAGAGAACCAAAAGTCAAGAGAGGGTACTGACAAATGTATGCCAAGGAAAATACTTATGATAGTCTTCCTTGCATAATACAATACTCAACATACTCGTAAATCTCCCCCCCTAGTCATTTTCACCAGGTCATTTTTTTATAACTCTCTAGGATTATTTGTTCTCGAAGGAGAAACCTTAGTACCCTCCTCCTTATTATTTGTAACTCCTATAGACTCCAAGGCTTGTAAAATTAATGAACCTCCCTCTAAACCCTCACTGAATGCTGGTTGAGAATGCAGAAACCATACACCTCAAAGTTAAGTCAATATTGGTGGAAAAACCTGAGTTAACCACCGATGAGAGGGTTTGTAGGGATGAAACATGGGAAATATTTTCTAGGATTGTTGACATGGTATTTGAAATAAAATAAATAGCATCACGATGGTAAGTGACATCGCTTCCCAGATGAGGAGGAGGGCCTTTCAACTACAAACTCACCTGAGCTTGCAAAAAAACCTTCCTTGTCCTATCGTCGAAGAAGAGTGAACTAACGACCCTTGTCTGATCTAATGTATTCTCTAGTTTTCCCAACATGAAAGGTAAAGAAAAAAGTTTTGTTTGTCTGAAATTTGCATCCCCATGCGTGTAGTCAAGAGTTTGATTAGGGGAGAAAACCCTAGTTGTCCCCTCTAGCTCCTCTAGTGCCCGCGAGCTTGAAAAACAAAGATTCTCTTGAAAAAAACTAGAGGCTTCGAACCATAATTTAGTAGCTCACCTTTGCACTCACACTGATTTAGTCACCTTACCTTAGCTAGGACATCTTCATCCTCCATCCTTCCCTTCATAAAAAATGAAAATAAGGAAAAACAGTCTAACCATTAAGATTGCTAGGGCATCTTCATCCTCCATCCTTCCCAAGGTGTTTTCAATTAGTCAAGTGATCAATTTCACTATGGACTAGGTCATGAGCATGGGTCCTAATTTTCTCAATATTCATTTTGTTTTTTAAGCTCATAATGTTGGAAAAATAGTTTTGATTGACCAAGTTAGGTTTTATAAGATCTTTGTAGTATATCAATTTCCTCTTATTAATGATTTTATTCTTTTTTTAGTCTCATCTTTAAAATTCAGAGGGTTGTAAGATTTAATACTGTTGGTATTATAAATTTGATTGTCTTTTTTATGTTCCAATACTTAAACCAATCCTTGGAGTCTTTGGCCCAACCTCTTTTAAGTGTGTAATAACGATTACTCATACTAGAAGCAATAACATGGAGCCTATCTTTAGACAACTTGAGTAATTTGTGTTTAATATAAATATAAAATCATAGCTTTAGATTCCATAGGTGTAAGGGGTACAAGGATAGTTGTATTCATAGTCTAGCTTCAATCAAGAGAATAGGGTAGGGAGTGTTGCATTTAAGTTAAAAGTCTCGGGTATGAAGTGTTTTTCAGATTGACACAATTTTATTCCAAGTCTTATGAGAGATGTTGTAGGACAAACCTTCATAGTTGTAAAGCTTAACTAGAATAATTAAAGTGTTGAAAAAGACTTTTTTCTTAACTCACTCTCAAAGCTCAATATTTCTGCATTTGTTTTCAAGATCGTAAAACACTTTCCAACTACCAATGATTATTTTCTCAACATTGTGATTCCAATTCAAATGGAAATTGAAATCGATACCTAAGTACAACTTGTAAGGATGTGTCTTTTTAAAAGTGTTATCACCACAAAAATATGACGATAAATTGTTTTCTTAAATTTAATTATCACAATATTTGGTTTTAGTGATATTAATGGTAAGCTCATAATATTTGTAGAATTGTTGGAGAACTTTGAGTTCCTTGTGAATATCTTCAATATTTTTTAAAGGATAACAATATCACAAACATATAAGATAAGGATGAAAACGAGCCTGACCATGTTAATATTGATGCATCCATCCTCTTTTTTCTTATTCTTCTTTTTCAATATATACGCCAAAAAGGATGGGAAAAAGGGGCACCACTGCTTACACAATATTACAATTAATGCCCATTAACCACTCATTATTATGTTGCATCCTAGTTATAACATTTTTAAACCTTAATCCCAACATTATGGAGCTTAGGGGGAATACCAATTTCTTCCATTCTTTTCCATGGCTTGGCTTTAGGTACAATATTGAATGCTTTTCTAAAATCAATGTAACAACAGATGAAATCTTCTTGTTTGTCTCTCCAATCCTCAATAGCATATCTAAGGGTGGTAACATGATCATTTTGGCAAGATAATTCTTGGACCCTGCTTATCCTTTGGCCCTTAAATTATTATTGTCCTTAAGCCAGTGCTTGATTTTTCTTTCAATAATTTAGGGAACCCTTGCTTCACAACTTGAATGAAAAGATACTTAATACGAGGCATTGAGATTAGACTCCCAAGTTTTAATGAGGTGCTTAGTTCCATAGTTTATATCCTTAGTTGAGAAAACCTCAAGTTGGTGATGAGTGGATTGGATGTCCTCAAAGATTTCAAGTAAAACATAAGTTTGTTATGGTAGAAGATCTAGCCATTTATGCTAATATGGCATGGTTCTTTAGCTTTTCTCCGAATGATGTTAGTTGAAATTATTTTAGGTTCTCTTTTACATAAGTGAAAGTATCTTTTGATTTTTGGTTAAATATTGACATTTTTATGTATTTATTAAGAGATTATAATATTTAGTCGTACTAGTTCTATTATAGGTGCTTCTAACATCTCTCCTTGGAATTTTACATTTTATGTCATACCAAGGGTTTGAAAGATATTGCTTTCCTTTGATACGAAATTCTCAAGAATACTTTTCTAAGCGCAAAGAAAGATTCAATGTGAAAAGTTCATATAAATTCTCAATTGCATCATTTTTAATATCTTATTTGAACAAGCACCCTTGTAAATTCTTGAGAAAATGAAATTCTTTTCTATTGTCCAAGAGAACTTGGTTGTCTATATTGTGCATAATGGTTTCTTCAAGGCTCATATCTATATTTAAAGTTACCATGATATGGAAATGAACTGATTTTGCCTTATTATCCTCATTTATTTCAATATTAACAATTTTATTCAACAAAGAAATAGAGGATATGCCATAATCCATGGTCACACTTCTACCCTTCTCGTGAATCCAACTCAAAAGGTATGAGTTAGGCTAGTGATTCAACTTGTTACAAATTATTAGGTTATAGAAATATCCTAAGAAGTTTAGCATTGTTTGAATTTGTTTCAATATCTTCAGAGCTTCTCTTGTATTTAAGGGTTAGCTTAGCATCCTCTTGTACCCATAAAGGGTTGAAATTAGAATTATGAGTTAGAATATTGGATTTCATTGTACTAGTTCTAGTAATAACATATCCCCTTTAATTTTTAGGGTGGCAATATCATTATCTAAATTATTTAAAAAAAGGATGGTTAATTGTAAGATTAAGGTTCTTGTAGAAGGTAAATTTAAAAGGGGAAAAGTAAAAAAATAACAAGAAAAATTGTATCCTTGTAGTCAGAAGTGATATTAAGCTAGGTATATTGGTTATGGAGATTACTTTTGTACATTTTAGTCTTTATTTAAGCTCCTCCTCTTATGCATCAACATTTTGTTCCAAAATGAGAAAAGGGTATATCCATCTAAATTATGGGTTTAATATTCTTAATGCTCATAGGTTTCAACAAGTAATACACGATCAATTAAATTTGGCATTCATCTTAGCTTAGGACCCTTCCTCCGAGGGAATCCTCAACAATTCCATATCAAGATCCTAAGTTATCTTGATCCCTATTTGTTACTTCGAAAGTTCTTGGAATTTGGGACTAAACCCAACTTTTGGATGATGTTGGTGGATTAATTGCAAAGTAGATTGGTTGAGTAATATTGACTGAGTGGTCCCAACCAAATTGGTTATAACTCGTTGGGAGCCAAAAGGGATAATAAATGTAGATTGCTTAATCACTTTGGAGATGAATTGGATGATCAAAGTTGACCAAATCAACCATGTTTTAAGGAGATTGGTTATGTAATCAAGTGTATAAACAGATTGTCTATGGATAATTTAATCTATGATCATGAGAAATTATATGAATAATCTTATTGTGTTATGTAATTTCATAAGAATGTTTCTAAACACCACCACTCCTGCTTGGGTCTTTTATTTACTTTTACAATACACCAGTGATTTTTAACATGGTTTTGAAGCCTAAGTTTTACATATCCTATCTTCATTCTATTGTTGCAAAGAATTTTGGAGATTGTTGCATCTCATGAAGACTATATAGTTCACCTTTGGTTTAAATTCGATTTGAAATTCTTTAATTCCTAATATAACTACAATTGGCAAACACTAAGAATGACTCTATATGTGCATGCTCCTTTTAAGAGGAAATAATAGAATGTGTAGGTGAGAGGAGATATGGTTTCTCCTATTTATTATCTTATCTTTAAACCAACTATGGATGTAGTTATGATTATAAAAAGTTATATTTATGGAAGGAATCGACTTGTATTTGGAATTACTAGGTTTTGTAGGAGTAATAAGGGTTCAAAGCAAGTGCATACAGTGTTAAATAAGCACAACTATGGTATGTGGACACAATCATGGAGACTTTATTGAAAAGCAGAGCATTGTAATTTTTGGCAGTTCACAAAGATTATTGTTCTTGATCCTAAATATGAATGTAACACGTTCATGGTTGATGGGAAGAAGGATGAAGTTGTAGGTGTTATGACAACCTACATGCCAAGGGAGATTCAAGTTCATATTAGTGGAATTGAAAACCCAAATCAAGTATGGAAGAAGTTGAATAAGTTATTCAACAAGTTTGATGAAAGTCATACCATGAAACTCGAGAAACAGTTGATCTCAACTGAACCCCTCTCTTTCGACAAAATTAAGGATTATTAATTGGCTCATGTAAAGGGGCCATACTGAACCTAGGAGAACGTTGAAGAGACTTCTCGAAGGATAGGTAGATGATAGAATTAATTCTCATGAATACAAAAACATTGTAAGATGTTTTATGTTCCACATTATAGGAAAATCAGGTTTAAACGAAAGAATATGGTAAGGATTATACCTTTGACTTATTTTTTCTCTTTGTTGATCAGGGATTGAAAAAAATGTTTCAATTAAGGGAACCTTAGCAATAAGCAACAAGCTCATTTCATTAAGGGAACGGGCCAACATAATTAAAGAGAGAGGTCGAGTGGTAATTGGGAAATAAACCATGGTTTCTAAGACCATGATAAGGATTGTGGAGATGTGATCAACAAAAGAAAGCATGGAAATGATACTTAGCAATTACAAAGAAGATCAAGAATAAGAAGATTTGTGTGAGTGTTCTTTTGAAGTAATTGCAATCATTTTTGTCATTGACATTTTGGACCAAACCATTGTGGTACATCATTAAGATGTAATTATGAAGAAAACAAGTCATTGAAGAGTATTATTAAGATGTAATTATTAATATGGATTAAAAACCATCAAAACAAAAATTGGATAAGGGGCAAATTGATTAAGGTAGGTAGGCTCATGAGTCATCATTGGTATTATAATTTTAATAAGTTAGATTATGAGACAAATAAGGATGTAAGTACCATTTTTAGAGTATAAGATTATATTGTGAGTCATTAGTTTTATTATAAAATTTACTAATTATTAATTATTATTATTATAATTATTATAATTATTTACAACAAAGAAAAGAAAGTCATAAAGAGAATGAAGAAAAAAGGAAAAAAAGTTAGGAAAAAGGGCAAGTGGGAGATATAAGATTAGGGTTTAACATTAAACTAAATTAGAGAACACATATTTAAAGAAAACAAAAATCTAAAAATAAAATACAATAAAAGGATATAAGAAGTTCATATTGCCTCTTTAATCTCACTTGGATGATAACGTAGGACTCCCATTTTGCTAATTTTCCACTTATAATCTCTTTTAAGGTTGCTTGGATTTTTTACACTCTCAATTGCTTCTTTGAATTTTTTACTGTGATAGTGATTTAGTTTTTTTAACACAAATATGATGCTTTGTTTTGTTTGAGTGTTCAACTAATGTAAATGGATGAACACGATTGTGCTTAATATGAATTGCATGTTAATGTAAATGGATGAACACGATTGTGCTTAATATGAATTGCATGTTCTTTGAGTCTAATCTTAATGGATTGACCAATTTTTCCCACATAAGGTCTTCCACATGAGCATGGAATCATGTAGACACCTTTATGATTTGCAGGATCATTAGGGTATTTAATAGATTTGTTGAGGTTTCTAATAGTGGTTAAAGGTTTCAAGGTGGCACCAATGTTTTTCTTTTTCAAAACCCTAGAAATCTTATCTATAGTCCCTTGAATGTAGGGCAAGAAGACTTTGGATACTTCATCTTTGGTGTAATCTGTGTTTCTAGGTCCTTTACTAGCCTTGTAAAAGGCCTTAATCCCTTGATGTTCATTGTAACCATTGTTTTTAAAAACCTCGAGAAGATGTAGTATTTATACCTCCAAATGTTCCTTGTTTGATACTCGCAAGGCTATATATACGAGAGTGTTAAAAACCTCAAGTTTATGAGCAAGACGGTGTTCAGATGTAGCATGAAGGTATTGTTTAGTGTGGATATATTTTCTCTATACTTGGTACGCCAAAAAACCATTAGGTCTATTTGTGATTCATACATCTAAAAATGGTAGGCTTCCATATTTTTCAATCTTCATGGTGAATTTTATGTCCTTAGATTGTTTGTTGAGGTGGTTAATGAATTCGACCAAGTTCTCACATCCATGGGGCCAAATGACATTGTTGTAATAAAAAAACATAATCCAAATCTTGGATTGAAGAGGGGAGGAAGCAAAGCCTTTCTTTTCTAATTCCTCCATTAACATGTTAGCCATGATGGGGAATAGGGGAGAAGCCATAGCTACACCACATGTTTTTTCATAAATTTCCCCTTGGAAGCTGAGGAATGTAGATCTCAGACAAACCTCAACTAACTTGGTTGTTTCTTTGTTTGTAATCTTATTGATGACCTCCACTACTCCTTCTTTATGAATTTTTGTGAAAAGAGAGACTACACAAAAACTAACAAGAAGTTCATTTGTGTCAAGTTTAATGTCCTTGATCATATTGACAAAGAAAGTGGAATCTTTAACAACATAATTAGTATTGCCTACCGAGGGTTTAAGTTTATGAGCCAAGTGCTTCATAAGCTAATAGGTTGGAATCCCTATGGTGTTGACTATGGGTCCAAGGGGAGCTCCTTCCTTATGAATTTTGGGAAGACCATAAATCCTTGATGTGGAAGGACAACTAATGATCAATTTCTTATTCTCTCTTTCCATACTTGATTTAATAGAGTTGGAAACCTCATTAGAGATCTTATTAAGGTTTTCTTTAAAGATACTTATAACTCCCAATATTGCTTAGGTGATCCAACATTTTTTCAATGTAATCACTTTGATTCATAATGACCATTCTTAGAGTTTGTCCTTCGGGAAGATAAAAGATCCAAGCTAGAGTGGTCATGTGCTTATAAACATTGTTATGACGTTTCATAACATAATAACATTATTCACAAACTCTAAGCAATGGTCATTAAGTGTGGGGTGTCGAGATAATTCCATATCTTGATCCAACAAGAAGTCGTGTTTAAGGGGGAATGATCGACCAAGAAGTTGACTAGTCAGATAGGACCAACTAAGTGGTTCCAACCAAGTTGGTTGTGATAATTGGATGCAAAAAGCGCTAGAAAATGTGGATTTTGTGAGGGTCCTACCCTAACCTCCCTACTTTAGGCTACACAGGATTTAGTCAACTAATGTATGCGGCCATTTTCATTGAATAAGGCTTGTAATATAGTAATGAACAATTATTTATTGCAAAAGGGTTCTCTCTACTAATTAAGGTCCACTAGGTAGTTGGTACTCATTAATGATTGGACCACAAGTAGTTATGGTTTTGCTATTTGAGATTCTATTTAAAGTTCTAGGAGGCTATGCCATTGTTTTGTTCAATATTGTTGTTTTTGGAGTGGTGCTCAAGTGAAAGGTCACCCCACCTTAAGAGGCAAATGAACATTTCTTTCTTTCTTTTGGCTATCACAATACAAATGATATATTTCACATATGTCATTGCAATTCTCTCTTGTATTTGACTTTTCATAATCTTTGTATACCTAGTTGTGTTCTAAGTTTAAGGGTTAATGAACACTACAAATTGTCTAACTACTTTAAGAATGACTTGGGTAATCAAAACTGATTGTATCAACCTTAATTTAAGGATATTGGTTATGCATGTAAATGTATAAATAGAAGATCTATGCATTGATCTATTATGAGAAGAAGTTATGCAAATGATGTTCTTATGTTTTGTGATGCCACACCCATGTTTCTAAACACCACTGCTAAAGTTTAGATCTATTATCTACTTTTACAATACACCTATAATTTCTAACAAAGGTTATCATTTATTATTTCTCTTCTATTTCTTTTATTACCTATTTGCTTGCTTTACTAGCATCTTCAAATTTTTGGACATCCCAACTCAATCTGAGTTGGTATTGTGAGACAAGGTCCTTTTATGACACTTTGCTTAGAATGTCTATTTTAAATTGTAATAACACACAGCTTCTCTAAATATATTAACCAAATACATTTGGACATGTCACTTGCGAAAATAGAACCTAGGTGGGGAGGATAACACTCCATCCCACAACCACTCAGACTAGACCCAATTAACAAGTGCAAAAGACAACTTTATAAGTCTTACATAGGATTTATAAGTGCATTGAGTACACAAGTTTGAACTTAAGTGACTTAGACTATCACCACAAATCATTTTTAAAAGTGACACAATGATGGAATTGGTTAGGCCCTTTGTTTAAGTTCTATGTGTTTTATATGGTGATTGTCTTGGAAATGTTGGAAATCTTTTTTTTTAATGATTGTAGTCTAAATGCTATATGAAATGGTCGTTTTTAGTTTGCCTAGGATAACATGAGGGGAACACATTATTTTTTGCCTAAAATTCAATAAAAATAATTTTGAATTGAGAAAATCACAATTATTAAAAGTTAACATTACATCATTTCATAATATATATTTGAAAGTATTGAATCTATTTTTATATTAAAAATAACAATTTCACTAATCTAAAATCGCATTTTAATAAAAAATCAATCAAATTTAAATAATAATAATCAATCGTTCACTTACTATAAATCTTTAAATAATAATAATCAATGGTAGTGATCCGAATATCGATTTTTTCGATGGGGGCAAGCGAGGTGGAAGTTTTTGATGGAGCGGGCGAGGTTGATAAAAGCATTTATGGATTGGTGGGTGTCTTGTTGATGCAGAATAGAGGTACGGTCGAGTTCATGGCTAACAGAGGAGAAGGATCCAACAACATAGCAGAAGGCTTGGCACTTCGTCTATTGCTTTACATAACAAAAGAGGAGATAGATTTGACCCTTAAAATACTGGGGGATTCAGATCTATGGATAAAAGCAATGAATAAGGGCTGCAAGATTTTAAATTTGAATCTAACGGGAATCAAGCATAGTGTTGATCTCATGAACCATAATTTTCAGAAAACAAGCTACAACCAAATCTATAGAGAAAATAATGTTAAAGCCAATGCCATCTCCAAGGGTGGGCTGCGTCTACTTGTAGGAGTGTGTGAGAAATCATGGAACCTGGGTGGAAAACAGGGCCATGCAAGAATCTTTTTGGACTACTTGTTATGATCTCAACAAAATGAAAAGGGGATGCTCTATCAGGAGCTCCGAGTTTTTGATTTGAAGAAGGAAACTTCAGTGAAGCTAAGTAATGTATTAAATTTTGTCTTTTTGAATGCCTATTAGGTGGATAGAGGATGTGGAAGTTTAAATGTTAAGTTCTTAAAAGCTGAAAAGCTTCTTGTTCATAGTGCAACAACTCCGAAATAATGTAATCTGTATTTCTTCTTGAATAAATGGATTATGAGATTTTTCTATGAAAAAAAAAAATTTCACTTACTGTAAATCCCTTTTTAATATGGTCATGGTTCATTTAATCTTTTTATTGGAATTTATATTTTTTTGATGTGGTCCGAAATCATTTTTTTTTAAATGTGGGAAATTTATTCTATCTTTCATATGGATATTATTTTGTTGTGAGAAGTTAACATAGTTATGAAATTAGGTGAAAATAGTGGATTATTAGGTGAAAATTCTTATTTACAACAATAATAATGCGATGTGGGGTTCTCGTGTCCTCAACCAAAAAATATATAATAAAAAAATCGATTTTGACATGTTACCTCATATTATATTAAAATTATGAAAAGAAAAGAGTAGGCTTAGAAATCAGCTTTCATAACGAATGCTTAAGCTTTTAATTAGGTGTGAATTTTGATAATTGGGGAGGGGATATTAGGTGACCATTTTTTCCATTTATTTAGGGTCTTTAATTTTGACGATAATTTTTAATGGCACGTTAATGTTATTATAAAAAATGCTGGGGTGATTAATGATACATATTTTTTAATAATTAATTTATTAAAAATAATATATTATAGAGTAGGATTTAAATTTAGATAAAATAATATTTTTTTTAATAGAATTTATAAATATTTAATTGAGAAATTTAAATAAATAATTATATAATTTTAAAAAAATAAACATTTATAAAAAAGTGTTTATGAAATAAAAGTGGATTACAATTTTTTTATTATTATTTTGTTTATTTGAATTTCTTTAATTTATGGGAGTGGTTTTTGGAAGCCTGAGAAACCATGATTTATGGGCATTTAAGCCATCAAAATCACATGGGGATCGCATTCGGTTTAGACCATGCCAATCCTCAACTTGGCCAGATTTTTGTTGTCTCCTCCCAACAAAGTCACCCCTAAAGGGAATTGAACTCAGGTCACCTTGCAAACGAGACCCACATCTTAACTCGATGAGCTAGCGGGAATTGACGTCTTAAAGGAGGACATGGGGGTTGGATTTGATGCACTTATGTGTCCATGGGTCACCAGATCATTTAATATAATCATGGGGGTGAGATTTGATCCACTTATGTGTCCATGGGTCACTAGGTCATTTAATATAATCTCTCTGGGTGGAACCACACATTCAACCACTACCTCGAGGTGCCCCCATGGCTCTAGGCTCGGTGCTCACGGGAATTGAACCCACTCCTCATCCATGGATCCAACCCTTTTGGGCTCCCAAAAAGAAAAAGTAATTAAAAAAATTCAAGTTGGTTCATAACTTATCAAAAATAAAAAGTAATTAAAAAAATTCATCGAGCATAGATTTAGCATAGCAGATCTATTAAGGACCGAGATGGATCCAACACCTTAGGAAATTGGATTCCTCTCGGAGTGTAATAGGTCTGGGTTTAAGATGGATCTATGGTGGTTTTAAGAATTTTTAAGTAAGATTCTATATTATAATAATGCTTTTTTTTACAATATGATGATGATGATGTCGTCCTTTAATGTTTGTAAATAGACCAAAGTTAATCTCAATGGAATTTTGAAATTATTTATTGAGAGATTTATTTTGATATCATCAATAGTAAATGCTTTTTTAATGTTATTACAAAACTTATCTCCTTACCAATGGAGTTATTGACCTCTCAACTATAAATAATAAAAGTTAACATTACATCATCATGTTGTAATAAAAGTATTTAAAAGTGTTAAGTCTATTTTTATATTAAAAATAACAATTTTATCAATCTATAATTTCAATTTTAATACAAAAATTACCTAACCAATTTACCTAAAATATTCAATTTCATAAAAGGCTTAATCACCTTCCAAAATTAAATTTTATCAATTTTTTTTTTAATAAATTCAGAACAAAAAATAAATCCAAAACATACAATGATGACCCTAATAACCCTACTACTATAATGGTGAGACTCAACTAACCATAAATCTAATAAGCATCCTTGACTTACAAGTCTACAAGGATATCTATATTATTGAATATGTGAATGGGTTCGGTGGGGAAGGTAGTAGGTAGGGAGATAGGAACGAGGGTTACAGACCATCGGATGATAGCATGGAAAATTCTTCAACCACCCACAGCGGATCTCTCATGAATTAAAATCCAATTGATTCATGTCCCAATACGATCATCAGTAGTGTCCAAGAAGTGGCATTATTTTAGTGGCCTAGCCTGAGGGTGGGGAGCACCAAAGAAGGACGAGTTGCAGAAGAGGAGCTGAAGATGGTTCAATTCTTGGGTGTGGCCTTGGCTGTTGTGGCTCTTGCTTTGGGCACTATCTATTTCGTTTCAACCAGAAAGCCCAAGCGTAAGTTCTTCTTTATCCTGTGATTCTTTGGATATTTTGATTTATCTGCCTGATTTATGTGTCATCGCTGAAGTTGAGTGCTTGTTAGACGCATGAGCATGCCAGAAATCAGAAAATCAATCCATTCACAGGGGTTGTATACAATAGAAAAGCAATGCCTGTACCTTGTCTGCGTGATTATAGATTGCTTGGATCTCATTTTGTACTATACCCATTATTCTCTAGGATTGCCATGACTTGGGCACTCTGTGCAGTGCCTGGTTTAAGTAATTTAATTCATTATGGATGCCCCCTAGATCCAAGACTGTTTGGAGCCCATGTGGTGAACCGAGCTTCAGCCAGAGAGTCTGTTTTTCAACCATCCGATGACAGGTTTCACATAAGCTCGTTTGATGTTCTAGTGTCATTTTTATCTATTTTGTTTTTGTTTTCCTGAACTGGCAAAGCTCAGGGCTCAAACTTACACTGATGCTTATCACCCACATTGGAACTCTGCACCAGCCGCGTCAGTAGCCTCTTGCGAGTTTACTTGTAGCGGTCCTAGTGATCCTGGGCACTTCCAAATCACTGTTCCTAGATATATCCAACAGGTTAAGGGGGTGAGGTGAACAGTGAAAGCTCATTACTCTGCCTCTACCTCCCATGTTGAGAGGGCAGGTCCTATCCTTGCAGCCCCTACCCTTACAGGTGTCAGTTCATTAAATGATGGATATCAATCTCCTTCGTAGGCTATCCTTTGTAGCACATTGATTTCACCTATCTATTCTAACATGATTATTGGGCATCCACTCTCACTGTGGCCTTGGAAGGTTCACATGGACTGCTTATGTATTTTTTATCATCACAGTCTAGTTGTTTAAAATTTCATTCATAGTGGGCCTGGTAACTCAAGGCACTCTCCAAATTGCCCTCCTCGGAACTCTCCAAATCTCCCTCCTCCAAAAAACCCAACAAGAAGGGGAAGTGAACAGTAAATGCATATCAGTTTGACTTCTCCTGCTTTGAAGGCCCTACCTTAACGGACATCAGCTCATTTGCAGATGGAGGCCAATTTTCATCACAGGTTATCCTTTATAGCATGCCGGTTTCACCTTCTCTACTGATAATTTTATGAAGGGAATCTATTATCACATCTGAAATCTTAACACGCTGTGATATTCATAGCAGAAATTCTAGATCACAGTTTAAGATCCGGAAATTGGTATACCAAGTCACCTATTCTGCAGACCAATAGACCAAAGTATGAATGGGTGTTGAACAAATAAACAATTTGACTGAGTTGATCAAGTTTTGTTTGATAATGATCTCCACCATGAATCCCTCAATCCAAATGACAAGAGTTTCTTGTATTTCCACCTTGCATTATTGGAGGGGTCACCAGCCCAACCTGTTTAACATTATCCATCAAAAGTCTCATCACTGGGAGACTGGAAGGATCACTTAGCCCTCGTCTTTTGGCAGAAACATATTGTGAGCATTCCTCACATCGCCCACCACAGTATTTGAACTCAGGTTGCCCCTGCTTACTGTCATGTATTATAACATATTCTGCACTTATATTGAAAATATCACTGCTATGCATCACCCTGAATGACGAACATCCACAAGGTTGTAACTGCAACCCTTGGTAGGAAACTTAATATATGTTGCACGGTGTCAAACATACACACACTACTGATAGTTCTTGTGAACTTTATCTTATGATATTTGAAAGTGCCAGTAACTTAATTGAGGTTATAGTATCAGGTCTCATGTGGAGTTGATCATGGAATTCCTTAGTAAGGACAGAGATAGTTCCTTTGTAGGTGTAGCCAATAATTTGCAGCTCTTTATCAGAACAACACACTTTTAAGTGTTTACCTTCTAATTCCAATTAGGTGTAAAACCTAGTCAAAGTTGAACAAATCTAGAATTATATCCTTTCCATTTGCTCAAGAACACTAATCCAAAGTAATAATTTTTCATCCACTTTTCTTGCATCAGTCACTAGCAAACTTTGGGCTTCAATTTGTTGACATTCTTGCTGATTATAGAATATTATTTGTACAGCTTGCTTGGATCCAGAGAATTGGAAGAAGTTTAAATTGGTTCAGCGCACACAATTGAGCCATAATGTGGCCAAATTTCGCTTTGCACTCCCAACTCCGACATCTGTGTTGGGGCTTCCAATTGGGCAGCACATCAGCTGCCAGTAAGACATTCTTTTTTTTCTGTTTTCTCTAGAACTTGCTGGAAATTTACTATGTAAGGTCTTTTAAAATCACAAAATGATGGGAACTGACTATCATCTGGTTTTGGTCGTGTCTAATTTGAGTATGCAGGGGAAAGGATGCTGAAGGTGAAGAAGTTATCAAACCGTATACTCCTACTACCTTGGACTCTGATGTAGGCTACTTCGATCTGGTGATTAAGGTGAGTGAACGTGACTTGATTGATAGTGTCTGCCAATTTTGCATATTGACAGAAATATACCATTATTTTGGAATAAATACTTGGATTGATGCATATATTTTGTCAATGCAGATGTATCCAGTCGGGAGAATGTCTCACCATTTCCGCAAATTACAGGAGGGAGAATACTTGGCCGTAAGAGGTCCCAAGGTATGCATTTGTGCTCTGCCTTTTATGTTCTTTGTTTTCTCTGCACCAATAATTTATTGTTGCTCCTTATTCATGTCCCTTAACTACTTACCATGAAATCCTTTGTAAGCAACTAAATAAGTCCTATATTTCATATCTCAAACTACAATTTTCTATTGGCGTGCCTTATGTTTTAGCTTTTATTATTTGCTTGGATGAGAAAAATTCAAACATGTATTTTGAACTGGGCAGCCCTGCTTTGAAGTTTGAGCATTTTATAAATTTTGTTTGAATTACATGTTTGAGAAAGCTTTTTGGAGTTTTGATCAATATTAAAAAAAACTCAGAAAATTATTAAATTCAGACCTTCTGTGTTTTATGTTTCATGACGTCTCTAGGATGGTTTAGAATGCTCAAAAGGTTTTGTAAGTTGAAACTGAGTAATATTTCATTTAACATATATATGTAATACATGGTATCTTATAAGTTATAACCTAATTTTGGGATGTGTTCAGGGACGTTTCAAGTATCAGCCTGGTCAAGTAAGAGCATTTGGAATGCTTGCAGGAGGTTCCGGTATAACTCCAATGTTTCAGGTTTGCATAGTTTCATTTATGTTAACGCATTCCAAATCTGACAGCTGTCCTTTCTAGGAGACTAGCATTTGGAACTAGAGTTAGCGAAGAACTGTGAATCAAGCCTCGCATTTAAAGTAGTCAACTGGGCATTTTGATCTTTGTGAAGAGATATGCTCTAAAGATCAGCAGGACCTATGCATGACATTGAGTTATTGAGAGTTTTTCATTAAGTTCATAGCAGGTTATATGTTGTTGATATTAGCCATTTCATTCAATTGCAGGTGGCCAGAGCTATACTAGAAAACCCAAAGGACAAGACCAATGTATACCTCATCTATGGGAATGTTACTTATGAGGATATTCTTCTCAAGGCAAGCTCTTCTCACTTTTCTCTCACCTTTCTTCATTAGCATTGCTGCTTTGACCAAAACCAGCATTCTTGTTCTACAGTTGTTCTGCCTTAACAGAAATATGCTTTTCTAAGTCATGGAATAAGGGGGTATTATTTGCATATAAATTTTTGTGCACCTTCTGATGTACATCTTATTGTTTCTGTTCCAAAATGATGTAAAACAACTATTTTTGTGCTTATCCTTAATGAAGAGTTATTTAGAGTTTTGAGGTTGAGTGTTACAGGATGAGCTTGATAGCTTAGTGAAGACTTATCCAGGCCGCTTCCAAGTTTATCATGTTCTTAATCAGGTATGCAAATTGCTTTAGATTATTGTGAACAATTGTTTGCTATTTCCCTGAAATGTATTTACTTTTCTCTTACTCTGTTGTATGAATTTCTGGCAGCCACCTGTAGGATGGACAGGTGGAGTAGGCTTCGTTACTAAAGAGATGATTCAGGCTCATTGCCCTGCACCTGCATCAGACATTCAAGTAAGTGACGCCGTAATCAATGAGTGCTTCGTTGTCGCAATCTCACTCTTAATTGTGTATACTGCATGTCACAAGTAGGTACATGTGTAGCAAGGTTTGAATGTGTATTCTGTTGCAGATACTGAGATGTGGTCCGCCGCCAATGAATAAAGCAATGGCAAATCATATTGATGAACTTGGATACACCAAGGAGATGCAGTTCCAATTTTGAAATGTACGGATTCTGACAGATGAATACTGTCCATCTCAAGTAGTTAACGTGTTGCGAATTGTCTCTTCTGCCTGTTTGCTCTTTCTTGTTACCACATAAATAACACGATACTGATATGATTTGGATTCCCACCTTACGACAATTAACATTTTTATCGAAGTCTTTGTTGTACTCATGATTTTGAATATAAAGTTTATGTGGACAACATTTGGGTTAGGCAATGATGCCAATGTAAGGAAATGAGAATCTATAATCTCTTACAAATTACAATACACTTGATGATTTTGGTAAGCCATCCTCTAATGATGACATCTAGGAGAAGCAGTGAATTCATTTAAATGTACAACAGGTTTATTCTCTGTTATTTTATTGTCCAACATTCTGACCTTCAACGGAAAGTGAGGCAATGAGAGTTTATTTTAGTGGTTTTTCTCTGTTATTTTATTGTCCATTCTGACCTTTAATGGAAAATGTGGCAATGAAAGTTTGTATCAATTTTTTTAAAATTAATTCTACTAAAGAAGTCTGTCAAACTTGGTCAACTTGATAATGACTTTGGTAATCAACCAGCTAATTATGATATTTAGGCTTAATGGCTTAGTGTCAAACTGATATTTGATGACTTAGTGCCAAAGATGAATCATGGTAGATGCGGAGATAAAATGGGAGTCTTATGAAGTGTGGCCTGACTTTAAAGGGAGTAACTGTGGGATGTGATGATGGAGCTGCTGTAGGCCATTCAGAGAGTTATGAAGATGATTCTTCTTAGACTTTGTTAGCCTACCCTTCTATTACCTAGTTCAACTAATGCCCATTTATACTTTGTGCATAGATGATGGTGTGTGCAATATTGAATAACTGGAGTGATTTAGTCTGAATTCAGCCTTTCCTAGATACATCGGCTGTTCTTCAATAGGAGTCCCTCTTCAGACATCTGATACGAGGCCAATCAATCCCTACTAGGCAGGGAGGACCTTTCAAGTCATTTATGAAGAGGCAATAAGGAAAATCAATTTGATCCGGAGGCATATCAAATGGCAAAGTTAGATCAGTGGTGAAAATACAATGATGAATGATGGAAGATCTATAGCAAGAGTCGTGTTTTTATGCCAAGCATTCACAAAACTTGAAACATGTTCAGGTTATTGATTCTCCAATGTGACCGAGTGGCTTTTTTTTATATTGCCATGTGTTTTCTGTTCCAAGCATTCACAAAACTTGGACCATGCTCAGTTTATTGATTTTCAGTGACCCAATGGCCTTTTTCTAATTAAAGATTTTGTTTGATTTCTAATAAAAGATTTTGTTTGATTATTTTTATGATCAAAATATATCAGTTTATATTTCTTGTAAATCTTAATTTATCAAGTTCAAGGTTCAACATTTTTAAAGATGCAAAAAATTGTAAAAATTTGCATCTCAAGGGATTTGATTTCCTATATTTAATGTGTAAAATTGGCTTCTAAACTTGTGACAAATCTCCCCATATTGTGTTGTAAAATGTACCCTCTAAATGCAATTCAAGAAAAGGTGGGCAATGTATGCATTTGCCACAAGCACCAGCAAAATTCTAAATTGCTCTAGTTAATTACTAAAACTAGTTAATTACTAAAAATAACAAGTCTTATCAAGTGACATTGAGGTCCTTTGGTCCAAGCATAACCATAGAGGCAGGGACATTAAATAGGAATAGGAAGGAGTAAGGAATAGGAATAAGCGACATATTATCTCAGGGTGTCTGAGGATTGGTCCCTAACGCTAACTAGTGGCAACAGTTTAACATATGTGATTAGGTACTAATGATTAGTGGTGGGGCTAGGTGGCTGTCTAGCGCCATAAATTGCAAGTGCTAGTGTATGTGTAGAGTTAGCAGGGAAGGTGCTTGATGGTTCCTTCCTCATGGTACAAGGGCATCTCTCTAGAAATCCAACAATTGTTAGAGGAGGGGGCCTTCTCCATCTCTACCCGGTGAGAACAATAATTACGTAAGGATATGATTCACATGAATTATGGTCTTGTCAAATTGTGAGAAAGATGTAGTAGGTCCATTTTATTAAATATCACATCATTCCTCTTCTTCTATGTGAATTTTTTAACACAATTGAGTTGCCATGAAGCTTAAAAATTTATAATCTAGGGATGCCTATTTCCCAAGAGAGTTGTGTTCCAAGAAATGGAAGCGAGAAGTTGAGCATAGAATAGAGGTTTGAGAATTTCAACTCGTCCACTATGAAGACAACTAGGTCTTTGAACCTCTAAGTGAGTAAGCCTCTTCTCTACATGTAGACCTACCATTATTGTTAATCAATGAAAAACATAGTTTTTTTTATGTTCCATAACAAGTTTCCAATTGTTGCGTAACTTGAAAAGTTTTTGTTTGGGCTTTGATTTAAGCCTCCATAAAATCTAGAGTTGGCATGTGCACAACCACTTATATCCATCAATAGGTTTGTACTTAGTAAAAGTTATGTCCTACACCATTTCCACTTGCCCCAGGTACAATGTGAACAAGAATGAATAAGGGATTAAATATTTTACCCTATGCAGTGTAATCTTGTTAGGTTTAAATAATAGAATCCTAACCTTATGCCCCGACCACACCATTTACTCCCTTGCCAAGTTATTATGCAAATCCTTTATTCTAACAATTCCTTTTTCTGTGGAACCTTAAGGCCAAAAATCAAGGGATCTCAATTAGGACTCTCTTCTTGAACCAAGGGAGGTGACCATTAGCTGCAATGTTCATTAAAGGAAATTCTAACACTTAAACACTACTCTTTGTGATAGGAACAATTTGATTACTTCCTATGGTTTCTAGATGCTCTTTTTACTATTGTAGAGGTAGTGACATGATATCGAAAGTTTAGACCTAGCAAATATTTTGTCCGGAGAGGCCTCTAAGGAAACGTAGTTTCTCCAAAGCACCTTCATTTTTCCTTCCCTTCCAAAGTCTAAACCATCCATTTAGCATGTTTTACTTGGGCATGTATATGAGTTTTCACCCAATCTCCTACGGTGCAACACAATGCCCAATTGACCTTCCAAAAACCTTTGCCTTTAGACATATAGGCCCATCGAAATCTTCTTATGGCCTTTTCTAGCATATGATAAACACTTGTGTAGGGTACCCACTGTGATTAGTAGACATTATTAGGTAGTTGTAAGCACGCTAGTGCAAATCTAAGATTTGGTTGTCAAGTCTAGAGGCTTGGCAATCCATTTGTCGTTCTTATTGTCAACTCCCGAACTACCAATTGCCAAAGCTCTTTAGGTGACACTTAAGACACATTATGTTCACAATAAATGTTTTAATATGATTTTTCTCCTTTATTTGTATATTTCCTCTAATAAATGTTAGTAAGAAATAGATTATACTCATCACATCTTCTAAACATGCCCCCTTCTTTTATTAGTAATATTCAACATAGGAACTCATTTACCTATATTTGTTTAGGTTCACTCTTATTAGCACTTTTCATTCCTCTATTTTAGCACTTTTATTAGTAACAAGCCTTTACCTCTCTACGTGTCATCACAAGAGAATACATACGATCCTACTACCACTATCCACCTCCATCTATATAAACTCTATTGTACACAATTTGAGGCATGTTGAATGTTGTGAACTTGGAGCTTACCCCTTGAAGTGACATTGTATTAGGATTGCTCCTATGTAGTTATGAATAAACAATATGTTTATTTAGTTCTATTAATTTCTTTTGATTATTTCACTTAATGTTGTATTCTCATAAGTGGTATTTGAGTGACAATCTCGTAAAGACTTTTGTAGCAAGGAGGTTTAAGTAATGGAGAGTTAATATAGGTAGGTTTTTCATGTTGAATGTTGTGAACTTGGTGCTTACCCCTTGAAGTGACATTATATTAGGATTGCTCCTATGTAGTTATGAATAAACAATATGTTTATTTAGTTTTATTAATTTCTTTTGATTATTTCAGTTAATGTTGTATTCTCATAAGTGGTATTTGAGTGACAATCTCGTAAAGACTTTTGTAGTAAGGAGGTTTAAGTAATGGAGAGTTAATATAGGTAGGTTTTTCTAAAAGCTTTTTAGGACTTGGCTCTAAAAAATATAAGCATTTTCTTCTTTTACACCTTAGGTTCATTGTTTAGATAATAATTTTTTTAAAACTTAAAAATCATGCAAAACTCAAAATGCCTTAATTACATTGAAATTTGAAATTTAAATTGCTTTTCTTTTTAACAAACAAATAATATCAACTTCAATTGTTATACAACACTTTCTAATAACCCTTAGAATCATAAAAAACAAAAGTACATTGATTGCAAACCTAAGTACATAAAATTATTCTTCACTTTTTCCATGTAAATTGAATAGGATCATCTTACAATGTTTATCAAATTATTCTTCACTTTTTCCATGTAAATTGAATAGGATCATCTTACAACGTTTATCTTAATGTGATCTTAACATTTTTCTTGATATGGATTTTTTTAATAAGATGTCCTATTAAACTTTGAGAATCATGTAAAAATCAAGGTACTTTGATTCCTCTAAAACCTTAATACATAAATGATTCTTTATTACTTTTAGTACATAAATGATTCTTTATTACTTTTTCCATGTAAGTTGAATATGATCATCTTACTTTTCCATGTAAGTTGAATATGATCATCTTATCAAGGTGCTTTGATTCCTCTAAAACCTTAGTACATAAATGATTCTTTATTACTTTTCCCATGTAAGTTGAATATGATCATTTTACCTTTCCATGTAAATTGAATATGATCATCTTTATCACTTTTTATCACTTTTTCCATGTAAATTGAATACGATCATCTTACTTTTCCATGTAAGTTGAATATGATCATCTTACAATGTTTTTATTTAAATGCGACTTTACAATTCGTGCTAAAACAAAAAGTTGCTAAATTGATATTTATATTTTTTTAATAAATATCATTTTACTAATTTTTTTGTTGTTGCTCTAATCCCATGCATTTTGAGGTATTGTATCATTATTGTTAATTTTAATATATAAACATAAAAATATAGAAAAATAAATAAAGAAAAAAAATAAAATAAAGGTTGATGAGTTTGACTTGTCTTTGTACATTTAAATATTTTATTCTTTTAGACATTTCATAAGTAGAAATTATGATTTTCTCTTTTACCAAATGATGGTTTGATCATTATGGGATATTTATAATAAAGGACATACAATCACTCAAATAGAAAAAGGCATGCATATATTTTTATTCCAATCACTTAATAAAATACATATTAAGTATTTTAGGGATATTTATAATAAAGGGCATATAATCACTAAGATTAAAAAGGCATGCATATCTTTTTATTCTAATCATTTAATACAATACATATTTACGCTGTAGGTGTTTCACCAACGAGAAGCATAACCATTCACGTCGACTAGATTTCTCGCTCATAGAGCGAATGGAATGTTGCCACGTGGATGGTGCCGTCACACTTCGTCGGTGTAGAAAAGGTCATTCTCACACAGAGGACAGTAAGGTAAACGAATTCAATCGAGGATGTTCATGAGGATCTGCTTAAGTGTTTCCATATGATGGCTGGGGAGGCAAGTGGAGACATCAATACTCTTTCCTTCTCCTTCCATATCTCTCCCGGGAAACAAAATCATCCCTCCAATTTCAGAAATGGATGCAGCCTGGACACTCATTGGTTTCCCCCATCCATAGTCTATTTCATAAATGGGAAATTTGGGAGAGCTCACTACGTTCATACCATAGCGGGCCGCCAATCTGAGCTGAGTGAGCATACGCATCATGTCGCTGCCAGGAGATCCATTAAGGAAATCAATCATATAATTAAGCTGTGCATCTGTGCAGGAGCTTATGGCTTCGTGGATGAGAGTCGCAGCGAAGCAGATATCTTGACACAGTCGTTGTTGGACCGTAGTCCGGGCAAAGCCTACGCACAAGAAATTCCCAAAATATGTATAAGGTAAGGGAGGTTTTACCCGATTTCTACCGTCAGCAAGCATTAAAAAAAAATGGGCTCTTTCTCTAGGATCTGTCGAGCTTTCACTACGCATCTCCAAAAATGTGCGGTGACTGCCACATGCGGAGACGAGGCCCCGGTTTGTTCCTTCAAATTTCGAATCATTTCTTCGCTGAAATGAAAAGTTGACATTTCGAGGTCTGTTTCGTCTTTAATGGGGCTCAGAAAACTGTTCTCAGTATTCTGCATGGAGGTCGCTTCGCCAGCATCTGATTGACTCTCATATGCAATAGGAGGTTCCGATTTCATGGGCAGCAAATCGTCTAGGAAAAAATTGAAAATCTACGCTACCTTAATCCTATCGGTTGCTACTTCTTCAGTCCTCTAGGAGATGTTGGGTATTGTGTAATTCTTATCGTCCCGCTTGAAGATTGTTCTCATGTGCTCTGGATTCTTTGAAATGGGAAGTCATCTGCTACACTCTTCCCATCATTTCATGAACTGCCAAAACGAATGCCCGTCTGCAATAACGTGATGAAGAGTGGTTCCAAGGAAAATTCCACCTCCTCGAAAAGATGTGACTTGCAGTACCCATTTCGCTTTAAAAATGCTTGTCACTTTGCTTTATTATTGGGCCAAGAGGCACGTTCACATTCTAGAACCCAAGTGTGTGTGGAAAATGAAAAACCTAATACAGCTAAATGCATGGTCGAATCCCTAATTCACAAATGTTATCAATTCGCTGTAATATCATGAACCCAACGGGAATTTCATATATCTCAGAGCAACGGATTTGTGCTAGCTAGTTGCATTAATTAAGAACCGAGATTGTTTTTAGTACTTGTATGGAGAGAAGTTGCGCATCATAGCTTTCATGCTGCAAACCGTCAGAATGCGTGGGGGTGAGTTGCTTGAAAAAGCTTTTGTGCTGAAAATATTCATTTTCCATATCCTGGAAAGCCATATCAATAGAAGCTTCAATGAATTCCACTCCGGCATCGTTGTAGTCAACTTCCGACCAACCTGATTGTTCTTCTCCTTTGATGTCCAAGCGACCCGCCAAGGGTAAGGAGAACGAAGCTAAGGAGGATAACACTTGATTATAACCTTTAGGCATTCTGGATATAGTATTGAAATTATACAGAAGGATTAATCTAAATGTTTCTTTAATTATTAGAATACATATCATGGGATAAAAGAAGTAAAACTGTAAGATGCCATCAATGTGTTTGGTTAAGTTAAAGTGAAGTAGGACAAGTATGGCCAAGACCTACTACTTGAGAGAATGCAGAGACTATGCATCGAGATTTTCCTGCATTATTTGACCATAACTTGGGGACGAATTTTCCTGAAGGGTGGGTGTATGTAACGCCCCATATTTTGACTTTGCGTGTTTATCAGCCAGACACCTTGCACTTTATTTGCTTGTTATCTATTGGACTCAACTAGACTGAGTGAACTATATTTCCAGCTTGTTAGATTTGATTATATGTTTTTGCTATATTTGTGATGTTACTATGCTTATGTAGATACTATGATTATGCTGTTATAATGTTACCATTCTCATGATGTTATTATGTTTATGCGGTTACTATGTTGCAGTTATCATGATATTCTTTTATTTCATAATGACAGTGTATGTTTAAATTGTCATCCTTGATGAAATACGATATATATATGTGTGATGTGGTACGTGGATACCAACCCATGATGTGATCGGTTCAAATATTTTATGTAATGAAATGAAATGATGTCGATAATATGGATCAGTTGATGATCAAATGGAAATATTGTTATGTATGTATGGTTGCAAAGTGCTAATCTGCAGGACACTCTTAGGTTATTGCAAATGGGCATTCGCCGACGCTACCACTCTCAGGTTCTATGTGGCCAGGTCAGTATAGCTGACATCCACTTTTGTACTAGCAGAGGAAGGATAGGGAGGATGCGGACGTAGGTTAGGATGGGAGGATATGTTAGTACTGTTGAGGGTTGGGTATCCCTTGATCCTGACTTAGTAGTAGTAGGTACCTCTTCCTTGAAAATAATTGATTGATTAATTATTAAGAATCTGAAAATAGAATGATGTTATAATTTGATTGTTAATTTTTAAATGACTAGAAGATACTAAAATGCTTATGTTGAATGTATGTTTGTTATGTCTGCATGAATGATTTTGATTCCGTCAGTTAGTAAATATACATAGGTGAAATGATGCTTTATTATAGTACATATATGATCTATGCGTACGCTGGCCACGCACGCATACCTGGTACGTTGGCCACACACACATACCAACGAGAATCCTAACCATCCACGTCGGCTAGATTCCTTGCTCATAGAGCGAATGGAATGCTGACACGTGGATGGTGCCGTCACGCTTTGTCGGAGTAGAAAAGGTCACGCTTTGTGACATGGATCCGCTACAGGACGAGATGGAGAATCCTCATGGTAATGACAGTCTTCCAAACATTAGAAACGCTAATGAACCGATGGAAATAGGACTTATCCTTAAGCACAATGCGGTCTAGCACCAATACATACAGCTGATTCACCTTGCTGCAGGAGAGAACTTATAATCCGAAGCCGTTGTTGACAAGGATTGAAAACGAGACCTGGAGGATCATCTTCTCGATCTCATGCTCCATGGATGACCTCGCGGAAGGCTTGCGGAAGGTTTAGGTCAGCTAGGGTCTGAGTCTCTAGTTCTCATCCCTGGCCTTCAAGAAACGCTTGAATCCTGATGGTGTGATCCTAGCTTCCATCCAGGAATTCTATTTACAACCCCGATCATATTATCCATGGTGGAACTTGATCCCTTCACATTTAATTTGAAATATAGCCCTGCATTGCTTTTAGAACTCGCCCAAATCTAGAATGCTCTGTTTTCTATTGCTCTGCAATCGATATGTTTTTCTCTAGAAGAAGCAATGGATAGATATAGTGATAGATTGATAGATGCTGAAGCTTTTAACTTGTATATATGTTGAAATTTTGTAAGCTGCATCAACCCTCATATGCTCTTCAGTTTCACACATCAGTTTGCACTCAATGCCTTCCAAGATCCCAATGTTTCCATATTTCTTTCCCGTGCATTTAGAATGGACCATCTACGGCCTTACCACATTTTCATTTTCGGTTTCATATTTTCGGGGTTTCCCTTCATTATGATTTTCACCATTTTCCCAAAGTCCCTAACCCAATGGCTTTCCACTGAAATTTGGTTGACCTGTCTGAATCTAATGGCTTGCTTGCTAAACACACAAAAATAAATAGAATCCAGCTATTAGATAGAGTAGGTTTAGTCTCTTATTGCACCGAGTGAAACGAGGTGCTCTACAACCTAGTATGGGGGAGATCCTGTAACGTTTGTCCATGTTTGTCCTTATAGTCGGCCATAATAAATAAAGTTTATCTTTAACATAATAATAATAAAAATTTAATATTATGTCGGCGATTAATAAAAGGACTTGTATTTTTGTTGGAATTAAATCCTAGGCTATATAATACATGGACGTGTATTTTCGTTTGAATTAAATCCTAGGCTATAAACGTTTGTCTTTATTATTGTCGGCCATTAATTAAAATGTAAAAAAAGGTAAAATGTAATGGAAAGTATTTAATGAAAAGTAAAAAAGTAAAATGTAATGAAAAGTAAAAAAGTAAAATGTATTGTCGCCCATTAATTAAAATGTAAAAAAAAAAGTAAAATTATGGAAAGTATTTAAAAAAAATCCATGTCGGCTCATAAAATAAAATATTATGAAAAGTAATTAAAAAATAGATGACTTAAACCCGGATCTATCAATCAAGAGAGATTAAATTTCTTGAGTTTAAATTTAAAAAAAGAAATACACCTCAAGAAATTGGATCCCTCTCGGTGCTTGATAGATACGGGTTTAAGATGGATCTTTAATAGACAAACAATAGCTTTTGACTATGAACAAAACTGGGTGGCTACGCACAGTAACTCCAAGGATTATGCATTTTCTTAATGATCTAAAATATGTTGGCTGCAATAAAACCCTAGAATTAATCGATCAATACTAAGAGGATAATCTCCAGCATGTCTTCATCTTCTCGTTTTATTTGCTCTCCCTCACAAAAAAAATTCAGTGCCTAGAGAAATAACACAATATTCACCAGGGTCTGTCTCAATGATTAACAAAAATCTTTGCCAAGTAGGAACGCAGATGAATCGAAAATCAGTTGATTATCATCTACATTGGACTTCATATGCAAAGGTATTTAAAGCATTCAATGCTTTAGGGACAATAAATTTTTCTTTCGGTGATGAAACACTATCTGAAATACAAGTACCAATAAGCTGTTAATCTTTATTTCCTTTCTTTAGAGGAATAATAGTTATAAATTATTCTCAGATTGTATAGCAATTTTAGTATGGAGTGGTCTTTACACATTTCCATAATACATAAAACTATATTATAATCATCACCAGACCGAGGCAAGTTAACTTATAATACTTTTATGGGGCAGTCATATTTGCTTAACCTGATTTCAAAGATAAGGTCCTCTAATACTCCTTTGAAGGTCACAACCTATGTCCATTATAAGCATTTAGTTTCGTGTCTATGTGTGCTATATGAACTCGCATTGCACAACCAATGTATTGTTGTTCTCAGAAGTCCTTCTTATTCCAAATCAAAGAAATCAAATTTGATATCAACTTCTATCTTTTGCAGTCAACTCTTAGAGATCCTCCAAAGGAAAATGTGTACAAAGGTGTTTCAGCATCATACACTGTTGTCATTTTAAGTTATTGGATAATTGTGTTTTAAGAATATAGAAGGTTGAATGGAATCCTTTGTGAATATACTAATCATTTTTCGTTTTCAATATTAGCTTTTACTATGTAATAGAATTTTTCCAAAATATTTCAAATGTGGCTAATGCAATGGAGAGTAATGTAGTGAAAGGAGTGAAGATAACCTTGGCAGTGGTTTGATAACTTTGTTTCTATGTTGATACTTATAGAGATATTTGCATAGGAGATTAATGAGTAGTTGCTAATATTTTTATTTTCTAAAGATTGATGAGCAATTTCACTTGTAGAAATTCATTGGAAAGATGCTATACACTATATTCCTAGCTTTATTTGAGTTGCTATGTCTTAATCAAAACATTGAAAAAATTACATTTCTTCAGAATGTAAGAGATGAAATATCAAATATATCCATTATGTTGATTTGTATTATGTTTGGGAACTAATCGAGGTTCTGATTGGGTAGTGTAAAATATTTTGAGCATTCAAAATACATTTTTTTTATTTGCTTTCTTCTCCAATCTTTTGTTGACCTCCTTCCAAGTTTTTCATATTCTCAATACCAATTTTGTTGCATAGGAACATTGGAAATTACTTTATTCTTTTTATCAACACTTTGATTCAATTCTCACCTCTTTACAACAACCTAAAGTGATGAGTAAATTATTTTTTCTTGACTATACATTAACAAATGGTTTGTTCTACACTTCAAATAAGCCTTCTATTCCAGCTGGTTCAACATGACTCACACTCATTAGATAGAAACACTCCAAATCACATGGTGGTCACTTTGGCACATTGGAGACTTCACAACATTTACGTAGATACTTATATTGACCTTCTATGAGGAAGCATGTGAAATATTTTCTTAGAATATTTTCATTACATAGTCAATCTAAACCTTCTAATAAAAATCTTGGATCATACCAACCACTTCAAGTTCCCTCAAAGCCTTAGGAATCCATATCCATGGACTTTATTAGTGGATTACCAACTATTTTTACGAAGATTGATTGTATATTTGTTGTTTATATAAATTTCCTAAAATGGCTATATTTCTTCAGTGCAACAAAACTATAGGTGCTTACAAAGTTGCAAGTCGTTTATCCTATGTGTACGGTAGGAAAATTTGTGGAATTTTCTAGGCTATCAGTGGAGGTTATCTACATATTTCTATCTACATGGATGGCGAAATTGCGTTAGTTGATTGTTCTTTGATTCATGCTCTTTGTTCTATCACAAACAAAATAAGTAGTTGAATGCTTATCTTTAGAACCCATGAGAATTTAACTAGGGAATGGAGGAAAATAAATCAATGACCAAGCAACATGTAGGAGGAGGTGAAGGAAAAATATGGTAATAATTAAGGAAAAAGATCACCAAAATGAAGCTATGCATTTTGGTTATTTTGTTTATCATAAGTTTTTATCCAAATCTTTAGTACAAATGGATTGAGATTTAACTTTGCCTTGAACGATGCTTTTGTAATACAAAGCAATCATACGCAGGAAGTTAAGGTTGTGTCTATGGCAAATGCCATGTTTATTTGGACTTCTCTATATCATTACTATTGTACATGGCACTCTTGGAATGGGAGTTATATATAAAAATAGTATTTTCCTTTATCAAAGAAAAATATGAGATGTCTCTTAAATCTTATGCTACCATTTCCAACACAAAAATAACATTCGTTGACTCATGTTATTAATTGGAAACAATACATTGTTTAGTGTCGTGATGTTTTCTATTTTTGGTGTTGGATGCAAACAATTATAATTAAATTAGATGTGAAACAGTTTGTGAAATTATTAATCCTCAAAATGCAATTCTTAATCTGGATGGAGATTTGAGTCAGCAACCTTCAAAACCCAAAGTTGTAGTGACAAGTGGTGGTTTTGTTTTACCTAAGACTATCTATTCAATAGGTAATCTCACCATGCATATAGGATCTAAGTAGTAACATTGGAATTATTGTCTTTGGTTAATTGAAGAATTTTTAATCAATAGCATTATAGATACATGTGAAACATGTTTCACCTATGGAAATGAAGAGGAAACTTGTGTTGTTTTAGTCTATTGCAACTAAGTTTTGTGGTAGTTTTGAATGCTACTATTCCTCTCCTGCTTGTGTTTACTTTGAAATATGCAACATTTAAGCATATACTTTACCTTTATGGCATGAGCAAGAGACAAAAATCAATATGTAAGAAACATGAAACATAGATTAGTTTAGTATCTTCTTGTAACATGTTGATATATTGGACACATGTATATGTATATATTCCACCCTATACCCAAATTGACATCTATTCATATTTATTGTTGTTAGACTACTTGTTATCCTCCTTATGGTATAGATAGGTATTGAGAAAAAGAGGTACTTGGGAGCTAGGATTGGAAGTATCTACCAAGATTGAGTATTTACTTTATTTATGAGATTTACTTTACTTCATTCTCTTAGTAAGTCAAATATTCTTACTTTAGTTATGATTTTGTTTTCCATTTCAATGATGGTTGTCCAACTAATTTTAATTGTAAATATCATTTGTATCTTCTCATATGTACAACACTCAAATGAAAACTTTGCCTACTATTCTCATTTTTGCAATTTCACCAGATAACAAACTCTTCCAAGGCTATATAGTGGTGAACCAACCCTTTTTGTTGTTCATCTATTCTTCTTTGTCAATGAAAACAAATTTCCCTTCTTGAGAAACTATTGCAGAAATGCTTATATGTAATGTGTACTTTTCAATGGATATTATTGGGATTCATTTTATCTAAAAAACCTAAATGCTTGTTCATATTTTTGTAACAGTGCTATATTTTACTACTTTTTTAGTTCAATGCTCTTTAGTTTCCTTGTTGGCAATGGCTTTTCAAGCTAAGCTCATAATGGATTATCCCAAGCAGTAGTGATATAAATATTAATCTTAGTTGATTTGTAAACTGTGTACTCTCTTTTACATTCATAAAAACAAAGCAGCCAAGCAAAGCGACCTCTCCTCATCTACCTCCACGTTGAATAAATACAAACTTTATATTGAGAGCTACGACCACTCCTTTTGTGTTGTAAGTCTGCATTTTATTGTGCTTTGTTGTGAACTATCTATATTTTCAGAAGACGTGTGAATCCTTGATGTGGTGAGAGTCATTGATAACCAGTTACTTTCCTTGGTTTATTAGTGATTTTCAGAAGATTAATTCATATAGTGACAGGCTTGTTCGCCTTTACATGGTTGAGAAGCATGTAAAGTTTTTATTGTGGACTTGAAATCCTCAATGAGAAGAAAGAAACATATCTGGGTTTCCCACTGTATCTTCCATTCTTGAAGCAAGCATAACAAAGATTCACCACTCCTATTGTGTTGTAAGTCTGCATTTTTATTGTGCTTTGTTGTGAACTATCTATATTGTCAGAAGACGTGTGAATCCTTGATGCGGTGAGAGTCATTGATAACCAGTTACTTTCCTTGGTTTATTAGTAATTTTCAGAAGATCAGTTCATGTAGTGACAGGTCTGTCCACCTTTACATGGTTGAGAAGGATGTAAAGTTTTTCTTGTGGACTTGAAATCCTCAATGATAAGAAAGAAACATATTTGGGTTTCCCACTGTATCTTCCATTCTTGAAGCAAGCATAACGAAGATTCATTTACAACTCAGATTGTGGCACTATCAAGAGCTGGTCCATGAAAGAGTTCTATACCTATACTTGTATATGGAGATTCCTAAATTTATTGCTATAGCACATGGCATGAAAGCAAACTTTTGTTCACAAGTAGTTTGTGCAGTTTAGGAGCTATTATAATCATTGTTTTCATTGATATTATTGCAGAAATATTTTTTCAAATTGCTTATATATTGCAGATATAGTAGTAATCTATAGTGTTGTGATTACTACTACAGAGATTGTGAGAAAATTAATTGTAGTTGGCTCATTGTATTGATGGACTTAACATTATTTTTTGTTATGGGTTGAGTGCCTATGTGAGATTGTTACAAACTTTGCTCTTTTCCGACTAGTATCCTTCGCTGCATGTGCCTATGTTTTTGTTCCTTCTAACTTTCCTCTTTTCCTACTGGCGTTCATTTTTCCCCCTCAAGGGGCAAATGCTATTTTAGTACATTAGAGGCACACTGTAGTGGGGTTTAAGATATTTTATGAGTATGTGAGCATGAGTTGTTATTCACTCATCTTATTTTAGAGAACATTTATTATATAGAATTTGAATACATTTATTTTTAGTTTTTGTACCTAGGAAGTGTTCCCTAGGTGACTTTATTGCCTAAGTCACTTAAGTGGGGAAATAAAGTGACCCTTGCATTAAATGACTTGAGATGAGCATTTAATGTGACTTTATAACTTAAAGTCACTTTTGATAAATTTAAGTGGGTGAGTGAAAATGAATTTATGAGAATTAAATTAGACAATTTATTCTCATCAAATCTCAATCGTTGGATGAAAACTCACTTAGGGTTTAGTAAAAAAGGGCAAGGGAGGAATTTTGCATTCATTTTTGAGAAAAGAATGAAGTGAAGAGAGAGGAGAGAAGCATGAATTTCGAGGAGGGCATTTTGTGCAAGTTTCAGCTGGCATGGATTTCGAGGCAACTAGAATAACGTTTAATGCAGCGCGGATTTCGAGGCAACTAGAATAACGTTTAATGCAGCGCGGATTTCGAGGCAGTAGTATTTAATGATCAACACAGCTCCCTAGGTAACCGTACAATATTGATTTTGGGCACACAGTTCAAGGAGTTTTGCTGGCACATTTCCCGAGGAGGACAACACGGATTTCTAGACACTTTCTGGGCCCAAATCCCAAGAACAGTGGCTCATTTTCAAGGCATAAAGATGGGCACAAATCCCGAGGTTGCTGCACTATTTTCGAGGCAAGTACACTGTCACAATTCTCGAGAATGTTAGCACAAAGTTCGAGGTGAAGTACAACACAAATCCCAAGGAGTGGGTGGGCACATAAATCGAGACAATATGGATTTCTTCCTTCTTCTCAGCATGGATTTCGAGGTTCAGTTTTGCACAGATTTCGAGGTAGTCCGTGGGTGTATTTTTCCGATTGAGATAAGTAATTTTTGACTGAAGAATATTGTACTGAAAAATATTACTGAAGAAATAAATCTCTCTCTCTCTCTCTAACTGGTTTTCCCCGTGGGGGTTTTTCCAGGGCTATTGGCAAAACATTCTAGTGTCTGATTTTTTTATTGTGGTTGTGTGTGCATTTATTTTCTGCTTAAAATATTGAGTTAACAACAATGTTTTAAAACTCAGAAACATATTTTTTTATTATCATTTCCAGTCAAGAAAAACAGAATTGAAATTTAAACAAAATATTGACATTAAAACCAGCAGCTGAAACACTCAGAAAATTTACATGGTATCAGTGCTTGGGTGGCAGAAAAAGTGAAAATTTGTAGACAGACAGTAATTTCCAGATTTGTGATTTTCTTCTGTTAGTGGGTAGTACTTTGTTGGGTTGACAAAGATGGCTACAGGACTTAGGTTGGAGGATAGGCTAGATGAGACAGGAAACTTTGTGCCATGGAAGGCTAGGATTTTGCTGATTTTAGAGGAGAATGAACTGTGGGAGGAGGTGATAAGAAACACTACAACAAACATTGTTCAGATTCGTGCTGCTACAGATGCAACATCATTATCAGCCTTCAACAAGAAGGACTGTAAAGCTAGAAGAATAATTCTTGATGCAGTTAAAGACCATATCATCCCTCACATTTCAAGTAAAGCTAGGGCACATTTGATGTGGAGTGCTTTAACCAGTTTATACAAGAGTACCAATGAGAACCGGAAGATGGTTCTCAAGGAGAAACTGAAGAGTATAAAGATGAATGGTGGAGAGGGAGTAACATCTTACCTTACCAGGATATCTGCAGTTAGAGATGAGTTAGCAGCAGTTGGGGACGTGGTCACTGCTACTGATCTTGTGCGTATAGCAGTGAATGGGGATTCCAAGACCTGGGGTGCATTTGTACATGCTACAGTGGGCAGAGAGAACCTACCTTCATGGGAGAGACTGTGGGATGACTTTGTGTAGAAGGAGACTAGCAGAGGTCTCGTACAGGGCAATTCTTCACAGGGTATGGAAGATGAGGAGAATGTGGCTTTGACAACAAAGGAGGAGAAGAAGAAGAAGGGTCCCAAGCAGGGTGGGGCCAAGTAGCAGCACCAGGGTGGGCAGAAGAAGGACTTGAGTAAAATCAATTGTTATGGTTTTCATACATTTGGGCACTATGCTTCATAGTGTCCAAGCAAGAAGAAGAAGAGACAACAAACTGTAGCTTCAACGGAGGTTGATGACTTATGAGATAGATTTCAGAGAGAGTTTTCTCTGTGTGCTAGACAGATTGAGAGCTTCGAGCCACATGATAGGTGCTCGAGAGAGAGAGCCTCTTTAGTTATCAGCACTGATGTGGATATGGAGATGGAGTATTCCTTATTGATCGGCCATCAGATGAGTGCATCCACCACTGGCACTTGGTATATTGACAACAGAGCTTCGAGCCACATGACAGGTGCTCGAGAGATGTTCTCCGAGCTTTCACAGACAGGTACAGATGTGGAGGTTGTACTAGGCGATGACACCATTGTTAGAGAAGTTGGTCGAGGGACCATTACATTTCAGAGGGAGTCTATGAGTCCCATGACTCTGAGGGATGTGTTATTTGTCCCTAGGCTGAAGAAGAACCTTGTATCAGTTTCCACCATTGAGGACAGGGGTCTTGGGTTTTGTTTCTTGGATGGGAGACTGCAGGTATTCCTTAAGACCACAGGATTATCTACCTCCATGGAGATTGGGGTTAGATGTGGAAATCTATACAAGCTCTTGTTTCAGCCGCAACACGCTCTGGCACACAGCAGCAACAATGAGATTTGTGAGCTATGGAATCGGAGGATGGCCCACTTGCATCACCCAGCTTTGAGATTGTTGAGGAGCATGGTTACAGGGTTACCGGAGTTCAACACAGATCAGAGTGATGTTTGCAGGGGGTTTTCTTTGGGAAAGTACACCAAGACTGCTTTTCCAAGCAGTGACTGCAAGGCAGCAGGACTACTTGATTTTATCCATACTGATATTTGTGGTCCTATGTCATCAGTCTCTTTGACTGGATTTGAGTACTATATCTATTTCATTGATGACTACTGCAGGAAGACCTGGATCTACTTCTTGAGGATCAAGAAGTCACCCTTGGTATTGAGAGTCTTCCAAGGGTTCAAAGCCCTTGTGGAGAAACAGACAGGGAGGCAGATTCAGATGTTGAGATCAGACAATGGGGGTGAGCATACCTTCAAGGAGTTCGATGAGTTTTGCACATAGAAGGGTATACAGAGATAGCTGACAGTTCCCTACACTCTTGAGCAGAATGGAGTAGCAGAGATGAAGAACAGGTCGATTGTGGGAGCAGCGAGAGCGATGCTCCATGATAAGAGTTTACCGTTATTTCTATGGGCAGAGGCATGCAGCACTGCAGTTTATCTACAGAACAAGAGTCCCCATCATGCCTTGGGGAGGAAGACTCCTGAGGAGATGTACATAGGAAAGAAGCCTGAGGTGGGCCATTTTCGCATATTTGGTTCTTTCAATTACTCTCACGTCCCTTTTGAGAAGAGGATGAAGTTTGATCCCACTGCAGAGAGAGGCATCTTTGTGGGGTATGATGAGACTTCGAAGGCTTACCGAATTTACCTTCCTGTACAGAAGAAGGTTGTTGTGAGGCGGGAAGTGAAGTTTGATGAGGAGAGAGCCTTCAGGAAGTCCAGAGAGTTAGAGCACAAGGAGCCATCGGCTTCCACACCTCAGGTGACTCAGGCTTCTTCGATACAGATCTCAGGTCCACAGGTTTTTGGAGTGACTGGATCACAGGGTATAGGCATAGATTCTACAGGTTTACTGGTTTAGGTGACAGGTACTTTAGGGATAGGTTTAGGTTCTGGTTCTCAGGTTACAGGTTCTTCAGGGACTAGTTCATTAGTCACTGGTCCTCAGGGTGTTGGACCTTCTGCTTCTGGGAGTTCTTCAGATGAGGATAGACCAGTATGGGAGGAGCCTTCAAGGAAAAGGAAGCCTAAATGGCTTCAAGAGACCTTGAAGGAAGCATAGGCATTTGGTAGGCCCCAGGAGGAGGTGAGGACAGTTGTGATGCTGGATAGATTGGGGATGGATCTTGTTGCGAGTATTCATGATTCAGAGCCTTCCACATTTGAGGAGGCCTCTCAGCATCAGGTTTGGAGAGATGCCATGATGGAAGAGTACCATTCCATCATGAAGAATGATGCATGGGAGATAGTGCCGAGACCAGAGGGGAAGTCTATTGTGACTTCCAAGTGGATCTACAAGGTAAAACATGTTGCGGATGGCAGTGTGGAGAAGTACAAGGCTCGGTTTGTGGCACAGAGGTTTTCACAGGTTGAGGGAGTTGATTATGATGAGACCTTTGCGCCAGTTGATCGTTATTCTTCCATCAGAGCAGTGATTTCTATAGCAGCAGAGATGGGTTGGAAGATCCACTAGATGGATGTGAAGACCGCATTTCTCAATGGTCTTCTGCAGGAGGAGCTTTACTTAGAGCAGCCACAGGGATTCGAGATTCATGGGAGAGATTCTCATGTGTGTAGGCCGAGGAAAGCCTTGTATGGATTGAAGCAAGCTCCTAGAGCTTCGTACTCCAGGATTGATGCGTATTTGACATCGATGGGTTTTCAAAAGAGTGAGGTTGATCCCAACCTTTACTACATTGTGGTGGGTAGAGATCCTCTCATTCTTTTGTTATATGTTGATGACTTGTTTATCACCGGGGAGGAGCGTCTCATTGCACATTGCAATAGAGACCTTGCTACAGAGTACGAGATGATTGACATTGGGTTGATGCATTATTATCTGGGGATGGAGGTTTGGCAGGAGCCTGGTCATATTTTCCTGAGACAGGGGAAGTATGTAGTTGATATTCTGAGGAGATTTCAGATGGAGGATTGCAGGCCGATGTCCACACCTATGATCACCAAATGGAAGCAGCTTCATGTTTCTGAGGGTAAGTTGGTGGATCCTACACTTTATCGTCAACTCATTGGGTCGTTGATGTATCTGGTCAACACCAGGCCAGACTTGTGTTTTGTGGTGAACACTCTTAGCCAGTTCATGGTGGTGCCTAGGAGTGTACACTGGACTGCTGCAAAACATATGCTGAGATACCTTGCAGGTACAGTGGAATATGGTTTGGATTACAGGGGTTCGTGTGGAGTCAGTTTGGTTGGTTTCACATATTCAGGCTGGGCAGGCAGTGTGAGGGATTGGTTTCACAGATTCGGGCTGGGAAGGTAGTGTGAGGGATCGAAAGAGCACTTCCGGTTGTTGTTTCAGTCTGGGCTCGGCAGCAGTGTTGTGGTTCAGTTGGAAATAGAAGTTCGTTGCATTGAGTTCTACCGAGGCTGAGTATATGGCATCCAGTCAGGCTACTTGCGAGGCACTATGGCTTCGTAAGTTGTTGGTAGATTTGTTTGATTAGGAGCTTAGGCCTATGGTGATCTATTGTGAGAATCAAAGTTGCATTCAGTTCTCTGAGAATCCAGTGTTCCATGATAGGTTAAAGCATATTGAGATCAGGTACCATTTCATCCGTGACTACATTCAGAGAGGAGTTGTAGAGTTGCAGTACATATCCACTGATGAGCAGGTAGCAGATATCCTGACGAAATCTTTTGGGAGGGGCAAGTTTGTTTTCTTCAGAGACAAGTTGGGAGTGGTGTAGAACACCTTCCTTGGTAAGAGGGAGTGTTAGTTTTTGTACCTAGGAAGTGTTCCCTAGGTGAATTTATTGCATAAGTCACTTAAGTGGGGAAATAAAGTGACCCTTGCATTAAATGACTTGAGATGAGCATTTACTGTGACTTTATAACTTAAAGTCACTTTTGATAAATTTAAGTGGGTGGGTGAAAATGAATTTATGAGAATTAAATTAGAATATTTATTCTCATCAAATCTCAATTGTTGGATTTCATCTAATCTCCACTGTTGGATGAAAAATCACTTAGGGTTTAGTCAAAAAGGGTAAGGGAGGCATTTTTCATTCATTCTTGAGAAAATACTGAAGTGAAGAGAGAGGAGAGCAGCACGAATTTTGAGGAGGGAATTTTGGGCAAGTTTCAGTTGGCACGGATTTCGAGGAAGCTAGAATAACATTTAATGCAGCACAGATTTCGAGGCAGTAGTATTTAATGATCAACATAGTTCCCTAGGTAACCGTACAGTACGGATTTTGGTCACACATTTCGAGGAGTTTTGCTGGGCACATTTCCCGAGGAGGACATCACAGATTTCTAGACACTTTCTGGGTCCAAATCCTAAGAACAGTGGCTCGGTTTTCAAGGCAGAAAGCTGGGCACAAATCCTGAGAATGTTAGCACAGAGTTTGAGGTGAAGTACAACATAAATCTTGAGGAGTGGGCAGGCATAAAAATCGAGACATTACGAATTTCTGCCTTCTTCTCAGCATGGATTTCGAGGTTCAGTTTTGCACAGATTTCGAGGCAGACTGTGGGTGTATTTTTCCACTTGAGATAAGTAATTTTTGACTGAAGAATATTGTACTGAAAAATATTACTGAAGAAATAAATCTCTCTCTCTCTCTGACTGGTTTTCCCCGTGGGGGTTTTTCCAGGGCTATTGGCCAAAAATTCCAGTGTCTATTTTTTTTACTGTGGTTGTGTGTGCATTTATTTTCTGCTTAAAAGATTGAGTTAACAACAATGTTTTAAAAGTCATTTTATTTTTATTTTTTTAGCATTTCCAGTCAAGCAAAACATAACTGAAATTTAAACAAAATATTGACATTAAAACCAACAGCTGAAACACTCAGAAAATTTACATTTATTATATAGAATTTGAATACATTTATAAACCATCTCAGTAGGTCATAAAGTAGCAATCGAAGTTAAGTATGTTGGAGGCACATTGTGTTGATGTATATGTAACTTCGGAATGTATTTCACCCATGTATTTCATATATGTATTTTGTACTCCTATAGAGATTGCATTATTCCTCTATACGAAAGTGTTTGTATTCCTATAGAGATGTTATTATTCCTCTATACGGAAGTGTCGTCATTTATATTGTAAGTGTCGTAACTTATACTTGATGGGTTATTAGACCACCTTGTTGGGGTCGGCCCTGTATAATTCATGTGGGTCGAAGGGTTATTAGACCACCCTATTGGAGGTCGGACATGTGGGTTAAAGGGTTATTAGACCACCAAGTGTGGGGTCGTCCCGGATTAAGTTAACCATGGGTTAAGCTAGACATGTAGGCCCCATTAGTTTATTGGGCAGGACAGAACAAGTATAAATAGAGATCGAGAGATCTCTATTTGGTCATTCATTCACACACTTCTCTCATTCGGAAAGTGGCGCACTTATGAGGAGGAGCCTCTGCTGCTAGGAGAAGACTATCTCTTGTATTCTGGTTGTATCATTGCTCTATCTATCTCTGAGGAAGTTATTGGGGTTTTTCACCTTTATGGTTTTCCCCAAGTAAATTCTGTGTCTCTTCTGTGCTTGCATTATTGTGTCCATGATTGATATGCTGTAGATTTGCTGTACATCTTGTTCTCTCAGTTAAGATCCTAGATCAGATTGAAGTAAATTCTGAAAATCTAACATGGTATTAGAGCTAGCCTGAAAGAAGGCATGATATGGCATGTATGACACTTGTTGCACTTACGATGCTAGGGCTTGATATAGCAAAAACCAGTCATCGTAGCACTTTCGCTATAAATCCATTTTGGAGACGTTTTCGGATCTGAAACTTTTACAGGTCGAATATAAGATCCCCATGTACCTTGTTTCCAAAGGAAAACCTCTAATTCGTTGCACTTTGTGATTTATGATTTGTACAATATAGGGTTTCTGTCTCTTCCAGATCTGAGTCAAAATCAGGTGACCTTGGGAAAAAGGTCATAACTTGGGCTAGGAAGCTCCAAATGAAATTTCGTAAAAAGTGATAGGTAGTACATAGACTGTACTATCTCAGGAAAATTTTTTAGAGGCCGAAGTTGAACCAGTGACACGTGGAACTCTGTACAAGTTCACTCTCTTGTATTATCCCATAAACAGGTCACGTTGCGACACTTGGCATAAATCTCTGTTAGAAAATCCAATTGAGGTCAGATCTGTCGGGATGGAAATATGACATGTCAGGATACCACAGAAATTTTTTTTCAGACCCTGTGGATCGAAAAGTGCGGAGTTACACCATAAACAATCAGGTACATATTTCTGTCAAAACATAATGATTTTTGAGCACCTTCATTCATGGCTTCTGGAATTTAGGGTTTCGGAGAAAGTTGGAATTTTTGTAATCGGACACTATGGCTGAATGCTACCCATCAAAATCGAAATTTAGAGATCAAGATCATAATTTTTGGTTGGGTAGAAGGCCGGGCTTGATCAGACCCTAGTTCGGGACTTTGGTCGGAAAAGTGGAAAATTAGGGCTTCTGCAAAAATGGGAATTTTTGAAATCTGTGACCACGGCTGGAAGCTCCTCAGAAAAATAGAAGCTTAGAGCTTTGGATCAAACCTTTTGATTGGGAAGAAGAGTGGGCTTCATCAAACCCTAGTTCGGGGTCATGTCTAGTGAATCCAGAAGTTTCAAAGGCAAAATTGAGGAGTGAAACTTTGTAGTTTTCAAATTCTGAATACACCAGCTTGATCAGCTCAGCAAGGCACATATTTCTATCCTTTCGAAAATTTGAAATTCAAAGTTTGATTTTTTGGGGTTTCTTTGAAAAACCCTAATCCAGCTCAGATCCAGTTCCTGCAAATCAAGTGGATTGGGTTAATCCTAGAAGAGGATGGATTGGTCACTTGCATAAGTGAAGAAGTTCCTGTTTCAGAGGGAGATGAGGCTAAGGCTTTACATAAGAAGATTACAAGCAATCTCGACAGGTATGACTCATCCAGGTATGTCTCGAGATTTGTTCATGATTAAGTTTATGATATGATTGTCTTCATGTTATTACGGTTAGAACAATCTTGATTTTAGACTTGTCGTATCACCTTAACAAAATTATGAATGCATTCGTTAGGGTGTTGACACTTATGATTATACTAATGCATTATGGTGTTGTATTAGGTTTATGTTGTCCGCTAACATGAAAGGTACACCAAGGAAGACAAATCATGTTCTAGTTCAAGAATATATGATCATGATGAAATGAAGACAAAGATTCATCCATTGTCATGGATCACTTAGAAGATCTACTTACGAGGTATGTATAACTTGGTTCTACAATGGTTAACTTATGAGACATGCAGGTTACTAGCACAAGTCACTGAAGAGAACCAGAAGACATTATGCGGGTATGTTAGACATAACTAGCTAGCATGCTAATCCAGGTATGTTTTTCCTATATCAAGCTAGAATCCTACCTTGTGTTAGGATCTTATACTGTTGTGTTGTTGATAATGATTATTCATGAAGTCATAGGTTTGAATAGTCATGGTTGTATGCATATTATGTTTCTTACCATAATTGATGATATGACTAACCAGAAGAATCATGAAGGTATAGGTTTGAGTAATCATGGGTTTTATGCATATTATATCTCTTATCTTGATTGATGATTTAACTAACCAGAAGAGTCCTATGATCAAATAAGAATATGCAGACTTCCCTGAAACCTTGAATACTAATGCTTATTATTTCTGTTTGAAATGATCGTGACTATAAATGCTTAATATTATTGTGTTTTGATAGTATTGAGATTACAAGGATAACACAATCATGATACTAATAAGTATGCATAGGGACCTAGGATGAATATAGGTTCAAGGACAGGTAATCCAGGAAGCAAAGATCAAGAGGGAGCTCACTCCAGTAGTTTCTGCAAGGATGCAGATATCCAGAGGGAGTTGACCATCCTTCTGCATTCCACAACAGAAAGGTGTAGAAGAAGCTACTTCAGCAGCTCCTGCAAGGAAGCAAAGACTCAGAGGGAGTCCACCGAACAAAAAAACAAAGATAAGTATTTTAATTACCATTTCTTACATATTTGTTTAAATGAAATTGTTCAATGATGTATAGGCTTATGTTCCTAGACTTAGGATATGTATTGTGCATATTAGAATGATTGCATTAATGAACAATATACTACTAATATGCATTTGATGGGTAAGTGGCCTATGGCACTGTACAACATTCCATTGCTACTTATCTAGAATGAAACCTCTTTTCTAACATGTTGGGAGTTGTGCACACTCTTAACAATGTTCTGGTAGAGATTGGAAGGCATCTAGAAAGTTACGGAATATGGATAAATGTTGTATTGAAGCATTGGCTAAGATAATTGCATGACTGTATGAAATATTTCTTTATGTGTAAGAATTTGTTCCATGAGATGTTTTCTAATCATGCAATTTAACTTGTTGTGTAGGAAAGATCGTATACCATCACCTACAAAAGAAGGACTACAACATTTGTTCAGCAACAAAGTTGTCTATTGAAAATATTGAAGATATTGAAGTTCCCAGGGTCTGGGAAGAATGCCATGATCGAGGAGTACCAGTCGATCATGAAGATGTTTGGTATGCAGTCCCAAGACCTGAAGGGGAGTCTGTAGTGACTTCCAAGAGGATATACAAGATCAAGCATGCTGCAGGTGGTAGCATAGAGACTTTTGCTCATGTAGCCAAACACACTTCCATTAGATCCATACTTGCTCTGGCTGCAGTGATGAAAGGGAAGATACACCAGATGGATTTCAAGACAGCTTTCTTGAATGGTGTAGTTGAAGAAGAAGTGTATGTGGAGCAGCTACTTGGTTCTGAGACACATGACAGGGAATCATATATGTGCAGAACTTGGTATCCAGTTTGGGATTTACCAAGAGTAAAGCGGATTCCAACCTTTACTACAAAGTTGAGGAAGGGAATCCTGTGATTATACTTATGTATGTGGATGACCTATTTGTAACAGGAGATGACAAATTGATTGCCGATACAAAGAGGAAGCTTGCTGTCGAGTTCGATATGAAGGACTTGGGGATGATGCATTATTTCCTATGAATGGAGGTGTGGCAGAGTGCAGATGGGATCTTCCTTGGACAAGGGAAGTATGCAGTAGATATCCTGAAGAGGTTCGAGATGATGGGTTGCAAGGACATGGCCACACCTATGGCATCGAACTTGAAGCTTCTATGTGATGCTTCATCTGAGCCAGTTTATGTCTCCATGTATCGTCAGATGATTGGGTCCTTGATGTACCTGACGAACACGAGACCAGATATTTGCTTTGTGGTGAACACATTGAGCCAATTTCTGACAGATCCGAGGAGTGTTCACCTGGTTGCTGTAAATCATATTCTAAGGTACCTGAAGGGTACGATTGACTATGGGCTCAAGTATGATGCGAATCAAAAGTTTAACCCCCAGGGTTATGTTGATTCAGATTGGGCAGGAAGTGCTGCAGATAAGAAGAGCACTCCTGGGTGCTGCTTCAGTATGGGATCAGGTGTGATCTCTTGGTTTAGCAGGAAGCAGTCCTGCGTAGCACTGAGTACAGCCGAAGCAGAGTATGTTGCGACGGATGAGCAGGTTGCAGATGTATTGACCAAGCCATTGGCCAGAGTGCAGTTTGAGTACTTCAGAGAGAGGCTTGGTGCACTTCAGATCGAGGTTCCTTCCAAAGGGAAGTGATGAGTCCAGAAGATGCAGATGCACATGAGATTTTCTGACATGGTTGATGTGTTCTCCCATGGTCATGATGTAATTGCTGATCCATTCTCACATGGTGGTAGATGTGTTCTCCCATGGTGTAGATGTAAGGGCGGAAGCCATTTTTCACATGGTGGTAGATGTTTTCTCCCATGGTGAAGAAGTAAGGGTTGGAGCCTTCTCCGAATGGTGGTAGATATGTTCTCCCATGTCGGTGGTGTAAGTGCTCGATGATGTGCATATGGGATGTGCTTCGTGGACGATGAGATGATCTGAAGAGGACGATGCTATGATGATCAGGAGGATCATGGATGATGAGCATCAGGACGATGCTCCAGTTACTGCTCTGTATATGCATCAGGATTATGTTGGATATGATCAGTTGGACCATTTATATGTATATGTATGTACGCATCATGTTGGATGTTGGATATGATCGGTTGGATCATTTATATGTATTTGTATATGCGTCGTGTTGGATGCTTGGACCATGTATCTGTATATGTATTAGGTGGATACATTGTATGATCAGGTAGATCATGTATGTTGATATGTATCAGGTATGATCAGGTGGATCATGTATTTGTATTTGTATTAGGTCGATACACTGTATGATCAGGTGGATCATGTATGATGATATGTATCAGGTAGATACTTGGTATGCATCAGTTGGATGCATTGTATGATCAGGATGATCATAGATGATAAGCTTCAGGATGTGGCTCCAGATGACATGCAACAGGATGTTGCAGTGATGATGATCAGGATGATCATGTGTACATCGGGATGATGTATGTTGAGTATCAGGTTGATACTCTGTGGCCGTGGACAGGTTGTGCAAATGAAATCCTAGATTTGTTCTAGGTCACATCCAGTATGAAAAAGGACTGGCACTGTGTATCACATGTAAGACCTGGGAGATCCTATAGGTTGGAGTTGTGTACCCGTAATAGTTTGGGATGCTCTTTCGAGGGTTTGTGATAGTGGACCACATGTAAGACCTGGTAGATCCGATAGGTTGGGCTATGTGCCCGTAATAAGTCCAGGGATGCTCTTTCGAGGGTTTGTGGTGGGATGTTACATGTAAGACCTAGGAGATCCGATAGGTTGGGCTGTGTTCCCGTAATAAGTCCTGGGATGCTCTTTCGAGGGTTTGTAGTAGAGTTCACATGTAATCAGTCATGGAGATCTTGCCGGTCGTGCTTAGGCACATAAATGTTCCTGGGATGCTCTTTAGAGATCTTGCAGGTCGTGCTATGCACATAAACGTTCTTGGGACACTCTTTTAAGGTTTTGTGACAGTCACATGTAATAAGTCCTAGAGATCTGGACAGGATGAAAAAGGCCTCAGATGCTCTTTAGGGTTCTTGCTAGTCAAGAGGCTCTTTTAAGGTTTTGTGATGCACGTAATAAGTCCCGAGGATTCCACAGTATGGCCAGTGATGATGAAGACCTGCAGGTGGTGGGCCTACATCCAGTATGAAAAAGGACTGGCTTTGTAGAACTTCCTATGATGAGTAGATTTAGAGATTGATTGAGATAGCAGCAGCAGTGACAATGACGATGATTCGAGGATGATGATTTGATGATGATGATCCAGAGAAGAAGACTTGTGCTAGTAGATATGTGTCGATAAATACCTTCCTAGTTAAGAGGGAGTGTTGATGTATATGTAACTTCAGAATGTATTTCACCCATGTATTTCATATATGTATTTTGTACTCCTATAGATATGGCATTATTCCTCTATACGAAAGTGTTTGTATTCCTATAGAGATGTTATTCTATCTCTATACGGAAGTGTCGTCATTTATATTGTAAGTGTCGTAACTTATACTTGATGGGTTATTAGACCACCTTGTTGGGGTCGGCCCTGTATAAGTCATGTGGGTCGAAGGGTTATTAGACCACCCTATTGGAGGTCGACCATGTGGGTTAAAGGGTTATTAGACCACCAAGTGTGGGGTCGGCCCAGATTAAGTTAACCATGGGTTAAGCTAGACATGTAGGCCCCATTAGTTTATTGGGCAGGATAGAACAAGTATAAATAGAGATCGGGAGATCTCTATTTGGTCATTCATTCACACACTTCTCTCATTCGGAAAGTGGCGCACTTATGAGGAGGAGGCTCTGCTGCTAGGAGAAGACTATCTCTTGTATTTTGTTTGTATCATTGCTCTATCTATCTCTGAGGAAGTTATTGGGGTTTTTTACCTTTATGGTTTTCCCCAAGTAAACTCCGTGTCTCTTCTATGCTTGCATTATTGTGTCCATGATTGATATGCTGTAGATTTGCTGTACATGTTGTTTTCTCAGTTAAGATCCTAGATCAGATTGAAGTAAATTCTGAAAATCTAACACATTGTAGAGGGGATTAAGCTATGTGTGTGTGAGCACTAGTTATTATTATTCATCTATAAAAATTAAGCTTAGTTTAAGAACATTTATAATATGGATTTTGAATATAATTAGAAACCATCCAAGTATGTCACAAAGTAGTAATTGAAGCAAACCTTTTTGTCCTCAATAAAAAATCGAATGCTTGATAAGATCTTGTAGAAAAATACATCACTAAAAGGGTGTCAAGGTCACACCCTAACCCCCTCTATTTTAGGATTTAATCAAGTAATGCATGTGACAATCTCCTTTGAATAAGGCCAAGTAGTTAGTAGTGGACAATTAATTAATGTAAAAGTGCATCTCTAATAATTAAAGCTGATTAGGTTGTTGGCACTCCTTAATTATGTGACCAAGTCAAGTAGTTAGAGCTTTGGGATATTAAAAGCCTATTTAAAGAACTAGGAGGCTATGGATTGTTTTGTAAAGAATTGTTGAAATTGGAGCTCTACACAAGTGAAAGGTCGCTCGACCTTGAGAGGTGAGTGAACATTGCTTCCTGAATTGATTATTATAAAACAAGGGTTATTTTTGCACCATCTCTCTTCTCTATTTTATTTTGTTTGGTATTTATGCACTATAATTTATGGTTTTTTGCATCACATATTCTTTTTTGTTTTAAGTTTAAGGTTTAAGGACCACCACAAGTGGTATTAGAGCACTTTCTTGAGCCATCACACCTCTAGAATTTTCACAGATTTTTTTTAGGCTAGAAACATGTTTCAACATGTTTAAATAACACAACGATTTGTCATTTAGCGAGTACACATGTGGTTGGGGAAGCATACACGCCATAGAGAATACAAGTGGTACTAAGTCACATTTGTTGAACACCCTTTTAACCTTTATTGGTACCCCTTCGAGTAGTATCACACTAGACAACACTTGTATATGAAATCTCACTTCCACATACCCTTGGGTATATTGAAAGTTTTGTAGGAAACCTAAAACCAATTATAGATCATCCGATTGACCATTTTATTGCTATAGTGGCATTGAGAGAAACACTCAAGAATATTGCTCTCTATTACCTATGTAGCTGAGTAGTACGACTAAGGGCACAATTAAGCCTCCTTAGTTAGTTCCTTGAGAGATTGGGTTGAATATTATTATTGGACCCTACAAGTATATTAGAGGGCTATAACAGCTAGCAATCCCTTTTCATTAGGAACTTGTAAATCATATCCTCTGTGACCAACCAATGGAATTCCTACATCTTTGTATATGGAAGGAATTTGACAATTCTGTTAGTGTAGTAACACTATTCTCTGTCTGTGACCAACTAGTCAAATTCCTAAATCTTTACATCTAGAAAGAATTTGGAAATTCTATTAGCGTAGTAATATTCTAGGATCCACTTACACCATTGTTGGAGGCCTATCTCAAAAGAATCCTTGCATCATGTTGATTGTATTGGTGTAAATCTCTAACAATCCTTTTCTTGTGGCCACTACCACATATGGTGATACATCTCAAAATACTCCTCTTTCACCCTTGATCATTTTGAGATAAGATGGTGTTAATACTTTTCAACTCCTAAGTGGTCCCACACTTGCAATCGAATAAACATGGAGGACCATACCAAGGATTTTCCTAAGGACACAAAGGACCTTAAATCAATGGTCATGGCCTTACAACATATAGTTGTAGAGATCCACCTCGATCATGCTAACAAAAAAAAATGTTGAAAATCCTAAATAAACATGTGGGTCTAGTTCCTACACCGGAGGATCAATCCAAAGATGTTATTATTAATGAAGAATAAGGCTCTTACACTCTCTTCCTTGACACCAAGACTACCATTTCAGGATAACAATTTATGGTGTTGCTTCTCAAAGGTTGATATACACAAATTTATTAATTGCTCAGATCCCTCAGATTGGTTACCCAAATGGAACACTTTTTTCTCTCCATGGTATTAAGGATGATCTCCAAAAATTAAAAGCGGGGGTCTTATATTTAGACTAAGAACGTTGGAAATGGTGGCAATGATACCATAAATCTGATTGTTGTTGTTCCTTGGAGCCAATTTATGAAGATCATTCATGATCATTTTAAAAGGGACACTCATTACCTAGAAAGGTTGACCAAATTATTCCAAATCAACACAGTTTTGGACTATATTATATCATTTGAGCAATTGGCAATTCACATAGATGGTCTCTCTGATTCTTTTTTGGGAAATGCTTCATTAGTGACCTCAAGGAGACAATTTGAGCACATGCCATTATGCAGTTGTTATAGCACTAATTGGAAATTTTGTAACTATGATGATATCTAGATGACCTTAGTTCCAAACGACACTCAAGTGTCCCCAATCATCATCCAAACATCCCTAATATCACTGGAAGAGCCCCTAATAGCTGCTAATGATATTGAATTCCACATAAGAGTAATCCAAAATGATGGTCACATCCTTAGGTAAAGATCTCAGTTCTTTCCGGCCTAAAATTCACTAAAATTGAAGGTTTTAAGCCCCACACACTTCCTCCTTAGGCAACATGCATGGCCATGCGCCTTTCCTTCATGCAAGGCACACGGGCCAAGAAAATGGACAAAAAAACATAAAAATCACAAAATAAAAAAGTTGGGATATTAGTTTCATCGATGATAACTACTTAGAGCTACCTCCTAACCATCTCAACCATGTCAAAAACTTATAAAAAAGACATTCATGGGAGAGAAAGGGAGGGGAGAGAAAGGGAGGAGAACACACTCACACTGCTATTATGCTAGAAGATCTGTCATCCTCATATTCTAAGTTTTTATGTCTGGTTTCCCCTCTTAGAGATCCTTTTTCCTAAGACATCATCCTCCATTGTTTGTTGAAGTCACCATCCATTAGTGACTTATTCCTTACACCCAAAAGATCGAAGGATTGAGAAGCATGAAGTGTATGTGGCTTGGGTTGTAGAGGGATCTCAGAAATGGTTTCAAGAGGTGCCGACAACAAAGATCAGGTAACATTTATTTGTTGTTTTTCTTTTGATTAATATAGATCTTTTATCTATCTCACCCCCCCCCTCCCGCCCCCTTCAACTCTATGTTAAGTGTTTATGCATATTTGATATAATTGGTTAAAGAGGATTAGCCTCCCTAATAGATTATTTAGGGTTATTGAATGATAAAGTTGATTTATTCGATTGATTCACGCTTTTATGATGCCATAAGTTGTGAGAAAGGTGTTTTTTTTTGTTCAAAACCTAATTCGCAAGGATTATAGTTCCATGTAAATGTTGTAAATACTTAGATTTAGTTACTAAAATACGACAAAGAGTCACTAATGATGAGTAACGCACCTTTGGAAGATGAAAACCAAAAGTCACTGCATCCCTAATGTATTAAAAAGGCACTTATGCTCAATTTAATGCAATGAATCTTGGAGTTATTCCTTCAGTGGTATGAGAGATGGGCTCTGCCATAATTCCTGTCCCATCACTTCTTCCTACTCTGACATATTTCCTTAGTCTGCCATATTCTGTGCTCTTCCAGTTCTTCCAGTTCGGCATGTGATAACTAGCACTCAAATCACCCCCTGTCGGCGACGGAAATTTTTCCGGCCAGCCACAGTTTCACCCCTTCTAGTTATTTTTTTGGAATTTCTACGATCTTGGTCGTATTATAATGGGCCAAAACCCCTAGGGGCACAGTTCCATGGCATAGTTCCATGGCATAGTTCCGCAGTAAATGGGATGGAACTACGATTCCGTTGGTTTTCATAACCGGATCTAGGGAACAAATCGCTGAAAAAGCTGGGCGATTTGAGTGCCAGTTATCCCACGCCCTCCAGTTCTGCGCTCATCTCTATCTCTTACTTGCCCATCTACCAGTTTCCATAATACCTCCAAAATTTTCATCTCTACCCACGAATTATCCTCACTCTTCTTGTAATCAATGTTTTGAATTGTGTCCTGCTTGACTTCAATTTCTTAACAGGCGTATTGATTATGGATTACTCATGTGCATCTGCGTGTTGTATCTCTCTCAGGTCTGTCAGCTGGTAAAGTCCGTCATATCTATGCACATTGATCATTGTATCTGCAAGTTGTATCGACATATTAGACCTTAATATATGAATTTTATTTGCCTCACTCCATTTATGTCTGACTGTACCTTGGGAGTTTTCAACAGAGTCTCGACCTAGAGTGAACCCCTCTTACTGAGAGAGATACAATACACAGATGCACAGTAGGAATCCGTAACCAATACACTCATTAAGAAGAACCCCTCTTGGTGTGAGTGAACCTCTCTTGCTGAAATATCTATTATCTATTGCATATTGAACATGCGACCTACATAAGTCTCACCATAACATAGCTTTGGAAGTCAGAGCTCATGCAAATTTGGAGAGGAGAATACTAGCATGGAACGAACGCAATGTTGGAGAGGAGAAGACTAGTATGGAACAAATGGTTGGAGGATAGATCCAAGGACATCTGTGTGAACAAGGTTAATTCAATGGTGCATTTTACCTTTGTGAAAGGTATTTCCTGCTCTGATGCGTGAAAGGTAAATAAATCCTCTGCCTAAAACTTGTACATTGAGATTGGCCGAGGGTGTGACTTCCTAAGTTGGGCGCTGGGATATCTTGTGTCTACCTTGGTGTTTGTAGATTTTTAGTGTTTCAAACATCTGTAGTGAGTGGCGGTAGGAACCAGAGAGGATAATTGGTTGTTCACCATTTGCTAACATTACGTATATACATATGAATTGGAAATTTTGAAGCAAGAAGATTCGATGTAGCCTTGGATAGGATTATATATGCCATATAAGATATATTTGTTATATCCCAAATCAATACTTCTCCATCCGTGACAACACTTTCATGTCACACATGGTCATCCGTGACGACACTTTCATGTCACACATGGTCATGATGTCACTTTCATGACGAAACTTCAAAATGTCAAATGTACGGTTCACAAAAAAAGACAATATGGATGGAAGATCTTTAATTTGGTGTCTTTTTCTTTGGCCTTGATTATCCAATGATTCTCTAGCACTTGAAAATTTTCTAACTGGCTTTTAGGAAAAATTCGCTCCTAATGATCTGTCAACTAGGGATTAAATCCCTCCTAATGATTTGTCAACCAGGGATTTTCACCAAAATCGCCTATTTCCTTTACATTGCAAGCAGTTTTGCCTAAAAAGCTCAAAAAAATTAATAAAATCTCGAAATTGGGGCAGTTTGGGTGGTTTAGTAACTTACCCCTCAGTTATAACTGCTCCCTACCCTAAAGTAACCATCTCCACTTAGTATAAAAGAAAGGGAGATGAGCCATAAATGGGGACTTTTTTCCTAAGTATTCTTATGCTGGAGGAATGACCTTTCTCTATCCGTTTGCTATCCATGTTTTGAAACTGCTGCCCTAGTTAGTTTCTAACCCTGATACATTGGAACTTTGCTTGGGATTATTGGAGAAGAGAAGCAGGAGACCCGGAGTCAATGTTTTGTAAGGTGCCGAAGAAGAGAAGAGGTAATATTGTACTTGTTTCTACTGTTTCGATAGAGATTTGACATCTTTCCCTTCCCAAATTTTGAATTGAATGTCATGTTTGATGAAGAATTTAGCATTTATGTATTGGAAGTTAGTTTTTAGATTTATGTTCTTGTTCTTCTTTCAATTCATTAATAATTATTATTATTGTCAAATGTGTTTGAGGAATGTGTTAGGTTTGTTTTGCAGGTTTTTGGGTTGAAGGTTTGAGGCAGAGCCAAGGAGCACACAAATCTAGGATCAAACTCCATAAGCAAGGTGCACATTTTCTTTCTTTCGGACTCTTGACATAGTTTTGCTTGGATCTAATGTCTAATTTGCTTACTGTGAAACCCTAGATGTCAATTTAGAAAACCTAGTATGTTGGTGACATCACCTCAGTCATAGGTTAGATTTCCACACAACAATATTCTTTTGTATCTCTTTGTTCTTGGCATATGAGGTCTAGGTGCCCATGAACAATTGTAATCTCATATTGTTACAAGATTCATTGTATTACATAGATTGTTCTTATAATTATTGTAATGTTTGAAATCATTGTATTGTAAAAGGTGGCAGAGACTCAGACCTACACCTCTTATTATTTGCACTACTTATATTTATTGCAAAGTAATTCATCAAAGATGCACTCTTTGTCCTCCATCGATAGAGTAGTGCTCACTGACAAAGACAACTACCCATAATGGCTAAGGAAGATCAAGCACATGCTCATCTTCAATGATCTATGGGAATGCACATATGAAAGAGATGGGACTTAGCTTTGAAACAATGGTGCACCTATGGAAAAGCTCATTTAATAGATGACCTAGACAATGAAATCATACAAATCACACATTTCAAAGGGTTTCAACCATTGGGCATTTTCCAAGATAGGTTTTCTGAATAATTCAATTTCCCCATATTGCTTTTTGGATCTAATAACTTAATGACATTACAAAATAGTTTACTTGTCAACGAATAGCACAATGGGAGCTCCTTCATGCTTCTGAAGACTTTGCAGCACATAACACAACTATTTTTTTCAAGGTAGTTCAGACTCTCATCAACCAGGTTTCGAATTCTGCATGGATTTCAATTCAAAAAGGGGAGCTAAAAAGAAAAAACCTTGTTGCAAAATATGTAAAATATAAAACAAATCCGGGAAAAATATTGAAATCAGCAAAATATAAAACAAATCCGGGAAAAATATTGAAATCGGCAATTTCCTATCACTGCCTTAGAAACATACACACATCTTTTGACTACTTTAAACACATAAGAAAGGGTGTGTTTGCGATGATACGACAACTTGGTCCTCCAACATTCTTTATGACTTTTACTAGTGTTGAACATCTTTGCCCTCTTTTGTGTAATGCATTGTAGGAAACTAGAAGCAAGTCTTCTAAAAAATGGTAAAACAAATTTTGATGAAACTCACGAATCATTGATAAGACAACATCTTGTCATTTGCAGCCACTACTATAAACATAGAATTTTAGCACTACGAACTTTAATATCAAGTAATGATGAGTTGTTTGGATGCATGGAAGGCTACTTCTTTATCACTGAATTTCAAAGTAGAGGTAATGAACATTACCACAGACTACTTCGGACAAAAAATGCCCTTGTATATCGAAAATCTTATGAACATGATATAATAGCATTTGTTGATAGATTTTTATCTTCTGATTCATCACTTCTTACCAGTGAGTTGGCTAAGATTCAAATGCATCATCATACAAAGGATTGCAAAAAATATCGACATTCTAGTTGTAGGTTTAATTTTCATTTTCCTCCAATCGAAAAAACTGCTATTTTGCATCCCTTGGAAAATATCGATGATACCGATACTAGAAACTTCTATTTTGAGGTCTAGTTCTTACTGTAAACTGCCTTAGCTTGTAGTTGTTCTTTTAGGATCCTATCCCCCCAAAAAGTCATATTACAGTTATTCAAACAATTGCATAGAGCACATTACAAAAACTGCTAAAAAGCAGCAAAACCTCCAATACTGGGGCACTCAAAATAGTGAAATACTTCCCCATACCAACTCCAGATATAGCCTTCAAAAAAATAAGCAACCGAACAAGAACATTAGAGCTCCACATCAGAAATTGGGATCCGCTCCTCTTTATGTACAATGCTAATGAAAAAAAACGTGGCCACCATAAAGACAACCTTCCACCTCAAATATGAACAAAGGTCGCCAAATATGAACAAAGGCCACTGCCCCACTACCGGAGCCACGCCACAAAGCCCACCTCCTCCATTGGTTCCATCTCAAGAGCCTCGCCGTCGTCATCGGAGACATCTCCAAGATCCTCTCCGCCACTTCCAACGAATAGGGGAGAACCAGAACTCATCATTCTAAACCCCGCTACCCAAGCCACGCCACGAACCACATAGTCTCTGTCGGTGCCAAACTCTCCATAGAAGCTTCCGCCGGTACCATTGAAAAGGAACAACCACTGTCTCTAGAAGCACACCGCCACAGGAAAAAACATTCACCACTGCAAGAAGCCCACCGTAGAAACCGCAAGACCAGAGGATTCAAGAAGATGGAAGCAGAAGGATGGATGAGCAAGGGATCTAGGGTATGAACCCTATCCACCTATAAGTATTCGATGTCAACCCTCAAAATGCATCAACTTCCCTTAGCAATCTCGTCTCAAGAGTGTATAATTCCTTTGAATCTATTAAACAACCTTACATCATGAGCAAATAATATTATTATGACGTTAGAAAATACTTGGCAAGGAGCAGCAATCAATAACAAAAGAGATCATAATGAGAAAGAAAAAGGACACAACCACTCCAATTCATTTATTCTTGACTGGAGGTGCAGGAACAAGCAAAACATTTGTAGCAAAAGTAATTTACCACGGTTTGTTGCGCTTCTACAACAAAGACCTTTGTAGTGATCCTTTAAAGAAAAAGGGATCATAGTTGCATTCATTGAAAGAGTTGTGCACAATGCATATGGAATAACTATACTTTCATCCCTTCGCTTGTCACTATCAAACTGCATTCTTTTATTAAGCGTTGGCACATTGGATCTAGTGAGTAAATAATTTGAACAGCTTCGGCTCTTGCTAATAGATGAGTTCTCGCTAATTGGTTCTCGAATGCTATGCAACATTGACAAAAAGATGTGAGAAACCATGCACGCTCTAACCTCACATTTTGGAAATCTTGATGTCATATTTTATAGAGATCTTTGCCAAGCACAACTTGTACGAGATTCTTAGACATTCGAACAAGAAACTTTCCATTTTGACACAATTCCCTATAGCTTCTATACAAACAATGTCAAATACTTTGAGCTCACATAATAAGTAATGAGACAGGAAGATCCAATGTTTGTGTCCATCTTGAATAGAATTAGAACTTATTTGTAGACAGACTATGACATTGACTATTTAAACAAGCATTGCTATAGACCACCACCAAATGACCCAACATTTCCTTACCTATTTTACAAAAACAAAGATATTGAATAACACACAAAAAAATGTTAGCACTTTTCCAATCAGAATCATATACATTAGAATCAGTTGATAAGAAAATCGATCCAAAAAATGCAAATTCATACCAAAATGATAAAATGGACTTGCCATCTATAATTGTCCTGAAACAATATATGCTTGTAGAATTAATTGGAGGCAATTGTGCCATTGAAGATAGCCTCGTAAATTGTGCAGAAGGCAATTTTAAACACTACACAAAGGACAAAGTTGACATAGATTGAATCAAATTTAAGTCACCATCAATTGGCTCAATGCGATGAGCAGTAATGTGACAACATTTTGCATTTAACACTCCATGTACCTGGACACCCATCACAAGAATCTGTAGACAAATAGCATCAATAAATATGATCCATATTGTTAGAGAACAATTATCCATTCAACTGGCATGTGGATGAACAATACATAGGTCACAAGGCCTCACAATGGACAATTTAATATTCAATCCAAAAGGTGTTAAACAACATGGACTTGTATACACTGTGTTATCTTGTGTTAGAGACATGAACCAACTATACCTTGTAAACAAATTGCAACAGACAAGTTTATGTGTTTTGCATAAATTTTCTAATGAAATAGAAAGGCTTCAAAGTAAATCCTCCTTAGAATTTGAATATAGATTTCAATCAATACCAAAAAAATGATATTTGTTGATATTCTCACTGAACACAGGAAGCCTCGTATCGCATATTGACAATATTTTCAATGACTATGATCTAATGAAAAGTGATATCTTATGCCTACAAGAAACACATACAAAGTTATTACCAAATGAAAGCCTTCTTGCAAAAAACTATTGCTATGTATTTGCATTTAACATTCATGGTGTTCTCACATGTTACAAAGAAAACATAATGCTCGAAAAATTGAATAGTTACGCAATAGTCTGGATTGAAACAACTCTTTGTCGATTTCAAATTGACAAGACTATTGTAAAATTAGCAAATGTTTATATTGCACCACAGGCATTGCTTGAAGAATTGTATTCCTTTATGGATAGTATGATAAAAGACATTCATCAAAATGAGCATATTGTAATTGATAGTTACCCGAACTTTGACATGTTACAAAGCATCAATGCAAAAAAACAAATCCTCATGAAAAGTCATAACATTAAGTTGCATACACCAAAAGCATCAACCCGTTCTAGATCATGCACCTTTAAGGTCCATTGCAAATGATGATGAGCAAGGAATATGACCAGATCCTCTTACAGAGGGTGACCTCCAAGAATCTACGAAGAACTCCAGTTATGGTGAAGGAGGCTCTCCGGCGATCGAATGATAGTGATGGAGTTATAATGGCAGCATGTATGGAAGGAAAGGAGGAAAGTGCTATAAGAAAGGAGGAAAGGCTCATGCTTTTCTACATTCTCCCTAGTTTTCATCTTTTGTTTGAGCTTGGGAGGAGTACTATTAGGAGAAAGAGCAGTAAGGCAATCAATTGTTTTCTATGGAGGGTTAGGATGGCTCCATGGGGGAAAAAATCCCAGAGGGTGTTGCAAGGCAAGAAGAAAGGTAAAGCTCCAAGGCTTAAGAGGGAGAAGAAGAAATCCCATGAGGCTACATGTTTCTTCATGGATAGAATCCCTATGTCTATCAAGGAGGAAATTGAGAAGGTGGAGAGGGACTTGTGGGAGCATATCAAAGCTATGCCCTCGAAAGAATTAAAGGAAGAGGTTGCAGAGTGGGTCCTTGACCCTGGTTCGATTGCAGGCTGACTCTCGGTTTATGATAAGATCATGGCCACCTTCTATGTTATGAAAGGTCTCATCTCGTGTGTTCTCATGGAGAAAGAGAATAAGGCAGCTGGTGACGAGGAGACTGTATGGGCCTGAAAAGAGCATAATCAGGACTCTAGGCTCATGCACCATAAAATCGATCTTATTGCTGGTAAAATGGTAATTCAACTCTATCCACCCGCTTCCTTGGATCCGGGTGTGGGTGTCTCGGGTGCTCAGGTGCTCACTGTTGATAGTGTTGGTTCCAGGGTGGGTCATGTGTACTGCCCGATCCATCCTTCCGAGCCAAAGCCGAACAAGGATATTTTATGAGGTTCTATGGTTCTGTGTCTTGAACAGATATCCCTTTTATGTCTAAGATTTTTTTTTTATAGTCATGTGAGGGAGGCCAAATTTAGAGTGGATGTATAAGTTCTACAGTTTTTTCTTCTGTTTGTGTCCTTTTTTTATAGCAGTAGGTGGTCAATTGTAGGAGGGATGAATAGTTCTTACAGTCATTTTTTGATGATGGATAAGATGGGTCTCTATAATAGTAGTGTAGCAGGGTTATTAGTCTTGTGGTTTCTACTAGTTATGGAATAGTATGAAGGGTTTGGAAGTGAATATCTAGTAGTCGTCGTGTATATACACCGGCAAGGCCATCTGTTTTGAAGTTATGTAATTTTTGGGATGATGTAATATAATGACTTATTTAAAAAAAAAACCTATTATGGCTCTTTGCTTGACCATTTTTGGACAAATTTGCCACCTGAAAATAACAAATTTCATATCTCTGATCCTTATTGGACATATCACTATAGAATTTGTCTTTCAATTCCTTTGAAAATATTAGCATATACTTCTTCCGAATGAAAGTTATATGTTTGCTTCAACCTTTACAATTGCAGGCAATGCGATTGCTTCATGCTAGATGTGTTACTTCCATTCAGATGAAGGAATATATCTTTGTTTCAACAACTAATTTAAAAAACATCTAAACATTTAGAGCATTCAAATGTACATGCTTATTTTCCTATTTTCTTTAACCATTTTATTGCATCTCATGCTTATTGCATGTTGTCAGTATTTTAAAGATACTGAGTAAAAAATAGTCAGAAAAAAATCAGAAAAAAAGGCTTGAGCCATTATACGTGTGCTTTGTTGACACAAACCCAATCGAAAGGGGTTCCTCACAATTTCAACACCCAAGCAACCACAATCTCCCTAAGGACCAGCCCAGACAGGTTTTACCTTGTCCAGCAACACCTGCGGAACAGATAAAGTCTCAACCGAGATGTTCGAGGGAGAGTTGAAGGAACCACGTTTCCGCCGAATGAAGAAGGACCATGAGTGGCTACTTATCGACTTAGTGCAGCATTACATATCAGATCTAATTATTCAACTTATGCATTAGATAGAGTCACATCATCATTCAACAGATCTCATTGTCAATAAAACCATCACTGCGCAAACAGATCTAACAACATAACATCATTTGAGACAGGAAAACATCGCATCATTTATAGATTCATGTCGCAGATCACATTGATAATAGAAAAATAGACAGAGACACAGTGATTCTGGTCAAAACTCCATCATGTCATATTAACCTTCGCATTAAACCATAGATACAACAATATAGTTCTTCTGTCACATACCCAGATTCAAACGGACTCAGATCAATATCCAAAACATACCGCAATAATAATTCTCTGGACAAAGACTTAAGATATTCGATGCCTCTAACACTTGCAATCAACATCTATTTATAGGCTTGTGCCTTTACATTTACGGTCCACTTAGGAAACCACCTAACTACTTCTTTAACAAACTCTATAAAAAGGACGACCCTAACCTGCACAATGCGGTCCAAAATGACCCAAAAATACATAAGATACTATTATTTCCAACTTGTGCACGGTTCTCCTCCTTGCACTGCATCTTTTACCTTGCGCAGCATCCGCGATGCTGAGCAACTAACTCATCCAAATCGCCTGCCAACAGACCCCCAACACAATCTTTTGGCTCGCCCTCGAGCCACGTCAGCTGGACATGGTGTACTATGCTCATTCGTCACTGCACTATTCGTCTGAAACTGTTATTGATGTCTAGAGCTCGCTATCGTGTACTTCTCATACTGATATGGCGATATTAGGCTTTTTGTCATGTTCTTCTCAATTTGATTCGGTGATCGTAGGCTCGCTGTCATGTACTTCTCAAACTCATCCTCCAGTCTCTGGAAACCTTGGTCGTCGATTGCTTCTGCTGTCGCACTATGCAGTTGTTCCAGTATGAGGAAAAGTTTATTAACAGTGCCAAGGTGCGAGACATGCCAGCTACTCTGGCACATCTGTTTCGCACCTGGGATCACCGACTATTGGGGCCAGTGGGCCTCCACCCCTGCCATTCTAGTGGTCATGGGGACCACAAATCTTCGAACTACCACCACATACTTAGACATCTCTGGTGAGATCTCATCTCCATTTCACCCGAGTGTCTACGCCACTTCGTTCTCTGGGTGCTCATGCACACTCGTCGTTTGGGCCCTCAACGCACCTGGTGTGCTGCCGCATGAAATGAAATGGATCATTTCCACAGCCTCCTTGTAATTCATAACTTATCTAGCTTCCTGACCTGCTCGCAGCATGGATTCCTCTCGTCTAATAGATACCTCCTTACTCAGCTAACCTCCTGTGTCTGTATTTATGCATTTTCAGCGTGTCCTGGACGCCTGCCTCTGAAATCATTTGCAAATCCATTCTCATAAGTTTCTAATCCTGTCATCATACCATTCTGTCGTCTTCCGTTGAGGTTGATCCGCATCCCTCGTGCTCATACTTGACCTCTTACGTGCGGAGCAACGACCATGCTTCCACTGGTTGTCGTTCGTGTCAAACGTGAGAAGCATCGACCATGGGGCCATCCTTTTTTAGGCGTGCGAAACATGCAAAGCATCGACCATGCTGCCACCTTTGGCTATGCGTTCCAACCGTGCCTGAATCCACCGTCAATCATGTCAACCTAATGGTCAGAGCTGTCAGAATGATTTATCACGTTAAAGAGCGTTGTTTGTGAACGATTTGTAATTATTGTTGATTTGACCGTGTCGTGACCTTACACTTGTAGCAACATGGCTCCTGAACCATGCTATCATTGTTCCTACTTGCGAATGATGTTCCTACTGGTGCGCCACCCTGCCACCTAGCATCCTGCATTTTTTTTTCACAATGCGGTTAAGCATCGCGTGACTCTCGGCCCGTCCTGTAGGGCTTCAGCCTGCTACCATTCACCAATTTTGGTAGAATCACTCCATCTAACTATTGCAACTGTACTGCGCCACCTAATTTAATGAAGCTAACACAATATGGATCGAGCCAATGCATCTGTAACTTCCCTGGATGCTTCATGAACTTGCTATCGTACAACAACACCAAGTCGCTGTGATAAAACTATTTGTTTTTCATATGGCGATCATGCCAAGATTTTTACCGATCCTTCTCCACGCGCTGGTGAAAACCTGTGATAAAACGGTCTTCCTCAAGCTGTACTAGCTTCTCCAGTCGTTCTACCAATGATGCTTCGTCATTCATGCCTGTCGCTGCTGCTATGCGTAGACTCATAACAATGTATTCCATAGGCATAACCGCCTCTTCCCCATACACCAATTTGAAGGGTGTATTCCCCGTCAATCTTTTACAAGTGGTGTGGTATGCCCACAATACTACTGGAATCTTCAAATCCCAGTCATCGTGGTGCACGTTACAAACCTTTGTAAGCGTATGCTCCAACACCTTGTTAAAGGCCTCCACTGTGCCATTCGCTTGCAGATGATATGGTGTGCTCTTCTTGTGCTGTATTTGAAGCTCTTCCATCAATGCGTTGATTATGCGATTGATGAAGTGACTCCCCTGATCACTCAACAATATCTTCGGGCATCCAGACTGAGTAACAATGTTGTCAAACAAGAACCGTGTTGTTGTCGCGGTAGTTCAATCTACAACTGGTGCGACCTCCACCCACCTTTTCAAATAATATGTTGTTGTGATTATGTACCATGCACCAGTTCTCTTCCTGGGTGGGTTGATTGGTCTTACAAAATCCACAGCCCATTTATCAAATGGATGCAATGTCACTTGAGGTATCAGCGGTAGCTCATCCCTCCTAGAGGGTTTTCCTGTTCTTTGACAGACATCGCAAGTCCGCGCATAATCCATCTCATCCTTGTGAAGAGGGGGCCACCAGAGCCCTGTGCGAAGCACCTTCCTGGTAGTAGCATGACCGCCATAGTGCCTGCCAGCCACGCCTGCATGGGCCTATACCAATATCTTCCCTTGCTCATGAGGCAGGACACAATGCCTCAATATCTCGTATGGTCCTAGTTTATATAGTTGTGCGACGATTAATTGGAAATCTGCAGCCTTAACCACCAACTGCTTATTCTAACATGTGTTTAACTCCTCTGGTGCGGTTCTCGTCGCCAAAAACTGAATTATTTCTTCATAATAGGCATCAGCCACCTCGACTTTGAACAGCTGTGCATATGGCAACCCATCATCAATGTTGGTTGGTTCCTCCCCTGTCTCAATTCGCGATAAATGATCGAGCCTTGCATTCAAGCGACCTGGCTTCACAATTACCTCAAAATCAAACTCTTTGTTTGATGGACAATCCACTCAAGCAGATGCGAGCCGGATCTCCCTAGCTTGTGACATCCCGATAATTTCATAAAAAATTAAAATTTTTAAAGCAGCATTAAATGTTAAAATTACAAATGCGAAAATAATAAATGCTTAAACAAAGAAGCATTTAATACTGAAGTTATTAATGCGGAAACAATTTAATCACTAAAACTTTTAACTAAAAACAGTTTAATGACAACAACACATTATACTTCTTTGAAGATTATTACAGCATTAGCTTTGCTTATGTTACTGAAATTGAATTTATCTTGCGAGAAAGTTTTCTTGACAAGGTTCTAACAGTTTGCTTTTGGATGATGATGAAAGGGGTCCCACGGGGTACCCTAAGGCTTACTTATCTACGTTAGCTAAAGCATTTGAACCTGTTCTTCTTGCGCAGATTCGCAGGTAAGAGTAATACGACACTTCAAATGTTAAGAGTATTTATGTTTTCAGTTAGTCGTTAATGTTTGGTAAAAGTGCTAAGCACTTCCTGGATTAAGGTAAGGAATTATGTCTAAATTCTAAATGTATTATCATGACCAAAACATGTTACAGAAGTTGAAATGATTTAATATCTACTCTAAAATTCATTAGCGAAATATCAAGGAGAAATACTTATGTTCATAAATTTCTAAGTTACGAAGTATAATGTTATTATGATCTTGTTGTAAAGATTAATATTACCATGTGTAAGGACTCGTGAATGTTTCGATTTATATAACATTTCTATACTATAGAATCATGATCCAATCTAAATACTTGGATGTTACAAGGAAAATAACTATAGTAGCTCCTAAATTTTCATCTATAAATGCACATAGTATTGTATTAATCTAGCATGTCTATTATGATGTTACCATCGTATTTCTATTTTGAAATGTGCATTGTAATAATATGTGACTTTATGAAAGGATATTTTAAAAAAATAAACAACATTACATTGGATCAAGTGATGCATTCTAAACTATGTCCTAATTATCTAATCCTTATATGAATTGTGACCCTTATCAAAATAAATAAAAAATATATGTAACTGTGCATTTTAAAGGCTAACACTTAGCAATGAAATGAACTATGCTTTGAAACCCTAACTACTATCCTACGTATTAACATATATAAACATTGATATTATATGCTAATGCACTTTGCAAACGAGTTCATCATAATGATAAGGAATTGACAGGTATTAAATTCACTGTTGTCATGAAATGGCAGGTTAAATGTGTCCTGTCTAGGTATTAATGCTTTTGACTAAACTCCATGGTGGAATACACTGCTGTCAATCCACATAATCCACTTCACGTGGAAACCTGGTGGATAATACAGCTAAAAATCCGAGCTATGCATAGTTGATATATCGATTCTCCTCCGAGCTGGATATAGTGTTGTCCTTTGGTATACTGTGCTGGCATCGTGATAATAAATATGGCATTAAACCTGGTTGTTTCCCGAACTTCGACGTATCGTGCTGGCTTCTTCTCCGTCGTTGATCTTGTGTGTTCTTGGTTTTAGGGATAAAACCCTAATCTTCCGTTTTATCGTTGAAATGTTTTCTTTGATTTTCATTTCACTTGGTAGTGGTAGTGGGGAGAGGCCGACAGGCCGAGAGACTCTAGGGTTTTATTTGGTGGAGGTCTCCAGAACTGAAACCGTGACTTGAGGGTGTTTAACCTGTAACTAGTCGTTATGTTAAGAAGCCGAGATTTGGTGAATGCTCATAGTAGATACGAGGGTAATACTCAGGTTTTTTTTTTTTGATGAAGGGAATAATGATTCAAGGTTTGATTCTCAAACAAAGTAGAATGTGGTTCTCAGAGTCTGAAACTCTTCTTCATTGTTTTTGGTGGGTGATTCTTGCTGCGCTGGTTGTTGGCGTCTCAGTCCTGATTGAAAAACCTCTTAGGTAATGTTTGAACTACATTTAAATGCGTTACAAAAAAGAATATATTTATTTGAAATTGGGTTTAACTTCTGGTAGGTTTGAATTGCAGGTGAAACTTTCGCCAAAGGGGGAACTAGTTCGAGACTTGGCATAAGAATGGTTACTCAACCACCGGTAAGCCTCGGTGGTTCTTAAACCTCGTAGGGTCTTCTGGCACGCATTGGCCGGTGTTAGATGATTGACGAGAGCTAGTTATGTTTCTTGGAAAAGTTTTGGCTAGTGTTTGTAATTTCTGGGAATTACTGAAAGTGTACTGGGGTTAGAAGCCTCGGCTTGTTTTGTTACACGCTCTGCAGTGTTTCGCTGTGTATTTTATTAAAATAACTTGTTGGAGATGTAAATGTCTAAGGAATGAACCTTTGGTCGACATTAATGGAAAATACAGTGTTTTAAAATTATAGTTTTGTGCTTAGAGATGAAATCATTTTAGAAGATAGAGTTCTAGGTTAAAATGTTTGCTCTAGTGTTTCGAATGGTAATAAGAAGCCGCGTTTAAAGTAAAACCAAACCTACTGTAGATTCGAATAGTTTCTAAATGCAAACATTTGATAAAATAAATGTCTAGGAAATGTTATTTTGATTCAAGCCGAGAGTCGTAAATCCTCCTGGAAATACTAAAGAGTATCCCTGTGCTCGTAATGTCTAAGTTTGAGTTTGGTAAATGTAATTTCTGTTTTGGTTGTGAACCATAACTTCATTTATGAATTAATTCTTCCGAATGTGTTTATTTGAACGGTTAGACAACTAAAGTAATGAAAGTTGTTTAAGTATATGATTGTTGAACCAAATATAATCCTGTAACGATATTGTAAATAATTCGCTTCCTTGCAAGGGTTTCGATTCTATGTTTATCGAAATGCAATGAAATACTAAGTAATAAATGATATAGTGTTGGGGTTTTGTCTAAAATGAAAGTGGTGGATAAATAAAAAAAACGAAGATATAGATATTGAAATGAAATAGTATAATACAATGATACTATTGAATTCAAATGATAAGCATATGTTTATGGTTTAAATGTAACAACTCTGTAATAAAGAATAATTGCAGCTGTTAAAACCCTAGAATTTAATAATTTCCTGAAATAAGTGGAAAAAGTATCACCTTAAGGTTTTGAAATAAATAGTAATAAATTGAAACCTAGCTTTATGCATAAATAAAATGCTTTACTTTTGTTACTAAGTAAAGAAATGTAAATCTACTTTCTGATATGTTGTTCTATACTCTGAGTTTGAATATAAGTAAATGGTTTATCAGTAGTTAAAAGAAACACTACAGTGTGAGTCTATCCATTCACTGGCATTTTTTCCCATCAATCATTTATATTAATCTTCCTTTTCTATACTGGAGTACGATGCAAAAAACAACATGGGGAAAAATACAAAGAAGTTATTTAATCCATAATTTCATTCAAAAATCATAGTTAGGTCAGAAAATAAAACAATTTCTTCTGTATTCTTTCAACTGTACTACTTACTGATAAATGCAGAATTTATTTGACTGAAAATAACAACAGAAATGTAGAACCTGATAATTTGTAGGAGAAACAAACCACCCAAGGAGCCTGTTCCACCCAACCTACTCCTGAAGGCAGCCAAACTACTTGCCTTAGGACCCCTGAGCCTGTTCATTGAACCACCAGGAAGAAGAATCTGTAGAAGCTTTAGTTTATGAACTTGCAGTAGAAATGTAGATCTTCCAGTCATAAAGACTCAATAGTCAAAGAGCCCTGCACCAACACCTCTGGTTTCCTTTTAAGAATAACTAGCAGACTCACAATGCACTACCACTTAGCCTCCCTATTTGAATATCTCAGCGATCACCTGATACACTTGAGGAAATATTTCTGTAGAAAATATTGTAGAGCTTCCTGCTCAATTCGAATTGCCTTATCTAGGCTGCCTAGGCCTTTTAGTAGTTAAGCTGGTCATTAATGAGCTAACAACTCTCTTCCACCCACCTGGGGGATAATGCCACAATTTTAGGGGTAGTTGTACCATAACCAACAGCTAGTGGTGGAGTGCAATTGCTGCCACCTATCCAATTCCTTCTAACAACTTCCATTCCTCCTAGTGGGTCAGTGAACACTCATTTAACAGTTCCCTTGGGTGTTTGTCTCCTGTTTTAGTTTATTAAATAATATTAATAAGTCATTACAATCATCCTTGACTAGATTTGGTCATAATTACAAAACTTTGTAATTAAAATTTAACATAATGTATTTTGCAAATAAAATAAATAGTCTCAAAATTTGGGTAGGTGACATACACCCCCCCTTAAGTCTCAACGTCGTCCTCGATGTTTTTTATTCACTCTCTGAGTGTTTCTGAAATAGAGTTGGGTATGCTGCCTGCATACTACTCTCCAACTCCCAGGTTGCCTCTTCTGGGCTAAGGTGCTTCCATTGCACCTTTACCTGTCCAATGGTGCGATTCCAGAGTAGAGTTTCCCTCCTTTCGAGGATACAGTCCGGTTCCACCTGAAAATTGTCATCTTGTTCCACCTGTACATCATTCCAATTTATAACATGAGTAGTATCATGCACATATTTCTTTAAAACTGAAATATGGAAAACATTATGTATTTTTAGATTTCGTGGTAAATCTAGTTGATATGCCATGGGTCCAACCCTTGAAAAAATTTCGAAAGGGCCACAATACCTGGGTGCCATCTTGGTACAGCTTCCCAGTTTTAATGAACTCTTTTTCGGTCTTACCTTAATGAAAACATGCTCACCAACCTGGAACTCTTTATGAATCCTTTTAAGATTTGCTTTGCTTTTTTTGCCTATCTTGGGCAACTTTAAGATTTCTTTGTAATTGTTGCATAGTTAGTTCTATTTCCTTCAACAATTCAGGCCCTAAAACAACTCTATTAACTGGATCATTCCAAGAAATTGGTGTATTACATTTCCTACCATAAAGAATTTCACAAGGGCTAAGCCTGGCCGATGCATGATAATGGTTGTTATATGCAAATTTTGTTAAATGCAAGTAGTCCTCCCACTTACCAGGATGATCCTTAACATACATCCTTAGCATGTCTTCCAATACCTGATTCACTCTTTCTGTCTATCCATCCGTTTGTGCATGAAATGCCGTGCTAAAGTTTAAGGTTGTATTCAACCTTTTAAGCAAAGATCTTCAAAATTTTCCAGTAAACTTAGAATCACGGTCCGAAACTATTACTTTTGGTATTCCATGCAATCGAAAAATCTGTTTCATGAAGATTTCTGCAATATTTGGAGCCTTATGAGTAGTCTTTACAGGTATAAAATGTGCTGCTTTGTTGAGTTTATCCACTACCACCATGATGGAGTCATTTTGTTTTTGATTTTTGGGAAGTCCAGTAATAAAATATATGCTTATGATCTCCCATTTCCAGCTAGGTATAGGTAATGGCTGTAATAGTCCAGCTGGATGCTGATGTTCAACCTTTACTTTTTGACAGTCGAAACACTTAGCTATATGTTCTGCTACTTCATCTTTCATTCTGGGCCAATAATACTCTTTTCGTAACATGGTGATGGTTTTCTGATAACCTGGATGACCAGAATAATGACTTTTGTGCATCTCATCTAAAATCAGAATTTTTACTTTTGGTATGTTGGGTACATACAATCTGTTTTTGTACAACAACAATCAATTTTCTTTTAAACTGTAATCTGCCATAGAATTTTCAGAATTGCTTTCTGCTGTCTTTTCATGTAATTTTATGTTTTCTTCATCAGTTCCAATCCCTTCAAAGATCTGATTTTCTAAATCTGTTGACTATGTGGTGATGGCTGAAATAAAATTCAACTTTGCTTTATGACTTAATGCATCAACAACCTTGTTCTCTTTCCCTTTAATGTGTTGAATTTCAAAATCATATTCACATAGAAAAGTTAGCCATCTAGCTTGTCTAACATTCAAATTTGTCTGGTTTAGTAAATACTTCAGCCCCATGTTATATGCCATCAAGATAAATTTTATGTCAATAAGATGGTGACGCCACATTTTCAAGGCATGAATCACTGCTAATAATTTCAGATCATAAGTAGAATAATTATTCTCATGTATTTTCAGCTTTCTAGACTCGTATGCAACAACATGTCCCTCTTGTGTTAGGACTCCACCGAGTCCGTCATTACATGCATCGGTGCATACTATAAAATCCTTATTAGGATCTGCAATTCTCAGAATAGGTGTTGTAGTTAGTAATTCCTTCAACCTCTTAAAACTGTTTGAACATTTCTGATCCCATACAAACTTCTTCCCTTTCTTCTGCAAGGAGGTTACGGGGTTTGCAATCTTTGAAAAACCTTCTATGAATTTTCTATAATATCTGGTAATACCCATAAATGATCGTACATCCGACACATCCTTAGGGACTGGCCATTCATTAATGGCTTTTATCTTATCTGGGTCAACCGAAATTCCTTCCTTAGAGACTATGTGTCCTAAATACTTAATCTTATCCTTGTGAAAGTCACACTTATTGAACTTAGCATATAACTGATGGTCTCTCAGAACTTTTAAAATAATACGCAGATGTTTGTCATGTTCTTCCTTACTTTTAGAATATACTAGGATGTCATCTATGAACACAATGGCGAACTTATCCAAGTATTTGTGCAGAATATTGTTCATTAAGCACATAAATACTGCCGGGGCATTAGTCAATCCAAATGGCATGACTACGAACTCATAATGTCCATATCGAGTTCTAAAGGATGTTTTAAAAATATCCTCATCCTTCACACGAACTTGATGATATCCCGACCTTAAATCAATCTTTGAAAATATCGTTTCCCCACGCAGTTGATCAAATAGATCATCGATGCGGGGCAACGGATATCGATTCTTGATTGTCATCTTATTCAACTGATGATAATCTATGCAGAGTCTTAAAGTTCCATCCTTCTTCTTAACAAAAATAACAGGTGCTCCCCAAGGAGACACGCTGGGTCTTATATAGTTTTTATCAATCAGTTCCTTCAACTGTGATTTCAACTCATTTAATTCCAGTATATTCATCCTATATGGAGTTTTAGAATTCGGTACCTCACTCAGTATTAATTCAATGATAAAATATAGATCTCTCCTAGGGGGTAATCCTAGAATCTCTTCAGGAAAACATGTTGGAATTCTTTTAGGACAGGTATATCTTCTAGTTTCAGTTTGTCCTTATTAGTAATTAATTCCTCATTTACTACATTCACAACAAACATTTGACATCTTTTTCTAACTGCTCTCTTTACTTGCATAGCTGAAATCTGTCTAATTGGTGTCTTTCTTGGAATACCTTTTACTTCTACTGTTTCTCCTTCATCATTTAAACAAGTAAAAATTTTCTCATAACAATTCAGAATGACATGATGGGCTTCTAACTAGTCCATTCCAATTAAGATGTCATAGGATCCTAAAGGTAAAACATTCAACTTGGTTTGTGTCTTTAACTGATTCACAGATAAAACACAACTTTCAATAAAATCAGATACTTTTCTCTTTGTCCTTGTTGCTAGTCTAACTAACCGAGATTTATTGAATTTTTTTGTTTTCAAATTAAAAATTTCTACAATATTTGGTGATATATAACTCAGGCTAGCACCTGGATCAATCAAAATAGTAACAGGGTGGTTTTGTAGCATACCTTCAATCTCTACCATAAAGACTTGATGCTCTACTTGCCTGTTGTCTAGGGCTGCATTAATTCTGGGCATCTCCCTTGCCAAGTCTCCCACAGTAGGTTCAGCTTGTATGGAATGAATATTATTAGCTGTCTGCTTCCTTTTGGGGCATTCTGAAGCATAATGAGGACCTTGACACTCAAAAAATTTTATAGGTGCCTTTTGGTCATTAGTTCTGGTAACATTGGGAGTATTTCTAGGAGTTGTAAAATTCTGCTGCTGATTATTTCTGGGATTGTTTCCTTGAAAATTCTGATTCGAAAGTTTTTCTTTTGGAAATCAACTGAACCTGAAAATTTTCTTTTTCAGCTCAAAGTTGCTGGGCTTATGATTTTTCCAGTTAGATATCCCTTCTCTTTTCCGGTTAGTGTCATAGCAGAAAGTTGCTTTCCTCATGGCCTCTTCTAAGGTCTTTGGATTGTCATACTCTATTCTATCCTTGATGTTGAAAGGTAGACAACTCAGGTATCTTTGAATCTTTGGTTTCTCTTCTACAAGGTATGGCACATACCCTAGCAAATTTAGAAACTTGCTATTCAGCTCTTTCATGTTCATAGTTCCCAGCTTTAAATCATAAAATTCCTTGGATTTTTATTCATAATATTGTTCAGATAAGAACTTCTTCTTGAAGTACCGTTTAAAGGTGCTCCAATTCACATCCTTGTCCTTGATGCCCTTCACTCTTTTGATGTCTTGCCACCAAATGTCTGCCTTCCTGATCAGGTTGTATATTGCCATCTTTTCCTTTAATGATTCTGAATAATCATAGATTTGAAAGTACTTTTTCACGTCGGACATCCATGCTTTAACTGTCTCTCCTTTCTCAGTTTCATCATTGAAAGTTGGGGGCTTTATTTTCTTGAACTCCGCAGAAATCTGTTCATACTGTTTGTGACTTTTTCTTTTGGGTTTGTAATCTCCTTTGTTGCTATCACTTGAATAATTACGTTTCTTTTTGCATTTGTCATTGGTAGCTTGTGATGATGTTGAAATGTTGTTTGCATCATCAGTTTTCATTTTCTTACCCCTGTCTCGATGAGGTACGTCTTCAATCTTGGAGGTGTTTTCAATCCCTCTATCCTGTTCATCAGTTGGGAACTAATTGAACAGTACTTGGTTGAGTTCCTCTTGTGCTTTCAGAATTCTCTCATTGTCTTGTTTTATAGATCTGATTTCTGCTTTTAAATCTTGAAATGCACGTAACAATTCTGATGAATTGTCATTCAATTTGCCATGGACTTCTTCTTCATAATGTTGTCCCGTGCCATGACTGTTTGGTTGAAATCTGTCCTCCATATGTTCAGTTGATCCTTCCATACCTGTAGCTTAGAAACAAATTTCTATATAACAAAAATAGTTTTAATTGAGTTAGTAAGATTTCTGCTGTAATAAAATTTTCTGTTGCATGTTCTTTGGACTTGTTTAGGTATAGAGTTCGAATGTGAGCTTTGATACCACATGTGACGTCCTGATAATTTCATAAAAATTAACATTAAATGTTAAATTAAAATTGCTTAAATAATAAATGCTTAAACAAAGCAACATTTAATATTGAAGTTATTAATGCAGAAACAATTTAGTCACTAAAACTTTTAACTAAAAACAGTTTAACAACAACGACACATTATACTTCTTTGAAGACTATTACAACATTAACTTTGCTTATGTTACTGAAATTGAATTTATCCTGCAACAAAGTTTTCTTGACAAGGTTCTAACAGTTTTCTTTTGGATGATGATGAAAGGGGTCCCACAACGTACCCTGAGGCTTACTTAGCTACATTAGCTAAAGCAATTGAACCTATTCTTCTTGCGCAGATTCGCAGGTAAGAGTAATATGACACTTCAAATGTTAAGAGTATTTATGTTTTCAGTTAGTCGTCAATGTTTGGTAAAAGTGCTAAGCACTTCCTGGATTAAGGTAAGGAATTATGTCTAAATTCTAAATGTATTATCATGACCAAAACATGTTATAGAAGTTGAAATGATTTAATATCTACTCTAAAATTCATTAGCGAAATATCAAGGAGAAATACTTATGTTCATGAATTTCGAAGTTACGAATTATAATGTTATTATGATCCTGTCGTAAAGATTAATATTACCATGTGTAAGGACTCGTGAATGTTTCGATTTATATAACATTTCTATACTATAGAATCATGATCCAATTTAAATACTTGGATGTTACAAGACAAATAACTATAGTAGCTCCTAAATTTTCATGTATAAATGCACATAGTATTGTATTAATCTAGCATGTCTATTATGATGTTACCATCGTATTTCTATTTTGAAATGTGCATTGTAATAATATGCGACTTTATGAAGGGATATGTTAAAAAAATAAACAACATTACACTGGATCAAGTGATGCATTCTAAACTATGTCCTAAGTATCTAATCCTTATATGAATTGCGACCCTTATCAAAATAAATAAAAAATATATGTAATTGTACATTTGAAAGGCTAACACTTAGCAATGAAATGAACTATGCTTTGAAACCCTAACTATTGTCCTATGTATTAACGTCTATAAACATTGATATTATATGCTAATGCACTTTGCAAACGAGTTCATCGTAATGATAAGGAATTGACAGGTATTAAATTCACCGTTGTCATGAAATGGTAGGTTAAATGTGTCCCGTCCAGGTATTAATGCTTCTGACTAAATTCCATGGTGGAATACACTGCTATCAATCCACATAATCCACTTCACATGGAAGCCTGGTGGATAATACAGCTAAAAATCTGAGCTGTGCATAGTTGATATATCGATTCTCCTCTGAGCTGGATGCAATGTTGTCCTTTGGTATACTGTGCTAGCATCATGATAATAAATATGGCATTAAACCTGGTTGTTACCCAAAATTCGATGTATCGTGCTGGCTTCTCCTTCATCGTTGATCTTGTGTGTTCTTGTTTTTAGGGATAAAACCCTAATCTTTCGTTTTATCGTTGAAATGTTTTCTTTGATTTTCATTTCACTTGGTAGTGGTAGTGGGGTGAGGTCGATAGGCCGAGAGACTCTAGGGTTTTATTTGTTGGAGGTCTCCAGACTTGAAACCGTGACTTGAGGGTGTTTAACTTGTAACTGGTCGTTATGTTAAGAAGCCGAGCTTTGGTGAATGCTCATAGTAGATAAGAGGGTAATACTCAGGGTTTTTTTTTTTATGAAGGGAAATAATGATTCAGGGTTCAATTCTCAAACAAAGTAGACTGTGGTTCTCAGAGTCTGAAACTCTTCTTCATTGTTTTTGGTGGGTGATTCTTGTTGCGCTGGTTGTTGGCGTCTCAGTCTTGATTGCAACACCTCTTAGGTAATGTTTGAACTACATTTAAATGCGTTACAAAAAAGAATATATTTATTTGAAACTGGGTTTAACTTCTGGTAGGTTTGAATTGCAGGTGAAACTTTCATCAAAGGGGGAAATAGATCGAGACTTGGCAGAAGAATGGCTACTCAACCACCAGTAAGCCTCGGTGGTTCTTAAACCTTGTAGGGTCTTCTTGCACTCAATGGCCGGTGTTAGATGATTGGCGAGAGCTAGTTATGTTTCCTGGCAAAGTTTTGGCCAGTGTTTGTAATTTCTGGGAATTACTGAAAGTGAACTGGGGTTAGAAGCCTCGGCTTGTTTTGTTACACGCTTTGCAGCGTTTCGCTGTGTCTTTTATTAAAATAACTTGTTGGAGATGTAAATGTCTAAGGAATGAACCTTTGGTTGACATTAATGGAAAATACAATGTTTTAAAATAATAGTTTTGTGCTCAGAGATGAAATCGTTTTAAAAGATAGAGTTCTAGGTTAAAATGTTTGCTCTAGTGTTTCAAATGGTAATAAGAAGCTGCGTTTAAAGTAAAACCAAACCTACTGTAGATTCAAATAGTTTCTAAATGCAAATAGTTGATAAAATAAATGTCTAGGAAATGTTATTTTGATTCAGGCCGAGAGTCGTAAATCCTCATGGAAATACTAAAGAGTAGCCCTATGCTCGCAATGTCTAAGTTTGAGTTTGGTAAATGTAATTTCTGTTTTGGTTTTGAACCATAACTTGATTTATGAATTAATTATTCCGACTGTGTTTATTTGAACGGTTAGACAACTAAAGTAATGAAAGTTGTTTAAGTATATGACTGTCGAACCAAATATAATCATGTAACGATATTCTATATAATTCGCTTCCTTGCAAGGGTTTCGATTCTATGTCTATCGAAATGCAATGAAATACTAAGTAATAAATGATATAGTGTTGGGGTTTTGTCTAAAATGAAAGTGGTGGATAAATAAAAAAAACTGAAGATATAGATACTGAAATGAAATAGTTTTATACAATGATACTATTGAATTCGAATGATAAGCATCTGTTTATGGTTTAAATGTAACAACTCTATAATAAAGAATAATTGCAGCTGTTAAAACCCTAGAATTTAATAATTGCCTGAAATAAGTGGAAAAAGTATCACCTTAAGGTTTTGAAATAAATAGTAATAAATTGGAACCTAGCCTTATGTAGAAATAAAATGCTTTACTTTTGTTACTAAGTAAAGAAACGTAAATATACTTTCTGATATGTTGTTCTGTACGTTGAGTTTGAATATAAGTAAAGGGTTTATCAGCAGTTAAAAGAAACACTACAGTGTGAGTCTATCCATTCACTGGCATTTTTTCCCATCAATCATTTATATTAATCTTCCTTTTCTGTACTGGAGCACGATGCAGAAAACAACATGGGGAAAAATACAGAGAAGTTATTTAATCCATCATTTCATTCAAAAATCATACTTAGGTCAGAAAACAAAACAATTTCTTTTGTATTCTTTCAAATGTACTACTTATTGATAAATGCATAATTTATTTGACTGAAAATGACAACAGAAATGTAGAACCTGATAATTTGTAGGAGAAACAAACCACCCAAGGATCCTGTTCCACCCAACCTACTCCTGAAGGCAGCCAAACTACTTGCCTTAGGACCCCCGAGCCTGTTCACTGAACCACTAGGAAGAAGAATCTGTAGAAGTTTTAGTTTATCAACTTGCAGTAGAAATGTAGATCATCCAGTAATAAAGACTCAGCAGTGAAAGAGACCTACACCAACACCTCTGGTTTCCTTTTAAGAATAACTAGCAGACTCACAATGCACTGCCACTTAGCCTCCCTATTCGAATCTCTTAGTGATCACCTGATACACTAAAGGAAATATTTATGCAGAAAATATTGTAGAGCTGCCTGCTCAATTCGAATTTCCTTATCTGGGCTGCCTAGGCCTTTTAGTGGTTAACCTAGTCATTAATGAGCTAATAGCTCTCTTCCACCCATCTGGGGGATAATGCCACAATTTTAGGGGTAGTTGTCCCATAACCAACAGCTAGTGGTGGAGTGCAATTGCTGCCATCTGTCCAATGCCTTCTAACAATTTCCAATATTCCTCCTAGTGGGTCAGTGAACACTCATTTAACAGTTCCCTTGGCTGTTTGTCTCTTGTTTTAGTTTATTAAATAATAATAATAAGTCATTACAATCATCCTTGACTAGATTTGGTCATAATTACAAAACTTTGTAATTAAAATTTAACATAATGTATTTTGCAAATAAAATAAATAGTCTCAAAATTTGGGTAGGTGACATAGCTCAATGTGAGTCTAGAACAAATAGAACAGACTACAAATGGATTTCCTAGATCTACTTAACGATCAAGTACTATATTTCTTACCTTTTACTTCGCAATCCTTTCTCCTGAACGTTGCTCCACGTCCAACGGTTGTCAGATCTCAGCTGCAAGACCTGTTAAGACACAAAGAACAACACAAAACGAGTAAAGAGCATCTATACAATAAGAGATCTAAGTAAACAATTAAGCAGGTAAACTACTCAATATCATCACACATTAACAATATTAGTGGAAAGCATTTGTATTACTGTAAATTGGGAAATTGTCATGTCCCAAATTTGGAATTAGGTCACAATGGCCTATGTAAATTGGCCATATTCATTAGAGTTTGTCAAATTGATACTAAAGGTCAAATAATTGCAAAGGAGGAAAATTACTAGTTTCCTAGGTTTGGGGTGCAAGATTTTGGATTTGGAATAAGGGGGATAATAAATGATGTTTGAACATTAGAATGGCATAAATATTTAATAAATGAGCTAAATAAATATATACAAGTGAAAATCAAAGTGGCATTTGATCATGAAGACACATGGAGGAAGTGGGACACACATATGGCTAGATTTCCCCACTACACTTGGCATCATTCTCTCACCAATTCGAATTCAAGGTGAATGGTAACATACTTGGGGGAGTCCAAAAGGTATTATTCATGGCATGACTCATCCAAGGTCGAAATATAGAGGAAGAGTAACTCCCATGGAAGAAGAAGAGGCAATTTGGAGCTAGTGAGACACTTGGGCTAGATTCCCTAGCTCTATGACAACAATAATGAAGATGCTATGACACCTATGACACAAATCAGACCTGAAGGCTGACATATGACATATATGACATGTCAGGGATAAAAATAGACTCCAAGAGGGCGCTCAAGGGTGTTAGGGCAGCTAAGATGCTTCCACATGTGATTTGGTGGAAGTGGGAGACTAGGAATTGTTGTATAAGTGGTGTTCTTTGGAATCTCTTCCCAACTTGAGTTGGCATGAGTCTCTTGGAAGGAATTCGACCCATGGAGGCAATTAGAACTTTATAAATTTCAATAACAAAGAATGAAACCAGCTTTTGATCATTTGTAGAATTTTCAATTGCATTTGTGAAGAGGGAGAGCTAGTGGATGACTAGTTTCTTGCCTTAGCCAATTTCGAGGGTGAAAGATTCCCATCCAAGTTGGTAATTGGAAAGGCCATTCAGACCTTCAATTTGGAGATTTAATGGATTCTTTATTTGCAGGTGTAAGTTACAGGGCAGCTCATGGTTTCTTCTATTGCAGCTCACTCCTTCAACCATTTCCATTTTTGATGACATATTCTTGATCCTTGAGGGAGGGTGTTTTTGGTGAGCTATTGTACTCTTTGGGGGAGATTATAATGCCCAATTTATTTTATAATATGAATTAAATACTCTGTTCTTCATCTCCATAAAGTTTCAGGTCGAAATTCCAAGTAGAAATGTATAAATCTCAATTTTAATGAAAGAACAGTGCCATTTCCCCACTACCTTGTTGTGAATCAATGTAATGCTGATGATTTCGAATGAATGGATGATTCTATGATATATTTATGATAAATATGCTGCCATGGATGTAGTCTACAAGTTTCATGTACTGTACTTGAGAATTTGAAGTATTTTTACTTAGTTTAATTGCATTGGGAGAAGAAATAGTGCCATTTCCCCAAGTGTCGAATTGGTGATTTTTGCAGTTGAATGGGAGAGGGTTGGAACAGATATAATAATCGATTAATGGTGAAAATGAGACCTTAATAACATAATTAATATATTACCTACCTCTGTTCATAAATTTGAGTGGGTTTGGAGGCATTTGGGAAGCCATTTTCAGTACTTACCCCAGGGGGATTTGAACCCCAAATTACTAGTAAAATTGCATACTTGGTCCAGAATCTTAAGAGAGTTTGCAGAGGTATTTTGGTGGCAATATGGAATCCCTGAACATTATATTCAAGTACTAATATCATTCATACACCTTACTTGAATATTTGAGGGCATTTGGAGTCAATTTGAGACCCAGAGACCAATACTAGCCAAAGGGAAATCACTATTAAAGTTACCTACATTGACCAGAATTGAAAGAGTATTTGCAGAAGTATTTTAAAGGTCCAAGGGAATCCATAAAACACATATTTATGTTCTAATATCATTCATATACCTTCTTATAAGATTTGGGATCATTTGAGGCAAATTTGGGACCTAGAGATCAAAACTAGTCAAAGATTGAACTAGGGAAAAAAAGTGGAAAATTGCCATTTTAATAAAATCCTTAACATGGGACATTACAGAAATACATAGTAGAGACATAGAACTACAACCAAATCTTAACGCTGCAGCCCTTCTCCATCGAAACCATTTTACATATCCTCCCAAGGAAGTATGAGTCTCCTAATAGATGAGTAGAGATCTCTCAAGGATGATTTCACCAGCATGTAGACACTATAGACTTCCTCCCCTTGGAGAGGGGTAGAGCTTCACTTATATAGGACTAAGTGGATAAGGTATGGATAGGGTAGGTTGATATATGGTAGAAGAGAGATAGGGGATCCTTCCAAGAGGTTAGGAACCAAAGGCCAGCTCCCCCAACAGGTCAGGGATAGGGATCCAAGTCAACAACCTTCGAGAATGAGCTCGAAGAAGCTATTTTTTCCATTTAATTGACTTCATCACACCCTGTAATGGATCAAGGTGTGACGTCGCAAGTTGCATGAGTGCAGCCTGCGACGACCTCTCAAAACCAAGCAGAAGCACAATGATGTCCCTTCTAGGTAAATGACTTAGTCAATGTAACTTCAGGGATGTATACACTGAATCCAATGGTGGTAAGATTTTAGGTGTAACAGAATGCCCCCCAAAGAATGAAGCTGTTTAAATATTGGACAGGTGAATGCTTTGACAGAAAGAATGGCAAAATGGACTTGTCAGATGAAGGATGCTGCTGCAGTACAATTGACTCTAAACTGTCAATCTCATCCGATGTACAACATGGCTTCCGACCGATACAATGCATATCCATGGTAGTAATGACTGATTGAACAAAATCATGGCTATTGGACACAAGATTAGATCCATGATGAGATGGTAACACAGCCATGACCAATACAAATGTGGATATATGTAATATGACTCAATATAAACTCCATCGCAACCTGGGTAAAACATGACTCCCCAGGGTCTTCAAGATGAACCCGCAACGATACGAATCTATCCATGTGATTACAAATGTCTTGACATCGAACATGGTAGAAACCACTTGATTACCGGTCATTGATGTATACTGTTAACAAGTGCGGGGGAAATCACCATTGATGACAATGATCCCCAAGGTACCACAGTACATATCCCCAAGCGTGAATAAATGGGTTGAAGTCGAATGCAAGATGAAATATTTCAATCAAGAGTCAATGATGTAAACTCATGTTGAAAGCGAGGTAACCTGCCATTGAGGCATGCAGGGCTAAGGTACTTGGTTGGTTTCTAGATTCAATCCTTGGATGATGAGCTGAAGGAGGGCCATGATGAATCCCCCATCATCGACATGAAACACGACAAAAGATGTGTAGAATGGATCGGATGGTACGATAATATGCGAGACTGACTCAGCGTAGACTGACATGATTGAAGGCATACTGAATGCAAATAGATGAATAGTGAAAGTATTCTTGAACATGGGCATGGCATGACTTGGCAGTATTGACATGACAAGTATGACACAAATTCCCAATGCAACTGATGATGGAAGCTTTCTTTTAATGACTCAAAGGAGTAAAAAGACTCAGGAAGTAAGCGGAACTTGAGGACAAGTAGATGATCCAAGTGTTGTATGCAAATGCAGATGAGTTCCATGTTCAAGAACGACTAGGTATTGCCACTGATAAAGGTGTAATACAAAAACTTTCCTTTTTCCCCATTAAGAACGATGAGTGCCTCATGTGTTTTTTATGAGCTTGATGAGGGTGACCAGATGCTCGGTATAGCTCATCTCATAGATGAGTCCAATCCCAAATATTTTCCGAACTTGGGATAGGAGGGGTTCGTCCCATGGCGGTCCCTTCAATGTAAGAATTTAACGAGTCCATAGAAGGTAAACTCGGTTGTCATTTCATGTTTAGAGAGTCTGAAAATAACTAAAGAAGACTCCAACGATCCTTTTTCGTAAAGTTAGCCTCATTGCCCGAAAAAGGGTAAAGTAACGTGGGAGAGGACTCTTCTAGTCATGATTGGATGGAGTATACCTTTTTCGTAACTAGTGCCCCCTGGTCCGAAAAAGGGGTAAACTATCACCACAAAGACGACCGTTCAAATTATTTTACAAGCATGAATGCGACAAGTTTGCTTGGCAATATTTTCGTATTTCGAGAGCCTGAAAAGAGCTTAAATATAGACTCCGGGGGGGGGGGGGGGGGTTCCTTTTCCGTAGGAGTTTAACGAGCCCGGAAAAGTGATAAATCGTAACTCGATAACATATTCTCATAGTTTCAAGAGCACGAGAAAGAACAAAGAGTAAGCTCATAATCATTAAATAATTACAATCCAATAAAATGAAAAGATAAACGACAAAATACACAAGGGGTGTTCATGCATGAGATGATTGTTCCAATGCGAAAATGATGTAGAAAGGCACTTCACAACTCCTGCACACTCGGAAAATAGGTCAAATAGTCAACCAAACATTCAAAAAATAATAAAATCGATCCAAACTATAGCAAATGGCATAACAACATCAAATATTTGAAAAAGGAATATTCCACTTTGTTTATAAATAGAAATAAAAACCAAATATAGTCACCATTGTTCTATTTGCCAAATTTGGGAGGAGTAGTGCCATTTGGAGCCAAATCTTCACTCGTTGATTCCGGGAGCTACGAGCAGCCATTCCACTAGCCGTCAGGAGTAGGTAACCCTAAAATTCATCCAGCATGATTGTAGTGGTTTACATTTTTGAATTTCAGTCATTTTTTTGGGTTTTAGCTTGATTTGGGAAGGGCCATTGCGCCCTCGGCTCGTCGCAGTTTGCCCTTTCGGGAATTGTGATGAGACTTAGTCATCGTTAGGGTCTCACAGCTGGACTACAATGATGTCGCTCTGTTTGTAAAAATGGGGTGCAACGACGGCGACGTCCATACCCAAACTCAAGCTAGGCTCAAAAGAAGGACTTTCAGTGGTTGAAGCAATTTCTAAGATTGTTAAAATTCTCCTATTGACAGGTTCCAAGCATCCAAAATGGTTTTGGAATGGCGAGAAAGGGATCATGAAATAGATGACATGCATGCTGCAAATGATCTAGAATGCATAGAAGAATTGAGGAACTGTGGGCTCCTCAAGTTATTTCGCATCCAGGGGATGAGATCCCAAATCCCACTATTGACTCATATGCTCTGATGCTGGGATGCGACCCAACAATACTTCATGATCGGTGAGCACAAGCTTACCATAGATGTCAAGGACATCTACTTTCTGACCGAATTGTCCTGAAGAGGGGACAATGTGCTACTTACTGGATCACATGGGAGTGATCGGACCGTGGATGATATGATCCAACAGCATTGTAGTCCCAACACCCGTGCATCTAGTGGGAAGATTCCCATTAAAGATGTACGGGAACGTCCATTACACACCATACTAATCACCATTACGATGATGGCGGGGAGCCAAGCTCCTCACCTAGCCACCAGGGCACAAATGCTTTATGCGGAGGACTGTATGTCTCCGACGATCTTTAACTAGTGTGAGGGAGTCCTCGCAAACATGTGAGCTCAAATGACAAAGTGTCAGCGGGGAGAGATCAAACAGTTTGGCTACAGATCGATAGTGATCTCTTTCTTACTGGAATGGGTTCCCCTTTTGCGTCCTCAGGTACCACTGTAGGATAGGGATCTTAGAGATCCTCACATGGATAGGTGGACGGATGTGATGGCCTGACATGGTGGGGGCCCCATTATTGGATACCCTCCTGAGTTCTTCACTTGGTTGGAGGGCCAGTTACTGATGGTGGAGGACTTCCCATATAGTGGTATATACTTTAGAGATGTCTTGGACTTGCCGCTGCCAGAGGGAGCAGCGTGGGGAGACCTCGGTAAGAACAAATGACCCTTGTAATTTCTTAAGTTTTGTGCATTCATGATTTTTTTTATATATAGTGTTGACAGGTGAACAACATGTGTGTACAGATGTGGGGCCTGTACGACCAGTGGGGACCTCTCTTCTTGCTAGGAGAGAGAGAGAGGAGAGGGAGTAGTTGTGGGTCTGGCTGTGCACGCTGCCATCACAGAGATGGATACAGTCTATGCCAACCTGAGTGGGTTAGCACTAGATGTTCCTGAGCCGATGGTAGATGAGGTGCCGCGACCCATGCAGGTACACATGGGTTGAGCTACTGCGCGCTTCAACGCGCTACTTCGCAGGGTTGCGAGAGCAGTCGACTGTTTCCAAACTCAGCAGGCTAGAGATGCTAGACCTCCCAGGGCTGTACGGGACAGGCGATAGGCCATATGTTGTTACTATGTGTGTACTGAGGGCTTAGAGGCCTCAGATTTTTGTACTACTGAAAGCTACGAGGATTCAGATTTTGTAGAGACTCACTGAAAGTCGTCGTGCTTCAGAATTTTGTACCAGCACTACCTTTTGAGATTATATATATACAGACATTCCGACGATTTATACATTATGTGTTTCAAATGAGAGAATGATGTGGTCTTGCTTATGTGTTTACTTATAAAATGAATTAATTACATGTTATGTCTACTTTTAACAGTTTATGAATATGCTTATGTGTGTGCAATGTACCAATCTAAGATATATTTGGCCATAGAGTCGGCAATTGTGTTAACGTCTCGTGGAATGTGCAGGTACTGAATGAACTCAAAGGACCTTTCCAGAAGATGGACTCATCGATATAGATGGAGTAAAAAGGGGTTGCGGATGGCGTAAAATCAGTTCAGATGAGAGACCACTAGTTGAGAGTCCAAATGGATGACAACGTGGTTCATACCCAAAGAAATGGCGTCAGTTAGGGTTCCAATGACTACCTGATATTTTGCAACATTGTTGGTTGCAAAACCTAGACACATCCCCCCTGAGCTGATAAGCTCGCCCATAGGTGAATAGAGAACCTAGGCTACCGAAGCAAGGTTGCGGGTATGCCGACTAGTGCCGTCCGTGAATCCGAAACAAGTTTCCATCTGCACACGTAGACAAAACATGGTATAAGAAACGAAACAAGACCTAAACACGCATGAAATCAAAGCGTCACACCACATAGAAAACACACACGCATGCCATGTACAGTATATATAGAAGTAATCATGCATGAAAGACTCAAGCATAGTACCTCTTCAGGTAGAGCCTGTTGCGGGGCTCACCCAAAGATATCCCGTCATAGTCTTCAAGCTCATAAGCTCCCTTCTCTAAAACACGTTTTACTATGTAAGGTCCATGCCACATGGACTCAAATTTTCCTGCCCCCAGCTTATCATGTTTTTTGTCGTATGTAAAGACCAAATCTCCTTCGCTATAAGCGTAGGGTTCTACCGACTTATCGTACTGCACTTTAATGCATTTATTATGAGCCTCATTGGCAAGAGCGACATCTTGGCAAGTTTCATTGAGTTTAGCTAGGTAGAGGAAACGTTCTTCCTTGGCAGTAGTGTTTGGGAGAAGTTCAATGGCGAGTTTGAGAGACGGAATCTCACACTCTACAGGGAGGACTGCCTCCAATCCATACACTAGTTGGAAAGGAGTAAATCCAGTGGCGGTTTTAACTGAAGTCCTATAAGCCCAAAGTGCAGAGAAGAGCATATTATGCCAGTTGGACTTATGGGTACCTACCATTCGTTGGACCATAGTTTTCAAGACCTTGTTGATGGCCTTGACCTATCCATTCGATAGTGGGTAGTATGGTGTTGAGTTTTCATGGCGAAAACCCAATCTATCGCTCAACTCGTCAACTATGTTGTTCATAAAGTGAGAACCATGGTCGGTAACTATCGCTTGAGGAACTCCAAACCGTGCTATTACATGATTGAACATGAAGAGTGCGGCAGTCTTGCCATCGTTCGTGTATGTAGGCATTGCCTCGGCCCACTTTGTAAAGTAGTCCATAGCTACAATGACGTAACTATGCACCCCGGCCGGGGTAGGCTTACAATGCATGAAATCTATGCCCCATTTAGCGAAGGGGCCAATAGCAATAAGTGGGTGTAACGGGGCAGGGTGGGTGCGCTTTTTCGCATGAAAGTGTTGACATGGAGGACATTTTTGAAGGCCTTAATACAATATTTGAATATAGTAGGCCAATAATATCCTGTGTGCAAAATATTCTAGGCTGTAGCCATCCCAGAGAGGTGACAGCCACACACCCCAGCGTGACAGTCATTTAGAACGTGTTCAGCCTCATCATGAGTGAGACAACGTCGGAGAATGGAATCGACACCATGACGGTACAAGGTATCACTGATGATCAAGTAATACTATACATGGTCGCATATGCGACGACGGTCGTCACAAGATAGTTGAGGACCGAAACATTGGGTTTGAAGATATAATGTAATATCTCCATACCATGGGTCAGACGTACTAATAAGAAATAATGACTCGTCTGGAAAGGAGTCATTGGGCTCGGATTCTTCATCAGTACGGGGGAGGTCGTAGATGAGCTCGACAAACACCAATGAATTTTTAGACTTGGTCTTTTCAAAAAGAAGATCAAATTCTTGCATTATCACGATCTAGCGTGAATACTTGCCCCCAAGCACCTAACGTGTTAGAACGTGGTACATGGGGTTCGAATCGTCAATGATGGTGGTGGTGCAGAGCAAAATGAAGTGTCGAAACTTCTGCACGGCTACGACTGCCGCGAGAGCAAGTTTTTCAACATGTAAATACTAGGTTTCAGTGTCAATGAGACCTTTGCTAGCATAATATATCACATGTTCCTGGGCGTGTTGGTCTTCCTGAACCAAAACCATGGCGATAGTGGTGTCGGAAGCAGCGAGATATGGAATGTAATCTTGATAGTAATTCGACGGTTGGAGCACGGGGGCATGTGTGATGGCATGCTTCAAACTATCAAAAGATTGTTGAGCATGGTCGTCCCAAATGAACAGGATGTCTTTCTTCATCAATCTCATGTAACCCTGCGTCTTTAGTGCGAAATTACAAATGGAGCGCCGTAAATAAGTTGCTCGTCCTTGCAGACTCTGAAGTTTTGTAATATTGGTTGGAGGTGGAAGAGCGACGATAGCTTCCACCTTCGAGGGATCAATGCGGATCCCATATTTTGAGACAATAAACCCTAGGAGGCATCCATAATCGACACAAAAAATACACTTATGAGGATTCAGACGGATATTGTACCGCGTGCATATGAGGAAAATAGCCATCAGATGATCGAAGTGGAACTCACGCTGCTTTGAATGGGCAGGGAGATCATCCAAGTGAGGTTCCACAAAGTCCTTCACATCGTGGAAATTGTATGACATGGCCCACTGGAATGTGGCACCAACGTTTTTAAGACCAAACATAAGTTTGCGGTATGCAAACGTTCCCCAAGGATAGATGAAAGCAGTCTTGTGTTGGTCAGTGGGGTGAATCTCAATCTGGTTGTACCCAACACAATTGTTGATAATCTGGTCGATAAAGGGAGTCGGGTAGTTGTCCTTGGGACAAGCTTTGTTGAGATCCCGATAATCGACACAAATGCGAATAGTACCCTGTTTTTTAGTAATAGGGACGATGTTAGAGACCCACTCTGTTAATGGGACAAGTGTTAGGGTGTACACGAGCATACACATTAACTTGCGAGAGCATACATATTAACTGAAACAAGCAATGAAATAATAGACACACAATTTCCCGGAAACCCCATACGGGGAAAAAACCAGCACCCAATGAAGATCTTCATTACCCTTGACCTAACCGGCCAAGCCGGGCCAAGTGAGCTCACCCGCTCACCTCCAGGCCACTTTCCAATGGAGCCTCCTCAAGCCTTATAAAGGCTTCCTTACATGCAATACCATGGGGCAATACCATGGGCTACAAGAAACCATGTGCCCAAAAACATGTGCTAGACCTAACCAACTTTGACTCAATCCGGAGTCAAGGTTAACCCTAACAATCCCCCCTTTAAACTTGACTTAGAGTAATCACCAACCCCCCTCAAAGTTTTAACCGAGGAATCTCACATACACCCCCCTATCACCTAGGTCTTTCTCCCGACTTTACCGGTGAGTTACAGGGGTATGCATGCCTTACTAGGTCTTACAACCATATGCCCGTTTACATGCAAACTACTCAATTTTTAATTTTAATTTTTTTTTTCATGTGTCTTCATGGTGACTATACCATCACCATCCGTTGCTTCATCCTCTCGCTTTTCCATGCTCGCTTTCTTGCTCGCCATGCCATGCCTATCATTCTTGCCATGCTTCTTGCTTGTCCACACACATTTTAGATGATCTAGTTCCCGCATATTCATCACTTTCTCCAATTTCCTAGGTAACTCATCTATGGGGCACCCTGCTCTAACAGTTCACCACCATTATCTTCTGTGGACACGTTGTTTCTCAACACCCCACACAGAACGATGTGAGAATCACTTTTCACCAATGGAGTCTGCAATATATTAGTTATGTTCTAATTCCACTTACAACTACGTGCTTTCCATGCTCCATATTATTGCCATTGCTTAACCATAATGCTCACTCAACCAAGAGCATCTTTGCCAAAGTTCTGTGTAGATCCATCTTTACACCCTTTCCATCTTCCATAAAATTCTTCATTTTCCATGCCATGCATACTCATGGAAGCCCTTCGTATTGCTCTACAAAGGATCCCAAATAGGCGTCTCCTTTGTGCTTTTCTATTCATGGCTTGCCAAAACAGTGCTCTTCTTTACAGATTTATCTTTCCATAGGAAGATCAACAACTCCTTCTTGTGAGCTCTCGGGTCCTTATTTTCACATGGAGGATTTCTGCGAGGTCTTTCTCCACTACTTTGTCTCAAATCTAATTAATGCAGACTTCTACAGTCGAGCAGATCTGGGCACGTCCTCTTTTCACTGATGATTGCATCTCTTATGAACACTACAGGGATCTTGAGGGGCTTCACACGACCTACTTTCTTTGCTCAACATTGGAATGGCGGGTGGCTCCATGCAGATCTCCTGTCACACGGCGGCGACCGACTCATGCACAACAGTCTCCTTCACGATGGCTGCTCTCTTCCTGCAGCTCTTCACTGGCGGCTATATCCACCGACTGGCTGCTCTCCTGGCGGCTTCCTCCACCACCGCACGTGAGCTCCATGCCCACCCTTCACGCGGGTAAGCAAGCTAGAGCGCGGTTGTTCTCTGAACGGGTCTCCATCCCTCCACATCTTTCCTCTGCATGGATCTTTCACCAATGGATCGGCTCGCTCCTCTCTGCCAACAGCTCTTTAGGACATGCTTCATGCGAGATCTCCCTCACAGGTCTCTGCGGGCTCCCTCTCGGGCTCTTCGGCTGTCAACGGACTGGATCAACATGATTGTCTTCCACATTATGAAATATTCCACATTGTACAATGGGGCGACCTCAATCGTAGAGGTAAAATACCTCATGGCACATGCACACAGTGCTTTGACGGCTACGATAATAGGCATCAATGGTCTCAAGCAATGGCTTCTCCTCGACAGCGATTATTGGGCAGTGGTCTCCTCGGGTCCACAAGAGGAAACAATTTCTTCCATCATTGATTTCTGCCCAGATCAATCAATATATATCTGCACACCTACACTCAGAGCATTTTCAACGAGCACAACCAAGCTCTGATACCACTTGTTAGAAAAACAGGATCGTAGAGCAATAAAAATAAACAGAAATGCAAATATAATCACACATACACATTACAAGAGAGACACAGATATATCTTGGTTCACCCAAATTGGGCTACGTCCACACTGAATTTGCCAGTCCTTATTATTATTACCGTCCAGCAAGGTGAAGGGATACAACCTGCAGCACAACCGCTGCACTTCCTCTTCTCTGTTTCACAGTCTCTCTCCTGATATCAGAGATCTTTACAATGCATAAAACCTAATACATCATCATCCCTAGCCGTATTACAATGTCTTTATTTTATAAGGGAAATACAATGGGAAAATACCACGGGATACCCAAAACCATGGGCCCGCAAAACAGTTGGCGATGCCCCCCCACACCCCCCCGCTGGGGTGAGTGTACAGTCCACCTACATATCATATAAAACTGGGGTACAAACACGGCTGATACAATATCATCTATGAGACTGAAGATCTGGCTCCACAACCAACAACAAGGTGAATAAAGCCAGCCTTCAAGAGTTTCTCAATTTCTGCCTTGATTGCCGCTGTCTTCCAGGGGTGTACCGATCGTAACTTTTGGTGGACAGGTTTGATGTCGGGATAGGTTTTGATCTCGTGCAAAACAATGGAGGGGTCTATCCTAGGCATCTCCTCGTAGGTCCAAGTGCATACATCTTGAAATCGCTTGAATAAGGCCGTAGCAGTAATGACTTCTTCAAGGGAACACTTCTATCCTAACTGAATGTGTTCCACTATGCCAAGTTTAACCGAGATATCGATCAAAGTGGTAGGCTCAATGTTGGCTATGTTGCCTTCAGAATTCGTTTGACACGCGAGTATCAAAGACTGAGAGCTAGAAAGGACATCCGATGTAGAGATGGTGCAAATGTTGTTCTCTACAGTAGCCAAAATGGGAAGGGAAGATGAATGATGATGGAGGTCTTCCCACGGGGGGTCATCCGCACTCATGATTTCCATAATGGATTCATGAGAATGAAAAGTCCGTAGGAATGGATCGGATGATGTCCGCTACAGAGAACTAGGGATGGAGGTCATAGCTAAGTGATCCTCCGGGGCTGACTGGATAGCCTCGTACATAAGTTTGGCTGGTGACAAAGGCATAATGTCTCCAATCATGTGTGTGGTGGCTTCATTAGGTACAAGCCATGAATCAGTGGAGTTGGAAATGAACGAAGTCTGTGAGGAGATCATGTTCACTGTGGCAACATGGTTGGGGGGATTCGGAGTAGGAAAAGCGCCCATAAGGGATGAATCCTTAAGGAGGCCAACCCCCACACTCTCATACTTCCGTGAAGATTTTCCAATGGAAGGAACATTATCGCCTGGGTGAGAAGTGGTGTCAAGTGCGCAAAAATCCAATTGGTCGACTGTGACAATTCCGTCTTGATGGGGGAATTGCACTATGCGGAAGACTGATGAGGCAACCGCGGTCATGGCGTAAAACCAATTACGACCAAGAAGAATGTTGTAATCTAGCAGTGCAGTGACTACTTCCATGTTAATGGTTGTGGTCTTGCCCCCCAGCTCGACAGGTAAATCTTGTAGCAACCCATGAGGTTGAAAGCCACGTTCGTCAAATGCTCTCAAAGTGGTAGGAGAATGGTTCAACTCGGGAGAGCCAATGGCTCTCCAACATGAGATCGACATGACTGAAGTGGAGGAACCCTCGTCCAAAACGGAACGATGGATTATCTTCCCAACGATGTTTGTGGCAACTTGAAATGCCAGTTGATGGGAGAGCCTCAGTTTGAAGTATTCCAGTTGGAACATAATGGTATTTGATGAATCCGGGTCAATTGCACCGATGGCAGGGAGGAGAGTTTTGCGCTGATTAGGATAGTTTTGTGAAACTTCTAGCATTGACATAGCGCAAGGAGCTTGTGCTAGGTCCTCTACGATGTTGTAGCTTTGAGCATCCCGAGCATTAGGATTGAAAATTGATTTTCTAATCGTGCTCTTGGTTGGACGCAATATTGACTCTAGAGAGGGCTTCTCTATGGTGAGAGGAGCAGTTGGTACGGTGACTTCAGGAATCGAGGTGGAAGCTTTTTCAGTATTACTTCCAATAGGTTCTTTAGCTGGAACAGAGTCATATGAATGAGAATGGGTGTTCAAGTTGATGGTCTCATTTCAGACCATGAGAACATGTGCAGTGTTGGGTGATTCTCCTTGGGAAGAAGAAGTGTGAGCGATCGATTGCTGATTTTGAGCAGGGAAAGGATCGTTGAGAATTGCGGGTGTAGGTTTTCCCTTAAGAAAATTTTGAACTTCGTCTCTATGGGGGCACTCCTTAGATAAATGGTCATCACCACATAGTAGGCAAGGATACTTTAACTTCCTTTTATGTTTGGTATCATCAGGGGTGCTCCTTTGTTCCTGTTGGGTGGAAGACTTCTTAGGTTTCCCCTTGTTCTTCTTCTTACCACCAGACTTTTGAGGTGAATTTGATGAAACATAATTCACTTCTTCGGTGACAGTAGGAGTGTGTGATTTGGTGGTTCCGTGACCAGCCTATGTTGGTGATGGGGAAGAACCCTGGGGGTTCAATGAACCAACGGTTTGAGAAGAAGGCTGGGTGGTAAGGGATCCAATGATACCATCAGTTTGGGGTCCCTTGAGAGGTTTCGCGGGGTCATAAGTGTTGCGGGGTGCGTCAGGAAGGATGTCAAACAACGTGCCGGACTGAGCATAGACTAAGTCTAGCAAATGGGCAAGCGCAATGGATTTTTCTTCAGTGACAGCACCTCCCATGGAAACATCTCGTGCGATGGTGGGTTGGAGAGAATCTGTAAACCAATCTGCTAGGAGTTGATCTGGAATAGGATCCTTAATGAGACGTCGTCTCCTTCGCCACTCATGTATATGATCCAATATGTGAGTGGCGGTATTCTAACGAAGTGAGGTTAAAAGCTCTGTACCAGTTTTGTACCGTATAGGCAGCTGGAAGTGAGTCAAAAAGTTCATAGAAAGAGAAGAAAAATCGGGAAAAGAATGGGGTGGTAGCTCAATTTACAACTTGGCAGCTGAACTGGTAAGAGTCCTTTGAAACAATCTAAGATGGATCGAGTCGTCCATCAGTGAGTTAGATGAACACCATAAATGGTATGTCATCACGTGATTTTTAGGATCCTCACCCAGCTTGCCATCAAATTTTGGGATATCAGACGAAAGTTTCACCGGAATAGGTGGCCAATTAGTTCCATGGTAAATAGGGTCATTGGTCAAACAAGATAGGTTAGGTAGGTCCAAAGTAGCCAAAAAGGGCAGCTGCAGATTAGGATGCGAGTACTGATAGTATGGATAAGGCGTATAAGGACCTTGCATTGATTGACCATAAGGTGTACCAGGAGGAAACTGGCCATAGGGGTATGTGCTGCCCGGACCAAATGGAGGTCTTCCGCCATAGTAAGGTGGTCCATTACCATAATAAGGTATCCCATGAACATAAGGTGGTGGCGGGCTGCCTCCAAATGGTGGTGGTCCGCCACCACTGCCAGGGTAGGATGGGAGTCCACCGCCTCCGCCAAGAGGAGGTGGTGGTCCACCACCGCTTCCAGAAAAGGGTGGGCCTCCACCGCTTCCTCCAGGAGGATGTGGTGGTCCACCACCACCGTTTCCAGATGGGTAAGGACCTCCTCCGCCGCCTCCACCATAGTAGGGTGGTGGTCCGCCACTGCCACCAGCAGGATAAGATGGCCCTCCAACTCCTCCACTAGGATAGGACGGTCCTCCACCACCACCTCCAAGGTGGGAAGGTCCACAACCACCACCTCCAGGGTGGGATGGTCCTCCACCACCGCCTCCGGGGGGTGGTGGGCCATGGTGACCAGAACAAGGTGGATTGTTGCCAGAAGGTAGGGGTCTGACTCCTCCAGAATTATGTGAGGGCCCGCCGCCTCCAACGGGAGGTGGGGGTGGACCAATTGTGGGTGGAGGGACTAGAGTGCATTTTCAGGATTATGTTGACCTGGCAAAGGGTTAAAATGACCTAGATACGCGTGACTGGATGGAGGTTGGATTATGTTGGACGGTCCCCCAACATGGGATAGTCCCGAAGTGGAAGGTCCAGGAGGTAGGGAAGTTCCAATAGAGGGACCGATAGGAACTCCAGCTATGGTATTATGGTTTAGAGACGGGGGTTTCCCCCTGGAAATAACTTGCTGACCACTAGCTAAGGGTTGACCCAACACTCGTTGTTGATTATCCGTCGTAGGTTTAGCGTTATCTGTAAAAAGGGTAGGGGGTAAAGAGTATCCTCCCCGTGAACTTTGGTGTGGGGGAGGGGCAGTTAACGTAACCGTGGTGGTCACAGGTGTGTTGGACTGTTGTTGTTCAATAGGTTGGGTAGTAGGAAGTACTGAACTGGTCTCCTGTCTAGGAGATACATGTGTAGGAATGGATGGTTGACCAGTTCCAGAAGTGGTCACGTGTTGCGTGGATGACTCTGGTGACTCGAAAGATAAAGAGAAACCTAGGATTGGTCGATCGTCGAACCTTATTTGAAAGTTTCGACTTTGAAACTCCTCACCCATGGCACGTAGACGAGCCAATTGCTCGCGATAAGGTGTCAAGCGGTCATCGGGACTAGCCTGACTGGTTGGGGGTGCAATGGAAAAATGGGCCACTGGGTGACCGATAGAAGATGTCCAATAAGCTGCTGAAGGACCAACAACTGCTGTAGGGTCATCCTGGGGTTGATTTATCCATTCCAACGATCCAGGATCTCCCAGAGTGATGGGAGGTAAGTCTTGTGAAGTGGGAATTTGTGCTTCTTCATCTAGCAGGGGATGAGAGGCAGGTGAATCTGGAGGAGTATGTGGAAACAAATGTCCTCCAATATTCAAAGTGGGGTTTTCCACTTCATGTGACCTGACCCTGGCTTGTGGATCCATCCTTACCCTCGAAATTACCTCCTAGTGAAGGGGATATTCGGGTGGCAAGTTTTGGATTCTACAGGACCTTCTCCAAGGAAAGTCATCCAGAGTGACTGAAACAAAAATTTTCTCCTAGGGCAAGCTAAAAGAAAAGCACACCAGACAAAACCCTACACAAACTAAGGCCACAAGCAAACTTATGTGATAAGAGTGGATTCAAAATCTGGATCCTCACAGGATTTTCAAGGCTTCGCAACTCGCAATATACCATAGGGTCCAACAATATGACGAGACAAGGAGGATTGGGACCGTACCCTTGCCTGCATACCCGATTACCTGGACGGTACATGCGTAGTAGCTCCCCAAGTGCTGTTCTCGGTGTATTTATCCGCCAAGATGGCCAAAAGGTTAATTCAATTGGTCTCAAGAATCCTAGTGGTGTCTCCCAATATACGCAAGGTTCGTGGGAGCTCAAACCCATAGTGGTGTTGTCTAATGCACAACCGTTCGGCAAGAGACCTTCCGATATACTATCGAGTACGTGATACACCCTTCGATATACGCCAAGTACTCAAGGTGACTTGGTGGGTACGTGAACCAGCTCGATATACCGATAAGTATGTGGAAGACTACAATACCCCCGGTATACAGTGCTAGAAAATAATGACAGCTGCCACGCTTAACGATGCCGGAATACATCTCTAACTTACACACGAGTTTCTAAATATTTTACCCTAGTTCTACCGTTAATTTTATCTGGACGGTTAGGTGAATGCATGAGGTGAGTACATAATCAGAAACATAATGCAGGCCCTAACTACATGCAAAAAGTATGCTTTTCTTTCTATGAATGCTACGTATGGGAAGAAGAAGTATTCTTTTTCTTTCCAACAATTTTACCAAAAACGATGCAATGCAACACAATCCCAAATTTACGAAGAATGATATTGAAATATTCTTTTCCTTTTTCAACGAAACATAAAAAATTTCACAACACTACTAAGCCAAATCAAAACATGTTTTTTCTTTTTCTTTTGTCTTTTCAAAATGAAAATGATGTTAAGTAATGAAAAGAGAGGATTTCTAAGCAGAGTGTGCAAACTTTTCACTTTCACTACGATGGCCTAAAAGCATAAAAATCAAAAGACACAATGCAACTTTCCAAGCATGGGACTACTTTCGCAAAACTTGATGTCTATTCAAATTTTCCAAGAAAATGAGCAACTCATAATTCATGAAAAACACAAATAATGCAATTGTCTTTCAACTTTTCCAAAAGATTCGTAAATGAGACATTCCAATGCATATGCAATTCTTCAAATGATCTTGAAAAACAATGGAAGCTAAGTACTTTTGATCTTTCAATGAGTGCATCAAAATGACAATTTGATAACAACTATGCTTTTAAACATGGGTACTTGAATTGAAAAGATGACTTGCAGCACTCTAACAACTCAGAAAATTCTCAAGAGAAATCAAGCACTCGATGAACTGAAAATACATTCAAACACTCAAAGTCAAACAGTAACAAGCAGCACTAAAGCAAGCAAGACTCACAAATGAAATGCGAAATGAGGTCTGGAACTGATCCAATGCACTTGATCAGATTAGGCTAGGAGAGGAGGGAATGAAAAGGTGAAAATGATGAAGGTGGGGAAGACCAAAGTATCCACCACTACCAAATCTCAGATTTGTCCTAAATGGGAACCCAAAACAACTCCAACAAAACCAAACAACTCAATCACACAAAGCAAAAGGGATCTCCGACTGGATCATACAGTGCAGAGGGAGTTTGCATACAAACCACACTCAAAATAGAAGAGGAGAAAAGGTGCTTGTATGAAAAAAAGGGTAGATTGGCGCACTCTGTGCTTGTACACAGTGCGACGTTGCGGTTCACCAATGTGGGGAGTGCGACGGTGTCGCAGAAGGACAGTGACAGGGTTGCGACGACAAGCCAACAGACAAAGAACAAAGACAAAAAATGACACAGTGTCACTCTATGTATATCACCCAGGTGCAATAGGCAAGATCTAAGTTAAAAAAAGAGCTAAATCTCCAAGTGATGAGCAATAAATAGGTTTGGGAATGGGAATGCAGATCCAAAGAAATTTGATCAGAGTCTTCAAAGTGAAGATTTGATGGTGAAACCAACTTAAGAAGCAAATGACCAATAAAAAGGCTTGGCAAGAAATCAACTAAAAATATCATTCAACTTGACAACTAGAAAGCAATGTCTTCCCTAGTATGGTTGCCAGATTTGTTTGACGTACAATCCACTCGAGCGGACGCGAGCCAAATCTCCCTAGATCAATGTGAGTCTAGAACAAATAGAACAGACTACAAATGGATTTCCTAGATATACTTAAGGATCAAGTACTAGATGGCTTACCTTTTACTTCGCAATCCTTTCTCCTGAATGTTGCTCCACATCCAACGGTCGTCAGATCTCAGCTGCAAGACCTGTTAAGACACAAAGAAGAACACAAAACGAGTAAAGAGCATCTATACAATAAGAGATCTAAGTAAACAGTTAAGTAGGTAAACTACTCAATATCATCACACATTAACAATATTGGTGGAAAGCATTTGTATTACTGTAAATAAGGAAATACATAGCATAGACATAGAACTACAACCAAAGCTTAACACTGCAGCCCTTCTCCATCCAAACCATTTTCCATATCCTCCCAAGGAAGTATGAGTCTCCCAATAGATGAGTAGAGATCTCTCAAGGATGATTTCACCAGCATGTAGACACTATAGACTTCCTCCCCTTGGAGAGGGGTAGAGCTTCACTTATATAGGACTAAGTGGATAAGGTATGGATAGGGTAGGTTTAGATGTGGTAGGAGAGAGATAGGGGATCCTTCCAAGAGGTTAGGAACCAAAGGCCAGCTCCCCCAACAGGTCAAGGATAGGGATCCGAGTTAGCAACCTTCGATAATGAGCTTGAAGAAGCTATTTTTTTCCATTTAACTGACTTCGTCGCACCCTGTAATGGAGCAAGGTGCGACATCGCAGGTTGCATGAGTGTAGCCTGCGACGACCTCTCAAAACCAAGCAGAAGCACAATGATGTCCCTTCTAGGTAAATGACTTAGTCAATGTAACTTCAGGGATGTATACACTGAATCCAATGGTGGTAATATTTTAGGTGTAACACTCTTGAAAGAGAAGCAGCCAACGGCATATATTCCCCCCCAACACAGGATTATTGACTAGGTATTTCAAAGCAGAATGGTCTGTGAACAGCTTGAAATGACCCCCCAACAGGTAATTCCTAAACTTCTGCAGTGCATATACCATCGCTAGGCCTTCCCTCTCAGTAGTCGTATAATTTCTCTCAGCGGATGACAACTTCTGAATCGCAAAAGCAATTGGGTGATCCATATCTCCTTCCCTTGGTTGTGTGAGAACTACTCCCAATGCAAGCAATGATGTGTCCACATGGACATGGAATTCCTTGCTCCAATCAGGGAATACCAATATCGGTGCCGAAGCCATCTTAGCCTTCAGTGTCTCGAAACTTACTTGACATTCTGGACTCCATAAGAATACTGTATCCTTCTTTAACAACTTTTCCATAGGAGTTGTGATCGCTGCATAACCACAGATAAAATTGCGATAGTACCCTTTGTGTCCCAACGTTGCTCGCAACTACTTTACATTTGTAGGTGGTGTTAGGCTCAAAATCAACGCGATCTTTGTTGGGTCAACCAACAACCCCTACTTGCAAACAATGTAACCCAACAACATCCCAAAAGGTGTGCAGAAAATACATTTCTTCAAGTTCAATGATATCTGATGATGTTGACATCGCTACAGCATCAATCGCAGGTTTTCTAGATGGTCGTTAATCAATCCATAAACTATCCAATCATCCATATAAACTTGCAAAAACTTCTGAATAAAATCTCAGAATGCAGTGACAAAAACCTGAGAGAATACTGCAAGGGCATTCTTAAGTCCAAACGGCATCACAGTGTACTGGAAACAACCCCATTCTATCACAAACATTGTCTTGTGGTGGTCCTCCTTCGCGATCCTGATCTGGTGATAGCCAAAGAAACCATCCGTGAACGAATACATCTCTTAACCACCTACTCCTTCCAGCACCTCATCAGTGAATGGCGTCGAAAATGGATCATGCATACACGTGTCATTCAACTTCCGTAGGTCGGCAAAAATATAATCCTCACCTATCTTCTTATCGTGTACCACCATGGGACTAATCCATTCCGATTCTTCGACTGGCTCAATTATTCTAGAATTTGGTCAAGTTCAATTTTGACCCGTTCCTTGTGTCGTGGATTCAGTCGATACGGTCGCTGCCTTATCGGTTTTGCATTTGGCTTAAATAGAATCTTCATCTCCCCTAGATCGCACAGGATTCCCTTCTTTTCGAAAAATTTGTAGGGAACAAGTCTTGGAACTCATGCAATAGTTCCGTCACCTTCTCCATCATCTATTCATCCCAGTAGTGCCTGACATTCGCAAGATTTGGGTTCTCCTCCGTCCCGATGTTGACCTTCCCGAGTTTCAGTGGCTGACTTATCGGATTAGTCGGTGCATCAGGTGCTACGACATCCCATCTCCCTTTGGATTTCGGAATATTGATATTTTGTAGGTCATCAACATATTCTAGCCCTCCAGTAATATTATCGCATTCCATCATCGATTGCATCTACCAATGCGTATGCGGATCCACAGGGTAGGCAACTAGAACCACCTTCAAAAATTGCGGATGAGCTGCAAGGCATTATGAACATCTAGATTGACATCCATGAAACTGAAGGTATGAGTAAAGAAAAATGTCAACTCTAACCAAGTGGTAATCTCTCTACACAACTCAGTTGCGGCATACCATGAGTGAGACATTTCATCCAAGTTGTGGACAAGGGCATGGATCCATTCATCCTTTGGTCGCGAGGCTCACAGAGTCTGACATTCAATCAAATGACTGCCAGGGTCATTTCTCCCATCGTACCTTCCGGTGTGGTATATTTATGTGTCACTGAAGAAAACTATCATCAACCTTCGACACTGCGACCATTTAGTGATCAACTTCTTATGGGTCTCCCACCAACGTACTGGAGGAGCATTCAGTGCCTCCTCCAATTCCAACAACCACTGTGGTTTTGACACTCTATTTTCAAATGTCACTAGAAATTCAGACAACCTGGGAAGTCCTTCATATATCGGTAATCCAACAGTCTGAGTCGCAACATGATGCAGTGACTGTGTGATCAACCCACACTTTCTGAATGACACCTCATGCATGCGATTCTTCCAGTTCTCTAATGCATTGTCAGAATCGGAAGACACAGAGCTAAAATTGCGCCATCCAAGTTCACCGTCGGTAGTCGGATGATTGTAATATTTTGAAATTTTATATGCATGATCCCATCCTCGTCCAACTTCATATTTTACGGGTTCAACATACCTGCGTCCTTCAGTTGGATCCAATGGAGCTATAACTCGAAGGCCTTGATTTTCAAAAGTCATCACCCGCTTCTTGAAATTAATGACTACCACTAGGTTTTTTGGACCCAAAATCCGATGGCCACAAAGTTGGATTTTCTACATCCTGTGGTTGACTATCCGACAACCTCAGTATTTTTTTAACGTCGGTCCAATTTCGGATTAAAACCGACGGCTCGGATGTCGTTGGATCTTCGACTTTATCTACAGTCGGATAACCGATGCCCTTCACAATTGTAAAGGGCTTGGATCTTTGCCGTTAGATCTATGGCATAGTCGTCGGTATTTTTCACTATGGCGGTCAGATAACCGACGCCATTCACAACTGAAAATGGCTAAGCACCGACGTCTTTTTCCGTCGGATCTATGGAAAAGTCGTTGGTTTTGTACACAGTGGATGTCGGATAATCGACGCCATTCACAACTAAAAATGGCTGAGCAACGACATCCTTTGTCGTTGGATCTATGGAAAAGTCGTCAGTTTTGTGCACTGTGGATGTCAGAAAACCGACGCCATTCACAACTGAAAATGGATGAGCACCGACGTCTTTTGCCGTCGGATCTATGGAAAAGTCGTCGGTTGTCTTTGCTGTGGCCGTCAATTATCTGACACCCTTGGAAAATTAAAAAAAAACATAATTGTTTGGAAGTGTGTGTTGTTGATATAATTCCAATTAAAGGTGTAGAAGAATTAATTGTAGCAGAATACAATAAGGAAAAGATTGGAGGTAAAGGAGCTTGTACATGAAACTCAAGAAACAGTGGAAAAGTTGTAATGGATATATATTGCAGTAGTGAGTGGTGTTGTTGTAGAAGATGACACTATAGAAGAGAGTGGTGTTACATTGGTGGAGTTGCAAGGAGATGATATTTAATTAGATGTAATAGTGGAAGATGCAAATGTGAATGTCTTATTCCCATAATGTGTAGTGTGTTGATATCATTGCGGATGAATTTGAAAGTGCAACAAAAGTAAACAGAGTGGATAAAACCAAAGTAAGAAAATAACAGTTGTATCATAAAGAGTTTGTTGAATATGATTGCAATAGAGTATTTCTTGCATTAAACAAAATAAAAAATGAGGAGATGATTGAGAAGTCCAAGCATTTGTGGAGTTTGTTGCTTGAAAATGGTAATGTTGTAGAAGAGGGAGGATGGAGAGGCCGTAAGCACGATTAAAAAAAATGAGAGAGAGAGAGATATTTGAGGGAGTATGGAATGATGATGCATGCTTACCTTTTATGAATTTACTTGACAGAACCTTGTTGAAGTTTGAAGTAGCATAAGGGGGAGCATTTTAGCATGAAAAAACCAACAGCAAAATGTTGATGAAGATGGCAAGGTACAAGGATAATTTACAGGACACAATATCAAGATAAGTCAATAGGTGGAGTAGACGAAGCAAATGAACTTTTACTTCATTTGTTCCAACTAATCCCCCTATCATATGAACTTGTTCCGCCGTATCCAAGTCTTACCTTGATTTCAAGAGGCGGTTGTGAAGTCGGACTATCATAATGCATTCTTTCATATATCTCTGGTTTTCTCAAAACTATAGAATGAACATAAAGAGGATTTCAACGGTAATATATTCCATATTCCAAACCTATCAAGTACACTTTTAGGTTAGCAATTTTGATGTCTCCGAACTGTGGCAGCTCTATGGCCATTTTCACCCTATAAATTGAAGGATTCCTACAAACACAAACCACTATGTTACGCGAACTTCTTTTAGGGCTTTGTTACATTTGCTTCTAAGATCTTTCATCGCTTAGTTACAAGAATATTTTTGACCTAAAAGTAAACTTGATAGGTTTGGATGGAACAGATTTCCGTGGAAATCCTCTTTATGTTCATTCTTGAGTGACTCGATATTAACAATTCCGATTATCACAAGGGGATACATAATGTTAAAAAAGGAAAATAAAGAAAACACATAAAGGGATACATAAAGTTGACAAAGGAAAATAAATAAAATCTATAATTTGCATCGAAAGAATAGCCGGGTATGAACTGAACTGAGGAGATTCGAACCTACGACCTATGTCTAGTCCCAAGGCTACCACCTTCAATCTTGACCTTATCAATCAATTCCCATCGCCATTTCCTCTCATATGAAGTCCCACAACCATTTCTCTCGACATCCAGTACTCTTCATTCATTCTGCATGCATTTCACTATGCAACGGTCTTAGATTCACTACGTTTTTCCTAAATTAGTGTCTCAATTCAATATGACCCACGTCCGTCTTCCAAGGAGTGTTTCCAACGGTATTGAGTTTCATCTTGGAAACAGTGACAATTCATGGTATTATGTTTCCCTTCAACTGCAATATGGAAAACTCATAGTCCACTGCGAAGGTTTGTCTGACAAATGTGATTGTTTGGGTCATGCTGAATCGAGAAACCGAAACCATCACATTTGTCAGACAAACCTTCCTATGAGAACTTTGAGTTTGTCATATTGCAGCCGAAGGGAAACATAATACCATGAATCATCACTGTTGCCAAGATGAAACTCTAGACCGGTGGCAACACTCCTTGGACAGCAGGCGTGGGTCATGTTGAATCGAGAAACTAATTTAGGGAAAGCGTAGAGGGAATTTGAGACTATTGCATAGTGAAATGCATGCATAATGAATCAAGCAAGGTGGTAGACCTTCGTCTCCCACTATGAAATGCATGTAGAATGAATCAAGTTGCTTGAAGGTGGTCTCCCATTGTCAGTTGCACTTCAAGCTTGAAGGTGTTAGCCTTGGGACTAGACATAGGTCACAGGTTCGAATCTCCTCATTTAAGTTGCAGCCCTAAAAAATGATGAACATTGACAACATGCAGCATGTTTCTAATTGTTGTTGGTGTATGCTAGATTAGTTGTAAATATCATGCTTCAGAAGCCAGGCTTCAATGGTAAATAGACCATTTTGGAAGGGTTTAATGTGAGGTTAAGGATATTGATTCCAAGGAAATTAAAGAGAATGTTAAGGATATTGATTGCAGTGCATCATTTACTCATCCTTTGATGTTGTGGAAACTAGAAATTGGTTATGATGAGCAACCAAACATCACAACAAGCTCCAAGAAATTGTCAAAATTTAGATGACAAGCGAGTGGGTTGTAGAAAGCCAGCATCGTAGCCATTCATTGAGCTCCTCTCTGTTTCGAGAATAATTTAATATTCTCTACTGAACAGGGCCAACCACGTGAAGGTGGAAGCTCTTATGGCCCCTCCCCCCCTCTCACATCACTCTAAATTCCCCAAACCCAATGCATGTACTTGAAAAAAACAAATACGTGCAAATTCATCCATATTTCATCATGAACTTTCATCTACCATTCATTCAATAAAGGCTAACATTCATTAAACCATTGTTTCATTTAGTCAACACATTCATACAATAAAAGATAGCATTCAATAAACCATTCATTCATTCAGTCAACACATTCATTTAATAAAAAAATACATTCAATAAAGGTAACAGTTTACTACATTAAATCATTAAACCATTAAACCATTCATTCATTCATTAGGCCAAAAATCATGGACGATATATTGTTATAAAAAATAATTAGACGAGTACATTTTTCGAGTCACTTGTTTTTAGTTTTCTTCTCTTTATAAGTGGTAAATAATCTCTAAGAGGAGCATCTACATCTGGAATTTCTCTTCTAGTTCTTGGTTCTTCATCAGGCACTTGTGGTGATGTCTACATCCTAGAGTGTTGATCTAGATGTGGATTTTGTGGCAAGGGGTTCGGATTTGCTGCAACAATGTGAAAATGTTACATCATTGTATTTTGATATTGTAATGACAAGTATTTCATTTAAAAAAACATTACAAAGGCGTTTTTTACCTGGTGTGGCCACATCATGTAGTTCTTGTTCTTGTCCAGGCTCAACCTGTATAGTTTCACCCTCTACATGCTCTACAGTTGAAATATGGTGAACTACAATTAATGTTCATCGTTTGCAATACTATACATAAAATTGTAGCATATGAATAAATTCATTACTAGGATTCGAAGCATGATCTTCGATTTGTTGTTCTCCCTCCTCGACATTAGGGGGATCATTGCTTTCCTGCTCAAAACAGAGTCAATATTTTTTGTCAAGTATTTATAACGAATAGATTGCACAAGCGGTTAATCTTCAATAAAGTATATAGATTCTATTTACCTATGCACCGAATGGATTGGTACCAGAAGACTGTGTTTGGCTAGACAAGCTTTTTCGTCGTTCAACAACAGCTCCAAAGCCTTCCTTGAATCCAAGCTTCATGTATTCCTCAGTGGCCTGTTCATTGAATCGTTCGGCCTGCATATTTGCATAACGTCGTTAATTAACATTTTTCGGTGCAATAAAATGAAAAATAATTTGCAATTTATTATTTGTATGCATTATTGGTTTTTCGAAACTTACAAATCGTGCCATGAAATTGGAATAACCACCAGGCCCAAGCTTGTACTGACCTATTTTTTCAAGTCTTTCCTTTGTGGCATTTGATGTGTCTAGCAGCCTATGCAAGTGTTGAATTACGTTAGATGTTCCAAGTTCGATATAGAAATATTCAATAATAATAAGGTTTTGAATTACATTGTGGAAATTATTGCATACCTCCCTGTGACTGGTGTTATATTTCCTTCTCTTCTCTGAGCCCTCTCCCTTCCATCCTCCACTAGAGCTCTCCACTCCATTGGTGAAATCATTGGAGGGTGCTCATACCTAGGGTTTTTTTCCAGGTGGGTCCTATATTGGTCTCGGACAACCTTCACATTTTGTCCACCGTTTTTCATGACCTCGGCTTTATTGAAGGTCTTGTCGCCGAACATGACAACCAACCGATGCATGAGTTCATCTTTAAACATTTCGGTTGTTTATCCCACCTTTCTTGGATGGTGGGCCCGAAGATCTCCAAGCACGCGTCATTCATTTTTTTATAGAAAACATCATTTCCTGCGAAACGATCATGCCATGATCATAATTAGTTGAAAGAAAATGTTTTATCGGTATATTACAATGAAGTTATAAACAGTAACTTGATCAACGTATATTAATTACCTAGGACCTTATCGATCTTTATTGGGACAAGATCTATGTCGACCAAAAATGTTTCCTCCATTGTTCCTGTGCTAGTGACACGGGAATATCCTGGAAATGCAGCTAGGTCGATATCAATATTACTAGGATTCTCGTTGTCGACCTCTTCCCATGGACGATCCAGTGTGCGTCGGTCACTAGCGGCTGGTGCACTCACAGTTGGGGTCCGTGTTGTGTCAGAATGTGTTTCCGACTGTTCAGTAGACAACAATGGCGAAGGAGTCGATGCAGTACGCGGATTCGTTTGCTCATGATGCCACGTCTCTCCATGAGCCTCATTGGGGACAACATCGCCTCCACCACTATTGTGTGTTTTCCGATATTTCTGTAAATACAAACCACATCTTACACGTTCAGTACTATCATATAAAAGAGAAAATTATAAAGTTATAAATGAATTATTTTATGAATCAAGATTCCTCAACTTACTTCCAAGGATTCAGATTTGCATTCCAACAATTCAATCCTTGCCAGGTTTTGGCTTATCTGCGGATACTTGATTAGCAGAGAAACGAGTTCTGCACTATATTTTTCCAACAATTTGTCTATCATCTTAAACCGGTTTGTGGCTTCACCAATTTGTCTATCATCTTTAAGGATCTCAGCCACTTCAGGATCTACTGGACATTCTTCTGATGCTGTTTCATACAATGATTCACTGGGCTGCAACAAAAATATATAAAACACTATTGAGTTATATCATGATAGATTCCTAAAATTATATTAACAATTCCAATGGATTATACTTGCAACGTAGAGGATCGTGATCCACTCCTCGGATCAATGCTCATAGGTGACTTGCCCCAATCTGTTAATAACTGGGAGTTGCCCCTTACGTATACCTAAATAGAAAACATAGTGAAAGTCACCTAAACATAGTGAAAGTCAACTATTTTTTCTTATTATATTTTCACTAATACAAAGATGTACACCTGATCCCTCGAGGAAGATGTACTCCTCCAACCATCTGTTGGTGGTGTTTTATCCCGATCACTAGCCTGCGAAGTAAATAGGGAAAATTGAAACGAAATAAACTAACGAAAAAATCCTTAATATGTTAAATTTATTAATAAAAGGTTGGGTAAATTGTTATATGTACCACTCCCATAGTAACCTTTTTTGTATCTACTCGGTTCAAATTGTAATTAATAAGCAACTATTCCCTTGCAGATATTGATTTAATGGCAACTACAAAAACACGGTTTCCTTCACGCCCCTCAAATTCGCACTTTGGTTGCTTAATTGTAGAACATGGTTGTGTACTATTTATAAACCCCGCAATAATCCCGGTGGCATTTGGCCTTCCGTCCATGTACAACGTTGCTCCTTTATTTTGATTTTTGTCTTTCAACTATAAATAGTTTGTTTACAATCCATAGCTACGCATAATTTTTGTAAATTGGACCAGGTGCATCCAATCTGTGTAGCTATAACAGGGTCCAACATACTCCATCAATTCTGTACATGTGTTGTAAGGGACCCTTATGCCATCCATGCCGAACAACCCGAAACCATGTATTGACGATGGTGCTATTCGATATATCCTATCGTTCACACAAAAATATGTGTTCGGTTGAGGAAGATCCTTGGGTACCCATTGTTTCACTAAAGGTCTGTACCTCAAGGGCACCTCGAGGTCGTCTTTTGTCTCATCACCATAGGAACATGACCCCCCTCGACCGTGAAAAAATTCATTGCGTTTATCGAATTTTCTTCTGGTCTTTTGACATCTAATTGATACAACTCTTCTAGACCTATTGGATGTATCACTTTCCTCTAGCCTTCCTAAACCCCCCTCGCTCGAGGAAGACAGATCTGAAAAATACTTGTTTAGTTCTACCTGTAACATGGGAAATTTTTTTAGATACGACCGCAAGGCATAGCGCCTCTTAAAAGGTGACGTGTAGCACCTTTTATAATGTTACTTGATCCTCATTCTCTTTCTCAACATGTAGGCATTCAAGCGATGAGGAAGACGATCACTTTATCTTTCTTATGAGTACAAATTCACGCAATTATGAGCTTTCTTTTATTGCTCCTTTGGGTCTTGAATCCCATATCAAACCATCCAACTATCAGCTTTGTCGTCATTGCCCTAAAGTCTCTCTCATCCCATCAGTTTGGGTTCATCAACTTGGTAATTGAAGTCCAGTCACATTTAGTAAGATATTTATATTCAACAATAATAATATAAAATAAAAATCACTAACCATTATGGAAAACGTCTAAAAGTTTTTATGACTTTCAAAAGTAAGATCTTTTAGGTGGTTAATAAGTGTTCACAAATCTTCAAAAAAAATATTTTATATAATGTTTTGAAACTTGTATAATATTATTTAAGCATGGTCTTCTTAGATGACTGAAAGTAATTGAATCAAGCAAAAACGGAACCGTAAACATGTAAGCTGTTTTGAAAAATGGTAGCTTTCAGTCACACTCCCAACTAATGCTACCTTTGGACAATTACTTTAAATATTGACTTAGGGTATTTAATTCATAACATAGATTTTCAATCATATTGACAGAGAGAAAAGTAGGGCTTTCTTTATATTATCATGACATAGTTACAAATACTTTCTTTTCAATCTTTATGACAATTTGAATGGACAGGCCCCACTCATAGCTAAATACTTTTGAGATATTTACAACTCATCAGAGTATGGGGGACCATATAATTCTTGAAATACGTTGGATTCAACAACCCATGCCTTTGAATAAACAGACCTTAGGACCATGAGTCTATTTTGATGCATGTGGACTTCTATGTGGGTTTTGACAAGCCACTGTTGTTTGTTTTTAATGTAGTACCCAAGGATTTGAGCCTCAATAAGCTTTATCTGCAAAATATCTTTGACCTGTTCGAAAGATTCTCCAACTTCCCGTTGTAGATTATAAATAGCACCTGGATCTAATGTTGTCAGGTTGATGCCGAATGACCGCCGCAAGTCTCTAGTCCAATCAGGGACGAACCATGCAGGATCCTCATGGATATGTGTCATTTGAGGTCCAAACTTTAGCATGGTATAATATGTTCTATATGTATTTTCTTTTCTCAAGAATTTCCACCATAATTTTTTATATTTTCCATAAGTGTGTGTAGTACTTGGAAACCGGAGACTAGCATCTTGATGTGGCCATGCTTCCAAAGAACGTATCCAGTTAATACAGTAGTATTGTTTTTCTAGTCGTAGCCCGGGGTGAGGTGTAGAGCCCTCCATCGAGATTAAGTTAAGATCATGGTATAGGTGAGTTAACCAATTGCTTGCATCAGTTGCTTTTCTCAAGAAGTTGTTGTAAATCATCTCTGGTACAATACTGGATCCCATAGGCATTCTTCTGAGTTCTGGCACTAGTCTAATAAAAGCATCAGATCCCTATAAGTTAGCATCTAATACTTCAGCATGTTTGAACTCCCACCTAGGTTTCCAGTCTTGCATATAATCCAACCAACTCATATTATCATTGATAGTATAGATATGATTTTTTCCTCCGGTCCAAGAAGAGATTTTCATGTTTACTTGTGGGTTATGGGCCCACTGGACTCCGCTTTGAACTTCTACGCTTGCTTGCCTCGTGCTCGCTTGCACTAGGATCACTTGTTTTAGGCTCGCTTGCTTCAAGCCCGCTTCTTAAAAATTAACAGCACACTTCTGTGTCAAATATTCTCTTGTTAAAAAGTCAAGAATGCTTTTTGCTTTCTCAGAAATGTGCTCATGAATAGTACATTTATAACATCAAAACAATGCTTGCATCTTGCAAACTTTCCTTTTTTTGTTTCAAATTTTATTGTGTTGTTTAGCACAAATGGAAGTCTGGAGCAATCTGTTCTAGTTATGATAAGGTCATGGTTCAACAAATAAAGTCATAGTTCTACTGAGTTTTCTATCAAGACACTTATTCTCCAAGATAATTTTCCTCACAAGTTCAATCGAGGTCGAGTTCCACCACTCTTAAAATTGTTTACAAACAAATATAATTTGATTACCAACAATTTTGTCTGACAAGACAAGCATTAACTACATAATTCAAATTATTTACCACGTATTTGATTACCAACAATTTTATTACTAATTAAGTCTTATAACCAACACATATTTGATTATCTGGGTGTAGACGTTTCCTGTAATATACTCAGAAGAGTTACTTTCAGAAATGACTGTGCCTCTTAGAGGCTAGTCAACTCTAGGAACCAAGTGACCCTATTATAGGGTTAGTACAAACCAGAGAGAGAGAGATTACTGGGATATGGTACAGTCAATCAAATAAAGTCAATGACAATCAAAAGGCTCAGTACAATCACAATAAAGATGAGCTGACATCCACTAGACTGAGGCCAAAGAGACTCACGGCCCCCAGTAAGGTACAAGGACCAACCAAAGGGTAAAAAAACCAACCAGTAAGGTACAAGTAAAAAAGAAAAGAGTGGGTATAAATTAGACTCATAACCCTTGGGACTAAGGGGGTGTAGTACCTCAAATGTGGACAATCTACCATAGTTATATCCACAAGACCAAAAACAAAAAAAGGCGGTATAAATCAAAAGATAACTCAAGATCAATAAAAGACCCAAAAGGTGAGAGGAAAGGTACCACAAAAAATGAAAGGACCAAAATTAAAGGACAAGCTACCACAAGACCAATAAACAACATGGTGTAAGGACAAAAAGTAAATCAACCATTGTGATGAAGGTACAAATAAGGTCAAATATTTATTGCAATAGCTCCTTGTAACTACCTGTTATTTGACATGCCAAAGAGAGGAAGGTCAAATAATGTCAAATATATGCAATAGCTCCTTGTAACTACCTCTTATATGCAATAGCTCCTTGTAACTACCTCTTATAACTCAAATAGGACCACCAAAAGGTATAAAGACTCATAACAAGTTGGAAAAATTAGGGTGTGTACCTCAAATGTGGACAAACTACCATAGTACCCACAAGACCAAAAACATAAAAGGTGGTACAAATCAAAAGATATACCAAGATGAGTAAAAGACCCAAAAGGTAAAAGGCAAGGTACCACACAAATATTATTGACAAAATGGAAGGACCATAAGACAATCAACTAAGGTGGGGTACAACTAATCATCTCTCTCTCAAATGTACCATTGTTCCATATAATCTGAAAGACCATCATCACAGTAAACGGAAAAGTCCACACGGATGATGTGATCACGTGGTCCTCTAGACTACTCCTAAGGTCAAGCATTATTGGCTCCATCAAGAGGTGTTCAGTCCCTTGAGAAGACCATCTAACTCAAGCATCTCGAAGACCTAGGAGAAGAGGACATCACACATCATCAGATAATTGGTAATTGACCTTGTAAGAACTCAAAAACCCTAAAGCAACCGAGCGTGCAGAAGGGGATCTAGGAAAAGACAAGGCTCGCAAGACAAAAAAGCAAGCTAAAAAAACTATACTAGGATCGGTGTCACAATAAGCGAGCTGAAACAAAAGTGGCCAGAATGCCAACAAGCAGCACTAAAAAGAAAAACACCCTCTAAAAAGGTGAAATAGCAATCAAAACCTCCTAACTAAGAGTTGGAGACCTCAACAAGTTGTATCCTTCGCAAGGTGATGAAATCCAAGTCAAACAATACAAAATGAGAGACTGATAATGGAAGGATATCCCTCTACCAAAAGGGATCCGGGGTAAAGATCCCTAGAAGAAAAGTTACTAAGCTACCTCGTTCATGGCAAGTCGGAGAAGGATACTGGCACTTCTACCTTATCACCCTTGTATCACCAGTATGGTGGCCGGAAAATACAAGGAAGACAATTGATCGATATGCCTTAGGATCTAAGTGGAGTGCGGTATTCCACAAAGTCCATCCGGAACCAATCGTTGCGACTTACCCCCGAAACGACGGGAGGACCTCTCCACAAACTGGTCAATGACCATGTCAATAAATACTAGAGGATTTTAGTACCCTAGAGGACAACAACTATGTCCCAGATGAAAATGACAAGGGGGAATTATTTGGATGCATATTCCCGGTGTCCTACCTAACTACAAATTCTTTTTATCCTCAAGTGAGGTTAAAGTGTGTTGAGTTAACGATTTAAATTTTAATGGTTGTATTACTCAGTCGGGTGATGGAAGTGCAACTCGTGTTGTGATGACTGACTCAAACCATGCAAATGCATATGAATAAAATAAGCCTTTCCTTTCAATGAATGCTAGCTAAGGTAGGGAGAGAGTTCTTTCAAACTATAAATACTCTTTCAAATTAAATGAATGCAACAAGTGTTCAAGTTCATTCATGGGACCTCAAGGAGAGCTTCAGATATACTCAAGTCATGCAAATGAATTCATCACATAAAAAAAAGTGATAATAAATATAAGGAATTGTATATATCCATGTTCATAATTCTTTAGGCACACTTATAACTTTCTTCAATCATTCATCACAAAAACACAGAGATAGTAGAAACAATAAACTGCATATAAATCTTCATGAGCTTAATAAAAAAATAGTAACCACAACTGGGGAATATCATGATGCTAATAGTGTTATATGATCTATCTCACATGGTTCTACTTCATAATGGGATGGGGCCAATTAATCTTACTTTCAAAGCTCATATGGTGGCACCATGAAAGAAAAACATTATGGGGGCTCCAACCTACAAGGTTATTTGACTTTACATTAAGGATGGATTTGTAGTCCTTTTGATCCCAATCACTGATATTCTCAATTACGAGCTAGTACCTTAGGAGTGAATCCATACCTTACTCATGGAATTTCAACCCACCAAGTGCTCAAAGCAACCAAAAGATGCCCAAATTAGCCTCCTCCAAAGGCTTCCGTCAAGATTACTTTTTCAACAAGAAAGGTCTTCAAAGGGGGTTTGCACCCATCAAGATTGTCCACTTTGGAAAATGAAGCAACCATCCATGTCCACATAATAACCAATAAAAGTCTTCACATGTGGAAACAAATGTTGAAATTTTTCCCAAACTAGAGGGATGTTAAGTATGAAATAGTTCCCCACACCTAAGAGCTAAGTAAGACCTGGAGCCTTACAACTCCTCTTCCTCTAGGAAACCATAAAATACATCTAATTACATCATTCATTATGCAGGACAGAATTGTGAACTTAAAGAACAGTCATTTACTAGTACTAATTACAATGTGACTCGATCCGAGGAGTGTTGCCAGTGGTCTTGAGTTTCAGCATGGCAATGGTGACAATTGGCGTGGGTCACCATTGCCAAGCTGAAACTCAAGACCGCTGGAAACACAACTCTAGGCCAACTTTATTTGATATCAAAATTAACTATTAATTTTTCACCAATTTCAAATGGAAATCAAAATTTATAGGGTTATTTATTTCCATAGTTTTATAACCCTTCACAATTCCGTAATGCCAATCAAGCTATCAGAATAAATCTTTCTCATTCCTCACATTCTACATTTCCCAAACTTTTCTAAGTCATATGAAGTATTAGAGCCAGTTCATAGAGATTTGATGGGCCTATTTACTCATCCATCCATAACTAAAGCCATTGATATATCTTGAATTTAATTGTTGAATAGTCAAGGCATACCTGGATATTTTTTCTCAAGAAAATGTTAGAGGTCTTTGAGCAGTTTCAGACATCAAAGTCCTTGTAGATTAGTATGAAAAGTTCAATAAAATTTTGCATACATACAAGGGATGGGAATATGTGAGATGAAATGTGGACAATCTACCATATTACTAATTCCTCTTTTTCAACCACTTGGCTCTATTGGGATTAACTCCAATGACTAGCCATTGTCTTGTATAGAATTATTTGAAATAGGGCAAAGAGAGATGGATCTAAGAGATTTCTACAAATCTTCATCTAAATGAATTTCTCCATAGTAGTCTTGATGTACAATATCAAGACTTTCCCATACTTGATCAAGGGATGCATGACTATATGAATCGGATTGACAATCAAGGCTTCCCCAACTGTAGTTTTAAAACCATCAATGAATGATACATTCTCTTTCATCCATTCCTTGGAGATATAAATGTCTATTAGTGGTGTATATTCTCACATATTCACACAATTCTTTTTTTCAATGATTTTTAACCATCAAAAGGTAAATTATAGGAAAGCAAGGGGTTAACAGGTTGGGTTAACTTCTCTCAGTTGGAAGTCTATGATAGGTTGGTTTAAGGGACTCGTGCGTGCATGGGCATGGCAGCAACTGAATGGTATTTCAAAAATGTTCATTCAAGGATAACAAAGGGGCATAAGGTTCTCAGAAAGATGATTGTGTATGTTGCAAGAATTGGTACAAAACTGTTGACAGTGCACAACTTCAGAGATATTTATTCAGGTTCAGGATTCAAGCTCAGGTTTTAAACATGGTCGTGATTAATTATACAATCTTATGGTTAGCATAAATATTTTTTGTCACAATATGTCCTTTTTTTATTTTGTTTTTGATCTTTCCTTTAACTTGCTAAATTATTAAATAAATAATCAAAAGTTTTATGTGGAAAAGAGTAATTGTACTAGCCCAAAACATAATTTAACTGGGGTTCATTGGCCTATCAGCATTATGCTTGATATGAATAGAAGTGATTCAGAATGCTCCATTGAGAGGGTAGAAAGATGAGAACTATGATGCTTATCCTAGGCAACAATGCACAAAAGAAGCCTGATGTTGCAACTTTGGAAATGATGATGAGACAGGTAATCAAGAAACATGTGAAATTGAACATTTCAACATGTGAAAAGGTGAAATTGGACATTTCAATGGGTTCCATTATTTTTCCAAGGAGGATTTCCTCTTCATGAGCCACTTTTTGACCAAATATTGTTGTAGGAAACTTGGACGAGGCTATGCATATTTTTTTCCACTCTAGAGGGCATTGCTTCATTCATATGGTTCGGAAATCTAGGAGACTGAATGAGTGGTCCAGCTAAGATTTGAAAATTACTTTTTTGGTCTATATTGGTGTGAAAAAAATCTAATTTTCCTAAATGATGAAGGAACATGGTAGTACAGCCTGCATTGGAATGTAGCATGCCGAAATCAAACTAATTTTGTTGGGAAAATGAATGGCCTAGAAGATTTGTGGTTAGAGGGTTCAATGGTGTGACAAACCTGTCAAGTTGGATATGGGTCATCTTGGTCAGGACTAAGAAATATGGGGATGTACTATAGGATAAATTACATAACAGAGTTTTTTGTTTTAGAAAAAATGCCATTTGCTTTCAACTGACCTCCCATTATAGATAAGAAAAGATAAGGTGATTGTAATGTTCCCAGCTTGACCCTATTGCATTAATATTGTAAATGATGTAAATATTGTTATTTAGTCATGGTGAGGAGCTCAAGTCCAAGGCCCCGCCATTGATTTATCGTTCTATGTATCGGCAATTAGAATAGATGCATAGAGTTCTTGTGCTAGCGGTGCACAATGTAAAATCGGATATCATGTAAATATGCAATTTTAATGAAAAACCCACAACCAGCTACGCAATGCAACAAAGAGATGGGGGCATGATCTTTACAAGGAATAGGGAGGGAAAATAACCAAACCCTTGAGCCATGGTGTTAAGCCATTTCATTGAGGAAACCCATGAACTCTCAACTACCCATTTGGTCTCATGCACCCCATCATTTAATTCTTCCAAGAATTGGTTGAGACAATTAATGCCTTGGGATGGGATAGGTATGGCTGTCAATTTTCGTGTATGGGCAAGACAACAACCTGGGGAATGGAGTTTTGGTTTGCTGGGCAAGAAAACCCCCACGAAATTGTGCCCAAAGCCATTATTCACCCATGGCATTCATCCTCCCACGCAGTCTGAGCTTGTTGGGGTTTATCCTTCATGTTTTTCACCATTTCCTGCATTGTTCCATGTCTGCAAACTCGTTTTTGGTTAGCTTAGTGGCTGGGAGAAGAGAGCCACGATTTTTGGGGTTATGGAGGCCATTTCTGCCCACGAAATGCCATGAGCATTTTTCTGAAAACGATTCTGCTTTCCTGGGGTTGATTTCCCACTTCCTCCTTTTCACTTTTGGATGCCCACATTTTTCGGGAACTAGCAGAAACCCACTGTTGGGAACTTCACTGTATAAGCGTTTTTCTCATGCCCAACACTCATGCTTTTGATGTTATATGCATCCATTTCTTAACAACCTAAGAAACCCAACTGCTGATTGGCTTGGCTGATTCTGGTATACCTTTGGCTATGTGAGAGCCTGCTTTCCCCTTTTTCCTTGTGGAGATCATGCCCATCTCGGGGGGTGGCAGTGGTGCTGAGAGATTGAGGAGCACACTGGCCTACGGTTGGGTGGAACGTTGCAGAAGCATAGCTGGTTGCTCAGGGGCTACTTGGTTTAAGATAAGTATTCTCATTTGATGATTTGATATTGCTTAATGGAGGAATGACATGAAAATCTAGAATGTATGCTGGATGTGTGTTAATTCTGCACATGATTTACTTCTGCTATGTTTGCTTAGATTTGTACATCTGCATGCCTGTCTTTTTATATATGTGGATGTTTTATTTAGTAAGCATCGGGGCCAATTGCCCGGTTTTAGCACATTGATCCTCTCTATCATGTTGGTATGATAGGAGGGGACATTACAGTGATTTATTGATGTCTATGGATGGCCAAAAGACACAAGTCAAAGGGATCCAAGTACAATCTAGTAGTGACAATTTGTGAGTGCCAAAGCAACTCGGAGAAATTAAACAAAACCAATGAGTAAGCTAAACTACTAGATAAGAGAAGCATAACCATAGATACAATAAAGGGCTAATGATCATCATTAGTAGACACAAAATGTGAGGGTAAAAGAGGAATCCCTAGTGAACACATCATAAACAAAGGTGGAAGAGGAAGCCTTGTGAACACATCATAAACAAAGGTGGAAGAGGAGGCCCTAGTGAAATTAGAAACATAGTTGGAATTAGAGTTGGAAGGTTTGAGTCAAGTCATCTCAACCCTGGACATCTTTGTATGGCAACATACCACTTGTTTCCATTGATAGATGAGATAGAGGAGAAATGCAAGTGATATGCTTGGTGAGGTACATCCCAGGGGGGCCCAATAACCTTGGTCTCCTATGTAACTTAATACCTCCCTCATAAAAAGAGCTAGGAATATTTTCTTTGGATAAAGATAGAAGGGGTTTGTAATGGCAATTTGCTATGGTGGACAAAGAACCAAGAAGGGGTACCTCTCTCTCTTCATTATCAAAACCACCTTCATTTGCTAAGGAGAATGACACATTGTTGTTGTTTTGGGTCTATCATTCCAAGGTAATAAACATTGAAAGCATCCCCATGAGGGGAAGGAGTAGGATCAGTAGTTCCATTGCATCCCCGTGAGGAGAAGGAGTAGCATCAATAGTTCCATTGCATCCTCGTGAGGGACATGGGTAGCGAAGAAAGAAGGGTTCAATGGGTGGAGAAGCCTTCTGTCTCCTGTTAGGTGGATAGTGGGTTCACGCAGGGCTTTCCCCATGGTTGCTTGAACTAACATGAGAGCTACGAAGTATGGAAACATTGGTATCTTTCGACCCGGGTGAAGGGTATGGGAGCTTTGAACCTTGACATGGGAGAAAGAGGATCAATCCCGAGGGACTCTAACCCTGTGAAAACTCAATGACTTGAACCTTGAACCTATTTTGTAACCCCCAAACCCTGAATGAATATGAGTAAAATGATAGATGTGTTAGATATTACATAAACTCACCGATTTATGAGGCATTATGTTCCTGGCTTGTTAGATTGCAGCAGCTTCGGTTCTAGTCAATGGGAGGTAGAGTCCACAGTTCGCTCAACGACGAGAGGTATAGTCCACAGTCCACAATTCGCTCGACGAAGAGAGGCAAAGTCAATAGTTCACTCGGCGACGAGAGGTAGAGTTCGGAGTCCACTAGGAATTAATGGGAGGCAGCTAGATTTCACAGTCCACTCTGCGGCGATGGGAGGAAGAGTTCATATCAATTCGCGTAATGAGAGATTGAGGTAAGGTATGTATGTTTTGTTGTTTGTTCTTTCATTTTTTTAATTAATAGTGTTTCTTTTTTAATTTTTGATATTTAATATTTAAAAATTATATTTATTTATTTTTGTTAAATGATTTTTACGCTAGGTGATTTGTTAGGGTATAATAATTATAGTGATGCATTGTGGGTGCTAAGATTGAGAACTTATTGCTAAAGAATGAGTACGCCTAATGGATTCCTTGATTCCAAATGATGAATATATGAATAATTGGGCTTGGAAAACTCTATCTTGAAGGGAGAAGCTCACCAACATCAAAAAATAAGACAAAATATGAAGATAATAATAAAAAATATGAAGATCCTTAAGTCAAAATAGATTAGTTTATATTTATGGTGGCAAATTGGCCTTAAGAAGGAATACATTGTGTCCACTCAAGATGCACACACCTCAAGGGTTGAGAAAGAGATGGTAATTAAAACTTGCAAGTAGTCCAAAGTCTCATAATATAAAACTAAATGATCAAACAATAAAACACACAATGGGGATGACACCCTAAATACTAACCTCATGCACAACATTAGGGGTTGTTGAGATTAATGGTATAGGATACTTCGACAGGTCACCTTGATTATATATATCATAATATGCTACATGTAATGACATCCAAGAGGATGCATTGTACACATGGGTGACTACACTATTTTTGGACAAGCTCTAGAATTTGACAACTAGTGACTACAACTTTGCAGTTCAATAATTCTAGATTTTATTTTCCACTGGTTCAATTAAAACCTCCCATAAATCCATAGTAGATTCTACAAAAGCAATGGGGATGCCTAAAACCCTTGGAAAATCATTGGCCTCTATATTTCCCAATAGCATTGTATTTTGGCCCATTAAATACTTGAACATTAAGCCATTAAAGGGGGATTTATATGTCCATTGTATTCACTTACAAGGTTTAATATTCAAGAGGTACATTTCATGAGGAAAACCCTCACTATAAGAATAAATGTATATTTTTGAAAAAATTATATCAACAATATACATTTATACTTGATTGTCGAAAAATGATGCACGGTTATAGAGAAATCTGTCAACCCTAGGTGGAGATGGATGTTTGGTCCCTTCAATGTTAGATTTTAGAAATGCAACAACATTATAATTGATTTATCATAAATAATTGGACATATTGAAGACAAGAAATTCACATAATGAGACATTGATATCCATTCAATTTTCATTCAACTACAAAATTAAATCTTATGAAAATATAAAACAAAACAAAATGACATGCGATAAGATTATATAAAAAGAAACACAAGGAAAACACCACGCGGAAGGAAAACATAGTTATTCTATGTATTTATTTATTGTTATAATATTTGATTAGGTTAGTTGTGGAATCATGTAGATTCACCCTCTTCACAATGAGTTTTGACTGTGTTGATAAATTACGTGTATTTGTACCCACTTTTTCCTTTGTCAAAGGCATGATGAGAGCTAAGTGTTGATGTAATGTCATTCATTATTTTGGAAGTATGTAAATATCAACGTTTATAACCAATGCATATCTCCTTTATTTTAAAGATATCAATATGTCTTACTCTTTGTAAAGGAAACTTATTCTCTTTTGTTCCATTTCGGGCCCAAAAATATGTTGATTAAGCCTTGAATAAACCCCAAAAGTTCAAGTCCCAAAATTGCAAAATTTGAGATTGCTTGTGAGATGGCCTCGGAAAGGGAAATATTCTTGTTTGATCCATGGGGTTCTATATTGAAATGTGATTTCATGTTATTGTGGTAAATCCCACTTTATGTGATATATTGTTCCACTTTTTACAATCCCATGTTGTTAGTTACTAAATTATTTTCGAACAATGATGTAGCATAAAAATTTCTTTTTTCGCAGACATGTGTCATGTTTATGGAAAATTATTAGTTAAACATTTTACCTTATTTTTTCCAAACTTGACGATGATTAGATTACCGAAAATGGAGTAGGATAACCATGAAGAAAAGAATAGACACACAATCTAAATGGAGAGGTTAACTAGACACCACCAATCATCATTCATGACCTATGAAGTTTCAGTGAAAGGGTAGAATAATTGATATTGACCTAAATGACAATGAACCCAAATTTAGAGTTTTACACCAACAAAAACATTTTTCACACCCCTTTGATATATTGTAAGGAGTTTTTCAAAATTACTTAATTGCGATCATAAGGTGAATATTTTGGGTCCATAAGTGAATCATTGTTGATATAATTTTTCCAAAAATATACATCTATTATTATCTGAAACCCTTATATACATTTATACTTTATTGTAGAATTTTTATTGTTAGTCATGTTTGAGTGTGGAAACCCTCCCACACCGTCAATGCATGCCTCTAGTCTAACCATGCCAAATTTCAGTCCAAGCAAGCACAAATTTAAAAAATTTCAACGTTGGCCCCATGTAGCACATTAATTCATCTATAGGTATGGTTTTTGATGCTCCAATGGTTAGTGTCAGACATGTTTGAGTCTGGAAACCCTCCCACACCGTCAATGCAGGTGTCTAGTCTAGCCATGCCAAATTTCAATCCAAGGCAACACATATTTAAAAAATTTCAATGTTGGCCCCATGTAGCACATTAATTAATCTATAGGTATGGTTTTGACGATGACGACGGTGATGATATTGACGATGTTGATGTTGATGATGATGATGATGATGATGATGATGACGACGACGATGACAATGACGATGACGATGGCGATGACGATGACGATGACGACGATGATGATGATGATATTGACGATGTTGATGATGATGATAATTATGATGATGATTAAGATGATGATCATGATCAGGGTGATGATGATGGCGATGATGAGGATGGCAATGATGATGATGATGAAGATGATGATGATGATGAATATGATGAAGAAGACGATGATGATGACGGTGATGATGAAGATGATGATCATGATGAAGATGATGAGGATGATGATGACAATGATGATGATGACGATGACGGTGATCATGATGATATTGACGATGTTGATGATGATGTTGTTGATGATGATTAAGATGATGATGATGATAATTGTGATTACGATGATTATGATTATGATGATAATTATCATGATTAAGATGATTATGATGATGATGATGATTATGATGATGATGTTTGAGTCTTGATAATTGTGCATTTCCGTACTAAGCTTCTCTCTGTTTCGAGAATAATTTAGTATTCCCTACTAAACAGGGCCAACCACGTGAAGGGGGAAGCTCTTATGGTCCCTGCCCCCCTTCACATCACTCTCAATTACCCATAACCAGACAAAATATCTATGTACAGAAACTTTAAATGTGTTTTTTGACATACTCTAAAACAAGAAATGTTTCTAATTATATCACACAGGAAAATTGAAACTCACTACGAAACAATTAATTTATTATTACTGCATACCTCGTAAAATTCAATGGTCTTCATCATCTTCTTCATATGGGTCATCGTCTGTACTATCATCCGATGATCCAGATTCAAAATTGTAAGGATTGGCCATATCATCCTCATCGTTGATGTTAGTTACGATCATCATGTCATCGTCGATGTCATCTTCATGGACATTGTCTAATACATCATATGATTCAATAAGTTCTTCGACATCTTCTTCTGGACCATGATAATCTAACTCATGTTGATCATGATCATCTTCTACAGTGTCTTCTTCTTTGAGAACGTCTTCATTACCTTTATCTACGTTATACTTTACCGGCCTTCCCCTTGGATCGTGTCTCACAGCAAATGACCACCCTGCTCTACCTGGAACCTCAGAGTAAAATACCTGTTCACATTGAGTTGGAATAACATAGGGATCCGTTCCTGGCTCAAACAACCTTGTATTTACCATGGTAAATCCATTATCATGTTCAATTATTGTTTTATCGGGATCACGTTGATTCAATCGACACCTGTACCATTTGAAAATGAACAAAAATACCTTGAAGGAGTTAAAGTCACATTGAAGAATGTCTTCCAGATACCCATAGTATCGATTTTCAGAGAGTTCTGGATGCCTGTCACTTCTAGAAGAAACATTGGTCACCTCAAAGACTGCAGATATCCCACAATCAGATGTTTTCTTTGTTTCATCCAACTTTTTGATTCGATATTTACATCCATTGCACCACATAGCCTTATGGTGTTTTACCTACAAAAAGCCATACAGGAAAATATTACATAATGATCCAATATTTATGATTAACTAGTGCATGTTTATAATGCCATACAATGAAAAAAACAGCGTGACGTACAAAGGCATTATTTTTTACAAAAAAAAATAGTGTGGATGATTAATATGCTTACCTTCTTATCTTTTAAACCTCTTGCTAAATCGATTTCCCTTTGTGTTAGATTGGTGTCTCCATTGCGATGTGCAGCTTTAACCAATGAAGCCACACCTTCCCATGATATTCCATGACCAGATTGTTCACATCGTTCGATCCATACCTTCATCCAGTCAATATTGTTTGCGATGTATAAATGAATTGCATCCCACTCTCGACCAACTGTTTCATGACAATAAAATTAAAATTCAATACAAATGTAATATAGTAACTTAACAAAGTATATTACACTCATGCAAAATGATGAATATAAAAATAGAATATGTATGATATTATGTATACATAAAAATCACCATTCAAATGTGTTATATTACCTTTCACTTTCCTCGATCTACCTTTCCCCTTCAGGTACTCCCCTTCGAAACTCTTATTGGATTCCGGATCACAAATGCGACGTAAATTGAGATTTTCTGCTAATTTAGGAAGATATTCACTAATATACAGCATGTTTTGGTATACCATATATCCCTCCATCATAGAACCCTCAACATATGCTTGTTGTCTTACCAAACCCTTCATAAATTTCAAGTGCCTCTCAACCATCCACATGGAACTTGAGTGCGCGGGTCGACACAGTTCAATCTCCTCAACTTGGTGTATGAGGTAGTGTTCTTGTGCATTGAAAAATGCCGAAGGTAGATGCTTATGCATTTCACACATGAGATGAGGAATTTCTCTCCTCCAATACTTTATGTCTTCTTTATGGAATTCTTTAGATGACAACCATCTGCAAGTGACATGACAACCAAATCAAGAGATTAAAGAAAAAAAAATATTACGTAACATCATGAATTACAGAATGAAAATCAAATATAAGTTCTATGTTGAATTAAACAAGCACTAAGCGCATGGAAAAAATCACCACATACCTCATGTATTTCCCGAGAATATATATTATTTGCTTGACATTGTTGTCGAAGTTGTCTGGGATAAAGAAAGGTAGAACATACTGTAACAATAATATACAAATCGTTTCATTTTATCAACAAAGAGTAGACAAATAAAAAATATACCAACCATATTCACTGGAATAGGAAAAAAAAATTAAATCTATACCATAATAATTACCTTCAAGAAGACATTCCAATCGTGAGTTTTCACCCCCGCAAAATCACCTTTCTTTGTTATGATATTCTTCATGTTCGCACAAAATCCGATGGGAAATTTAATTTTTTGAATGACTTCTTTTACAACATTACTTTGCTGGTCCGTTAACATCCATGGAAGTGAGTTTATATTGATTTTCTCTCTGTTGCTATGAAATTGAATGACGTCTTTCATTGCATGGTTGGTATCTTGAATGTCTTTGCAAATTTTGACAATTTTTTCTTTGTCACTCCTTCCATCCAATATTCGCCATAATGTTTCGGTCACATTCTTTCCGATATGCATTGTATCAAATAGATGAGCAATTTGTAGGTGCTCATAGTAGGGCAACCTACTGAATTGTCTAGGATAACTTTTCATTCCTCATGGAAGCCCATTAATGCCTTCATTATCACATGAACGACAATCATGAAATTACATAAATTAATCTCAATTACAGTAAAAAACACACAATAAAAAAAAATACAATATAACATATCATATACGATGATTCATTATACGTACATTGATGATTTCTATTATATTGTAACTTACATAAGCGAGGTGTCATTCTCTGCGGTTTTAATGAAGTCTCTTGCTTGCCATTGAACATATGTTTTTCGGTAGTTTGACACCTGTGATTCTTATAGAGGAAGTGCCTATACTCATCAAACACCTCCTTTCCTAAGCTTTTTGAACGATGAGATTTGATCTTAGGACCACAAACTGGACATGCAAATTTTCCCTTTGTCTGAAGACCTACATAAAGAGATGGAATATCTATGTCAATTATAATTATATACAAAATGGCTGGATTATTTAGAAAAACATGTGTGCAAGTATATTAACTAGTAGTTCGTACAACTTTTTGCAAATAAAGTGGAACTTATAATTACATACCACAAAAATGGGTTAACCCTGGGGCATCATGTATTGTCCATACAAGCATTGCATGGAATTGAAATTTCCTTTGTTGTATTGGTCTAGATACGTCATACATAGTGATGCCATTCCATAACTTCAGTAGCTCGTCAATAAGAGGTTCGATATATACATTCATATCTTTCACTTGGTACTTAACTGATTGATTTGAACATATAAAAAATATAATTATGCGACAAAAATACGACAAATGCGATACCACTACATTAAAAAAAAACCTGCAGGGTTCGTACCTGGAACAATCATCGACAACATTATGTGCTCCCTCTTTTTTGTCAACCATGGAGGAATGTTGTTGTTGATAACAAAAATAGGCCACACCAAGTAAATGGATCTCATCTCTGCAAATGGATTGACACCATCTGCTGCCAAAGAAATCCAAAGATTACGAGGTTCTTCTTTAAAGTGAGGTCGTTTTTCCTCCATATCTCTAAATGCAGACCCATCTGCAGGAATCCGAATAATGTCGTCTTGACTTCTGTTCCGTGCATGGTAATCCATAAATTGCGCTATGTTTTTGCACCTGAACAGTCGTTGCAGACGTGGAATAATGGGAATATAACGTAGAACCTTGCGAGGCACCTTTTTAGTTACTTGATCTGTGCGATATCTACTGATATGACATTCAGTACATTCTGTTGCAAATTCATGCTGATTGTAATATAGAACATGGTCATTAAGGCATGCATGAATTGCTGCATACTGCATTCCAATTTATTTCATGATGGCAGATAAATCTCGATATGTGCGAGGTAAAATATTTGATGGTGGTAACAAATATTCACCTATCATGCTACAACAAATTAAAATAAAAATCTAGTTAATATAATATAGAAATAATATTAATGGAACAAATTTCATCCATAATAATTGGACTTATATATGAATGAACAAAAAAATACACAATCATATATATTTTGTGATGGAATATATTACATACCTTAACATCCGTGTGATTGATATGTTTGAAAGACCATTCATAACCTTCAAGTTCATTATCAATAATATAGTAGAGAGAAGATTTGTCTTGGAGCCCTCATAAAGGGGTTCATATGCCTTATCGAGAAGGGGTATATCATGAATATCATCAAAATGTTCATCATTTTCATGATCATGATCATCATCATCAACATCCATTCCAACATTAAATGAATCATGGATCAAATTATTTGTAACATCATCTTCAACTATGTTTTCAGTATGATCATCTTCTTCATTAATGTGATCATTAACTAGTTCTCCATTAATATTCATAGCTTCCGGTACTTGTTTTGGAAGCACTTCCTCCGGACGAAGTTCCCTAGGATGTCTTTCCTTTATAATTACATGAAACCATCAATAGATAAAAGTTAATATAAGAAATTCAAATGCAAAATGTAAAAATTTCAAACGCAAAATGTAAACATTTATGTGATGCATTTAAAATGTAACAAATTTTGTATTATTGGGATGAAAAGAACAATGGCCAATTGTACTATTGGTCAAATAGGTGCATCCAAACTATCCAAGAGACATAATAATTGACCCAATTATTGAGCAAAGCTACTCAAATATAACCCAAAATTTCTCATATTGTACTCCACTAAGGTAAGATAAAATGATGCTATGGTAATTTCTATAGAGAAAATATAAGAGAAATTACAACATGCCAATATAGTCATTATTTCTATTATCATGATGGAAAGTGTCACAAATCTAGAGAGTTAAGTGCTTTCCCCAGTGCGTGGGTTAATATCACTAACAAACAAATAAATGAGTTATTCTACTCTACCCTAGATTCAACATGCACAAAAGAAAAAGAAATAGTATAATAAATAATTAATATTAAAATAATATTTATTGTCCATGTTAGTCCCCATCTATTGAAACCACGATCAATACATAAATTTACAAAAGCAATCAAAATAAAAACATATATAATGCAAAACTTACAAATGGATGGTATTCATGTCCCCCCTCAGCGTGCCCATGCTCCCTACAATGTTTTCTGGCTGTTGTGATCAAAATTCTTCTCCTCCTAAAGCCCCTGCATTGACTACATGGACAATAGCATTTCCTATCACCCCTTCTTTCAACTCTTTCGCACAATCTAGAAAGCAATTGTCGATTTTGTTCGTCTGGATCAGGAATATTGCTAGTTGAAATTTTCTCGTAAAGAGCTTGAATGAAGATTATCAATCTTAGAAAATGAAGCTCCACACTTTGCTCACTTGAATCACAAAAACAATGGACATAATGAAAAACATTCCGCCGAATAAAAAAACTTCCGCAAACCATCGCTTGTATAGAAAACATGTCGGAATGTTTCAATATTTATAAGTTTTAAAAGTCATCCTTCCATCGGATATCTGATGCCTTAAACCTAGTTACCGTTGGAGAATTGATGTCGGATTTCTGACATCCTTGGGTGATATAGCTTGGCGTCGAATATCTGACATCCTAATGCTTAATATGATGTCAGATATCCATAGAGCCGTCAGATATCCCAGGGGCCTCGTCGGATATCAGCATATCCGTCGGATATCCGACGTCTCCTTCTATCAATTTTAAAAAATCATCAAATTTTGAAAATTTTAAGGTGAAATCCGATGACATAGTCCTTCGTCTGAGGTCATCAGATTTTGGGTCCAAATCCACTAGTGTGCCATACTATCATTAGCCCATCTGATCCCTAGCAATGCGAGATAGGAGCTTCCCCCATCGACAACTTCAATAACATCAAAATCAACATATGTTTTCATCCCCTCAATGTCCACAACAAGGTGCGAAACTCTCCCAATTGGTGTTACCTTGGCCTGATTAGCCAATCACATTTGCATGGGAGACCAACTTAGCATTGGGATCCCCATATTTTGTCGTGCTTGCTTTGTTAAAATATTTACATCTGAGCCTAGATCTAGAATGACTGAATCTACGTCGTAGTCCCCAATCTGGAAATTCATGCGCATCTCTTTTCCTGTCTTCTTCCACTGTAAAGAGTTCACCGTAGACTCTTTCCGTCCCTTGGTCAATCAATGCAACAGAATTTCAATCTCAGCAAGAGTATCGAGATCGCATGCTAGAGATAAACAAATTTTAAAGAAGTTCTGTAAAGTACCATACTGCCGTGACAGGCCTACTTCCGAAGTTGAGTCGAAAGCAGGCGACATGTCACAAATAATTGTCTTACCAAGATTTCTTCCTATCGCATGACGTGCTTCAAAGAATGTGTCTTGCTCAGCATCAATATCAAACTATATCTTCTTCTTTCTAGCCACTCGGATTAGCGGATGCAGACTATCTTCTCCTGTCGTCACACCTCCGTGAGTGATAACAGCAACAACAACATCCTGCATCCTCGGCTCTGCTGAAATCGTTGCGACAGTTGGTCCCTGATTCTAGTTCGGAGGTGGGTTCGCAGGTTGATTCACATTCTTATTTGCATTCTGATTCTGTCACTGATTTTGGTTCTACATCTGATTCTGATTCTGCAGCGGTTGCTGATCCTGAACCTAATTTTGATTCTGAAACTAGTTATGGTTATGTAACTACGGAACATTCCCTGCCTGCCATCTTGCGATCAGCTGCGGACAGTTCTCAACAGTGTGATCAATACCAAAACAATATGTACACTATGTTTGAAACTACGGGCAATCTCTCTAATAGTGTCCCAATCCTGCGCAATTATAACATTGGACAGCTTCATGACCTCGTCCGCCTCCTCGACCAAAGCCTCCACCTCATCCTCCGCGGAATCCTCCTTGCTGCTGATATTGCGGTTGATTAAATTGTTGTTGCAAGGGATTCGGTTGCAGCTGAACACACTGCCCTGGCTGAACATACGACATGGGTTGAACGTACTGTGGAGCCATCTGCATCTGATTATAATGCGTTTGTGGTACAAACTATTGTTGTGGTTGCGGCTACATTACAAATTGCATCGGCAGTTGAGGTGGCGGCTGGGCCACCTGTGGCTACAGTTGAGTTTGTTGTACTAGACGATGGTCGTCCTTCACATAGTATGAGTCATACATTCTTTCCTGAAGTAGGCCATATGCACAGAAATCCTTATCTTCATGCCCGGCAGACTTGCAGAATGTACAATAAAAATTCATCGGCTTCGTGACCATCTTCTGCATGTATTGACACTCCTCATGGCGATGCCCATAAAATTGACAAATGCGGCACCATGGCATACCTCCATCACTCAATGGGTTCAACGCTCTTGACACTATATAGTTAAAAAAATCTGAGCAGCTATCCTTGGTATGCCCCTCTGCACGACATCGTGTACACCAAGCCTCTTCATGGTGCTCTTTACCCTTCTTGAGATCTTGCAACTGAATTGTCAGGTTTGTGAGTTTCTTTTGGATTTAAGACATGCCGACTACATTATCGGCGACAGGTTAAGCTTCTAACCTCATCGCAATCTCTAGAGCCTCGCTCGGTCTCGCAATGTTTTGCTGCATCAACGGGAGTCGAATATGAGGTAGTAACGCCGCGATGAACCATTCCTTATGCTGAACATCGCTCATCTCAAAGCTAACTCTTTCCATTAGCGTTTTAAACCTTTGGTCAAAGTCCCAAAGAGTTTCATTCGGATATTGCTTGATCTCCTTCAGTTCCGTAATGTATTGCACTTCGGACTTCGATTTTCTGAACTCTGCAATTAACCCTTTTCTAACTTCATCTAATGTCTTCTCTGGACTTCCTGCAGGAACTTGTACAAATTTCATGAACCAGTCTAGTGCGTGACCCCGAAGAGTCGTCGCCAATTGACCTTTCTTGGCCTCATCATCTGTAATCTGTTTAACATTCCACACAGCTTCACATAAGAACCAGTATTGCTCTAGATTGTCAATTCCATTTCCGTGGAACAGAGGTAACTTTGCATCTTTGCCCTCCATCTTGGGCTTCCTTCCTACAGTCGTTGATCCGCTCGTAATTAAATGTTTTTGACATGATGAACACGGTGGTGTCAAAGTCGTATTTCTTCCTGGTTGTGAGATAGTGAGCAGAGGTGTGGGTACGCTACTACTGGGGTTTGGTCCTGCCTCTATCCTAGGCATAGCCTGGTTGTCCTTGTCATCACTGTGAGGTCGCTTCGTCTCATGTGGTCCTCCTTTGCGGTTTTGTGTTTCGATTGCAGCAGGACCTTCTCCTGTCCTCTGCCTCTTCTCTTGTCAAAACCTTGCTCCTCCCCTCATAAGACCACTCTCTTCCTCGACTTCCTTCACAGTTTCATCATAACTTGCACCCATCTACCCCATATCATTCCATTCACTTCCCCCCTGCTGTCGCAGTATCCATAGCCTCCGCCCACCAGGGTTCTTCTACTCGAGGTTCATCTTCAGTATGCCCTTTTCACAGATGAGCATCTTAATGGACAATTGCAGCAACAACAGGAACCTGCCTCTCGGTCCGTTGAAAAATTCTCTTTCAGCTTCGCTATAGGATTTCGTCGTATCGACCGCAAACTCGGTGATATAGCCCTCCAATATACTGTCAAACCAGACTTCAACATCTCGTGATGCTCTGTTGTCTACCTCTTGCAACTCTTGGATTAATTCTGGGGTCCAGGATGTTGGCTCATCGCCTTGAAAATTTACCTTGCGAAAATTTAATTGCCCCAACCACTCATACAAGATAATTGGGAATTCACAGAAAAAATATTCGTGTGGACCGTCGTGTATGTACTTTTCCAGCTACCAATCCGTCGTCGGCCCAGGGTTCTGATTCTCTTTCTTAGCGAACTCTTGCAATCTTTGATCGAACCACTCTTGAATTTTCGATCTTGTCAGATGCCACAACATGTCCTTCCTCCACTTCGCGCTATGGTCCCGGAAACAGAACCATTTGTTGACACAAACCCAGTTGATAGGGGTTCCTCACTCTGTCGACACCCAAGCCACCGCGATCTCCCTGAGCACTAGCCCAGATAGGTTTTACCCTGTCTAGCAACACCTGCGAAGTAGATGAAGTCTCACTCGAGATGTTCGAGGGAGAGTTGACGGAACCACGTTTCCGCTAAATGAAGAAGGACCATGAGTGGCTACTTATTGACTTAGTGCAGCATTACATATCAGATCTAATTATTCAACTTATGCATTAAACAGAGTCACAACATCATTCAACAGATCTCATTGTCAATAAAAACCATCACTGCGCAAATAGATCTAACAGCATAACATCATTTGAGACAGGAAAACATCGCATCATTTATAGATTCATGTCGCATATCACATTCATAACAGAAAAATAGATAGAGACATAGTGATTCTGGTCAAAACTCCATCATGCCATATTAACCTTTGCATTAAACCACAGATACAATAATATAGTTCTTTTGTCGCATACTCAAATCAATATCCAAAACATACCGCAATAATAATTCTCCGGACAAAGACTTAAGATATCCGATGCCTCTAACACTTACAATCAACATCTATTTATAGGCTTGCTCCTTTACATTTACGGTCCACTTAGGCAATAGCCTACCTACTTCTTTAACAAACTCTACAAAAAGGACGACCCTAACCCGGACAATGTGGTCCAAAATGACCCAAAAATATATAAGATACTATTATTTCCGACTTGTGCGCGATTCTCCTCCTTGCACGACATCTTTGACCTTGCGCAGCATCCGCGATGCTACACAATTGACTCATCCAAACTGCCTACCAACATGCTTGTTTCTATGTCTATGATCGTTTGGCCTATCTAGAACCTAAATTCATATGATATTTCAAACAGAGTAAACTCATAATAGATACTTGTAACATCTTCAGTACCTTCCAAAATTGAAGTTTTGCAATTGGAATCACATTGGCAACATGGATACAAACAATAATTCTAGCAACAAGTCCCAAGCCAAAATGCCACAGATAGTAGAACATGAGCAACCAAAAAGGTAATAATAGGTCTTCATACATCTCTAAAATTCAATACAGCCAAAACAAATAATTCATTTCATAAATCCTATGTTTTAATGTTGATAAGTTTCCTTTCCTATTTTTTTAGGAGTAAACAAATGCCACAACCATCGTCTTCTATTATGCAACTTTGTTCAACAACTTATACAATTGTGTTTGAAGGAGATGTCATGGCCTTGTATGGGCTTACACAAAGTAAAAGTTCAAATTCACCCAATAAAACACAATTGATACATGGTTATATGGTAGATAAAGATGGACAATTAACAATAACAGTCAATATGAACGACAATCTTATTTCTTGTTTCATTGACTACATTACTCCTGGTCACAATGTCTAAATCTCAAATTTTGGAACTAGAAACAAGAGACCATATGATAGAAGGGATGAAAATTAGTGCATTATGTTAAAGCTTTAGACTTAAGTTGAAACAATGTTGAGGTTTTCGAAGAGCATGGACTACCCCTAGATACAACTATATATGGCATCTCAAACTCAGCGAACAACTACTCTATGGGATTTGTTGCATCAATTGTAATTGTGTGCCTGCAAACTAATATAAACTATGAATTGTACATCAAATATGGAGAGGGAATAAATGATACTACAACTATATGTTTTTTTATCAATATAAAAATTGTTTCTTGTTTCTAGTTACATTTCCAAATAGATTTTGGATTTTTTTCTATTTTGGAACTAACAACTTGCAACAAACTTGAATTCATTGCAGGTGCAATTGAATGAAAGCTATGAAAACCTTTTTTCCAAAATACAAGAGGAACTAGTATCACAAATTTCGCCAATGTACCTGTTCAAGAATGTCGTCAGAAATGGGCCAACAGGGTCTTATATTTTGCACTTTCCAATAGCAACATTTGTCGATGTACTAAATGATGACTGTGAAACCACATTTTCTCTCTTATGCGATCAAAGACCCGGGAAAATACCACTTGTCATTTTACATCATTCACTTTTATCAATTTTAGCACTTTTTCTATCTGTTTTTAGAATTTCCATAGACCCCGTACAAAACGTTGCATAACATTTTAGTATACCAATTTTACAAATACCATTTTTAAACATACCAGTTTTAAAAGTTAATCTACCAGTTTTACATAAAGTGCTTTGCAGACTTAGAATTTGTTAGCCCACCGTCTTTCAATAAACTCTCAAAAGCAATTGTGCTCTCTGAGACTTATTTCTTGAACCTATTTCTTATGCTTTTATTCATATTGGAATAGATTTAAAGTTCCAGGTTTTCGCGCCTAAGTCTAAGAGAAAAGTGAAATACTAATATACAAAAAAAATACTTGCTCAAATATACAAGAGCAATATTGTATGTTCTAAGTCAAATCAATGCTAATGATGCTAACTGTGAATGTTTGATACCTAGACTAACTATATTAAAAGAAATTTTAGAATAACTAGTCCTCTAGAACAAAGATGAAGATCAAGCTTATAAACCATTCATCTTTTCCCATATGCCACTTAATTTACAGACCATGATATTCTTTAGCAAGCTATTTCATTTGTTCACTTCTCAGGATCCATACATTAGAACAAGTGCAATAATGGAACTAGCAATAAATAAAGTCTACTATTTTTTTATATTTTTATATTTTCCATTTTCTCAATAACATCATAGAATTTGAAATTGTTAATGATATCAATCTTAGAAAGGTTTTTTAATAAAACTACAAAGCACACCAAGACTTCTTGATTTCATATGCAAATACAAACTTTGCTACATTGTTTGTTCCTTTTATAGAATGCTTAATTTTGTACATATTTTTTTGTTCTGTCTTGGCATAGAAGCTTTTTAAAATAAATATATTTTAGTGTGATGGCTTTCTAGATAAGCTTTTATGGATTTGGAACTTGTTACCTTGTGGATTTCAATTAATTGTCTAAATCTATTTTGTTTCTGATTTTTTGCTTTTGTCTTCTTATTGTTCTTTTATGTTCTCCACTTTGATTCTCATATTCAATTTTCTCCTCAGAAACTCTAATATTATGCATAATTTGTCGGAGTGATCTTTTTAAGTTTATTTCCATAGAAACGTTGTTGATATGCATTCTCTAAATGCATGTGTTGTTCATCTAAACCAAATCAAGGATAATTTACATAGATAAAATTCAAATTAAATATCAGCCATTGGAAAGCATATAAATACTATGTAACCAAAGCAACTCGACCTCCCATTGCCTCCTAAAGGCATCTCAGATTCTTAAACCAGAAATAAACTTGGTAGTGCTGCACTCCACACTTTGTGTTTGTCTTCACTATTACAACACTTGTATGCCAAAATTATTTAGGGCAGATAGAAATAAAATATATTACCTAATTTAAAAAAACTAAAATTATGTTTCCTATAATGTTTTTTCCATTTCTAAACTACAACTTTTTATGGTTTACAGAAGACTACATTTAAATATTAATTTAATGTCATTTTCCAATAGTGTTATAAGTTGAAAATAAACCATTTGTGTGTCCCAATTAACTCGACAAATTTATGTATTTATTAACTGCAAAACAACTTTGAAATTAGAGCCATTTTTATTTATAATTCATTTTTATTTATAATTCATACTTCCCTTATCGTTATTCTTTATGAACTATGGGTTATATTTTTAATCATCCTTGTGTATATAATCATCAAAATTTTACCATTTCATAGCTTATTTGGTTGCTACTTTGTATCCAAGCACTAACTTGGTTCTTGATATTCCAAAATCCCGCCATTTTGCTAGTACCTATACTTTTTGTGTTATGATTCGTAATAACCCCACCTTCCATGTCATGATAGAAATGGACTTGTTTATTAGTGGAGTAACCTCTTTCGCCAACCCTCTAAAATTCCTAGTTAGCCCAATCGATTATTATATATCATTTTTCAAATCCAAGGCGGGATGTCCATCTAAAGTCTTGTAAATTTCTTAAGTGCCTTAAATTCAATGTTAGTCTTGAGTTTAAATATTTGTACACTATCTATATCCTTAAGGCTCTTTAAAATGTATTTAACAAAGGGAACATATGGTTTTAGGGAACATGATGGAGCATGACCTAGTTTGTTCAGCAACATTATGAAGCTTGTAACATCGATTTGGACCATGTCTCATTGGGTTCATGTTTTTTTTTATATGTTTTAGTTTTTAGAGGACTCATCTTAGGGGTCTCAAGCTTTCAGGTTTTTCCCTCATCTTGACCTTGGTTTAAAAAAAATCAAATTCATTGAATTTCAAGTCTGTGAAAACAAAAGAATACATTTAGTTACAATATTACCAATGTCCCAAACAAATTTCTGGTATACAACAACAAGATTCAACATTCTAAGCAAAATCAAGGCTATTGATGCAGATTCAAGCATTCTTTGTTCACTTATCAAGCTTCAAGATTTAGTGGTGCTGCAATAGTGACACCAGCAATAAATTGTTTTACTGTTTTTTTTTTGTTTTCCATTTTCTCAATAGATTCATAGAAATTGAAATTGCTAGTAATATATAACAAAAAATGATTATGTGATGGAGCTGCGAAGCTCGCCTCAGCTTTTTCATTTGTTCCTACTAATTTTTATCCTCATTTGTTACCGGCCAAAAAGTACATGCATTGTTGTGCCTATGATTTGTCAATATTTTAAAATTACCAAATATAGTTCTACATCCTGTAGGTACAAGGAATCTTAAAAACAAAAAATGTCATCTCGCCTCCATTTCGAATACTTTGCAATAAGTGCAACCCGCTCATGCTTCATAGTTCATCTGACTGCACAACTTGCAAACATACCACATCATACAAATATGAGCATTTCTTGGAATGTGTTCTTGAAACAAAAGATGGAACGATGGATTTTGCAATGCATATGCCACAACTACGACAATACTTCCCAGTAGTTGCAGCTATTTATTATGAAAACTACACAAATAGCATCTCATCCACAGTTTTCTAGCTCAAACCCTATTTACAGGCTCTATTTACATTGACAATAGATAATGTTGTTGTCAAAATCAAGAATCCTTAGTGATTCAATCTATTTTCAAGTTTTGTAATTTTGCATATCTAGAGGTTGTTGACAAATGAGAGACTTATGTATATTCCATAATCTATTAACAGTTTGTCATTACCCAAACTCTTGCAAAGTGTTTTTTTGCAACAAAGTTTCTTCAAATTTTTCTTTCCCTTTTGTTTGTTTAAGACTCGGTGATTACAATTACATCATGCAACTAATAGAATATATGTTTTAGACATAGTAAATATAGTCTCATTGTACAAACTCTTCAACTATTCTCTCAAGGAAATATATACACACATGTTTATATGCCTTTAAGGGAATTTATAAATTTATCTTGTTATCATATCTTTTGGATTTATGAGAACATTTGCCATCTTGTCATATTCACAAATAAAAATTAAAAAAAATATTGGTTTCGACACATTAGGTTATTGCAATTTTTTTGCATGGTTCTTTTCCATACTAGCTTAGGAGCATAAAGGTAAGGAGAGAAAAAAAAAAGAACGATTTTCAACTAGTGCTTCATTTGCTTCATAGTAGATTGAGTGAGTTGAACATTGAGCAAAGAATAGAAGATATGTTTTTAGCATTATATTATAGATTTCATTCTCTTTTCTTCTTTTCTCTATACAATTCTCTTTCAACTAAGAAGCTATGGGAAAGCAGACCCTTGCGTTGCTAACAAAATTAGAAAGCTTGTCTTCATTAAATAACTGAAAGTTAAATCAATGTCATTGTTTCCTTTGTACCTTGGATTTACAAGTATTTACCTCACGTTGTTGTTCATCAGCATAGCTCTTCAATGTAGCTCTCGACTGCTAACGATCTACCTATGTAAAAATGCATCGATGTTGCATGTGATAGATAATTGCATTTTGCAATAGTTGATCTCCTTTGCAAAGGTTGTTTCATTTGCTTGGATTGATCATAATTTTATAGAATGTGATGGACCTCCAACTAGAATAATAGGCCTCCAACTAGTAGTCAACTCTAAATCCCTTCCCTTAGGGATGAACTTCACAAACCTTTTCTAGTTGTTGCTCCTAGAGAAAGCAACAAAGTCCCACATGGCCTTGTAAAATTCACAAGGGGATTTGTCTTTTAGAATATGCCTTGTCATTATCCATTTCATCAAATAGTGCCTTTAATCTCTCTCCTCAACTTCTGAAAAATCAATATGGATTCGACCATTCATCTGTTCTTCATTGGCCTTGCTACATAAAAATGGTCTTTTACTAGACAAATTATGGAGTGTTATGGCAACAAAATTCAGTCGTAGAATGAAGAAACTTACCTTCTACAAACTATCTAGTATGCTATACATATAGCAACGCAAAGGTCTAATGTCTAAGAATGATGGTACAAGTTTCCCGTCAACCACTATTCTTAATCAAGCTGAGATCTGACCAGAATTGTTTACAATTTTTTGGGATTATGATTTCAATCATATTTTTATTATAATAACTTATTAACTATATTCCTCACTGAAATTTTAGTGATCAAGTTTCAGTGACATCCTAGTCCAGGAAAGATGCATGTCAAGTCATTAGAGCTTCAAGTAAAGTCACTGTATGTCAAGTCATTATAGCTTCAAGTAAAGTCACTGTAACATTGTGAAGAAATGCAAAATTTTTTGGCATGTGTTCAGTAGATTCACTAGAACACAGCTAGAGCTTTGTAACTTTGTTATTGGTATAAATTGTCACTCTATTCCTAGCTCGTTTGTGTGAAGCAAAACTGCCATCTCATTTCTCTTATTTTCTTTTGTTATTGATCTACTATAAAATAACTTAACTTGCTCAAGGATTTACCTCTTCGATGTTTTGTTCCTAGCTTGTTAGTTGGGGTTCCAAACAATTTGAACCAGTGACAATCTCGATGTCTCATAATCTTATTCGCCAAATTTGATTATCATCATTCTTGAAACAGTTATAACGTGAATGCCTCATAATCTTATTCATTAATTTTCATTATCATCATTCATGTTCAAGTAGCATATAAATTATAAATACAAGGAGCGTACTTTTGCTTATCAACTTTAGAATTATTGAATGGAAACCAACTGGTCCTGCTACACACAAAAATTAGTAAGCAACTTCAAAAATATCGGTGTTTCATTCCAAGCCATTGTCCAATTTTGACCAAGATTTTGCACTACGATTTGAGATATCTAGGAATTAATCTAGTGTAAAAGGTTCATAGGCAAAAGACATTGCTTGGAGGTGCTTGAAAAATAGCCTTTATGATTGTCAAACTACATAACTACTCTTTTGCAAAGGCATCATATTGGCAACAAATTCTGAATTTTGGGGTCAACTATGTTTAGATCATAGCATTGTTACTTCTTTGATTGGTCTAATTAACATTTACAATTGATATAAGCTTTTACAATGTCAAGAATACTTTGTGTCATCTATCTAGGTTGGTTTGTTCTTTCATGTTTACTTATTTCTTAGTATTGTAGGTATACTGGCTTCGGTTGTTGAATAGGGTAGTTTGGTATGTAGATTGTTCCTTTGGTAAATCGTTCATGGACCAAGAACAATTTTGAACAAATTCACTATTTCTAAAACAAATTACAAGCATTCTTCTCAATAATTGTTACAAGCTTTTACTATGTCAAGGACATTGCCACTCGTAGTTCTTGTTATATAATATGTATGAAATACAAAATTTTGTTTAACAATAACATCATTAAGAATCAAATAAAATAATAAGGCATTGCTTTACACATGATGAATTATGCATCTTACTAATTCTCTTAACATTATTGAATATTTTGTATTATTTCATTATAAAATTAATTTGTCTCCGAAACATATTATCATAATTGTACGCAGCATATATAAATTACACATGATTAGTAATTAACATTGTCATTAAAAATTAATTAATTAAGAAACATTGGTTAACAATTAGAGTTACTAGGAATCAAGTAATAAGCAATTGTAAAATATACATGGACCTTATGGTTTTAGAAGAAAATTAATTCCTTGATTGGCATAACTTTACAATTGTATATAATTTGGTTGTGAAATCAAGGTGGGATAAATAACATTGAGAGATTCTAGACTTTTGAAGTTTTTGGCATGTAAAATAAAATAAGATAATCAACCATCCAATTTATTATACTAAATTCCTTAACAAATCATAAAATATTAAATCTATGGTTGCAAGAGCAAGGACCATCTCTTGATGATAAAACACAAGTCTAGGTAACCTTGATCACCTCAAGCTTCATTCCCTTCAAGCATCAACTAGAGATATAGTTAATATGAGAAAAACATAGTCAATCAAACTCATCTATGAGTCATAATTACATGTATAATTAAGATTGAACATTATCAAGCATTGTAATGCCTACACATCACAATCCAACATAACACTTGAGGAATGTCACAAACCACAGTCAACAATAGTCAACAAAACTGAATGTGATATTATGAATCATTGTAATGCTTACACATCACACTCCAACATAACACTTGAGGATTGTTGCAAACCATGGTCAACTATGGTCAACCATGGCCAACGATATTGAACCAAAATAATTGTGACATAACCCTTGATGAATGTTGTAAGGAAAAATAACTATTGAGAGACCTATTATTCAACGTGAAGTTAGCCACGTTGAAAGTCGTAATGTGACATAACCATTAAGGATTATCACAATTAAATTTAACCCTTAAGGAATGTCAAAATTTGATAATAGGTATTTGACACAACCCTTAAAGAACATCACAATGTAACATAACCATTAAGGAACATAAGTAAGCCAAGATGAATGTCACAATGTGACAAAAGTTAAATCATGTTCAATCACAGTCATCATCTTCATTCATAGTCAACCACAGTTAACCATGAACATCGTGGTCAACAACTATCAACAATAGTTACACAAACACAGTATGACATACGCCTTAACGAATATTTCATTGCAACACAACTTTTAATATATGTAGCAATTCGACATAAGTAAACCAAGATGAATGTCACAATGTGTCATAAGTTCATTCATGGTCAACCATAGTCAACATGATCATCCATAGTAAACCATCGGAAACCATGTACATCATGGTCACCACAATAAACTATAGTCAATGATAGTCAAACAAACTCAATGCAACATATCCCTTGAAGAATGTCACAATGTAACATAACCATTAAGAAATGTATAAATTTGATATAAGTAAACTAGAATGAATGTTGCAAATGTGACATAACAATTGAGAAACATTGCAATCAACATATGCCACCAAAGATGATTGACATAAATCAATCATGTTCAACCATAGTCAACATGGTGATCATCAATAGTAAATCATGGTCAACCATAGTCAACTACAATCAAACAAGTTCAATCCAACATAACCCTTGAAGAATGTCGCAATGCAACATAACCATATTCAACCAATATTAACCATAGTGAAACATGGTAAACCATAATCAAACATGGACAACCATAGCCAACCATAGTCACCCTTATTCAATAGTAGTCAACAATGGTCAAACATAGTCAACCATTATTGCCAAACATGTGAACCATGGTTAGAAATGGTCAAACAATCATACATGGTCATTTCAGTAATCAATGCACACATCATTTGTTCCCTACCTTGGAAAGACGAATAAAGAAAAGCTTAAAATTTCTCTCAAACTTCCTCTTCGCTTCACATTAATTTAACTATGTTTCAAATGACTTACATATCAATATAATTTTGTACTCATTATAAAGTTTGTTCACTTTTATTTTTCTAAAACTTATTTGCACTTTTGATTACAATCAATGTTCCATATGTGAATTTTGATGACTTCACTAATATATAATCTCCAATGTTTGGCTTTGGTTATAATCTTGAATTCAATATAAATTCAGTTCAAATTTCTCTCAAACTTCTTTTTACATTTTACACTAATTTCACTTGATTTGAAAATGATCTACATATCACTATAATTTAATATCAAAGTATGTTAAACTTATTTCTCAAAGACTTATTTACATATGTAAATTTTGATATAATTTCACTAATACATAATCTTTATATCACTATAATTTAATATCAAAGTATGTTAAACTTATTTCTCAAAGACTTATTTACATATGTAAATTTTGATATAATTTCACTAATACATAATCTTTAGTGTTTGGCTTGGCTTTTATGATAGTTTTCACTTCTCAAAGTCAAAGTTAACATTTTAACGGCGAAAAAATTATTAATTTTAACTATTTAAAACTATATATCTGCCAACTTTTATATTAAACTTAATATATTAATAAATAAATACATTATAATATAATCAATATGTTAATTAAAATTTTGTAAGTTATTAAATATGAATATGTTATATGATTTAAATACATTAACATATACTATATAGTTCGTATATATTTATGCCATGATTATGTTGATTTTTTTTAATATTTTAAATTTTTTTATATCTTTTCACATGTATTTTTATCTTTATTTTTTAACATTTAATTAAATATATAATTTTATAATAAATTAAAAAACATTTTATTATTTAAAAAAAATTACAATTTATTAATATATATATTTTTTATATTTAATTAAATATATAATTTTATAATAAATTAAAAAACCAAAATGTAAAATATTATAATTATAGGTTCAATATCTGTATATTATAATTATTCATGAATATGTCAATGTAAAATATGTCTAATTTTATATATTTTCTCTAAATTTAATTAATATAATAAATAAATAAAAACATCATTATTTGAAAGAATTATTATTTGCCTGCATGGGTGTGGTTCATTGGCGGTTCACTTGATATGAAGTCACATGTTGTAAACTACAGGTCACGAGTTCAAATCACACCAGGTTTTACCCGTGTCCCATGCTTGCGGGGTGTGTGGGGCACCTAGGGGTATAGTGGTAGTGAGATGGGATCCCTGGACCCCATGTCACACAAGTACCAGCCCAGTCTCGAGTTTCCAATTCCCCTAACACAAAAAAAAATAAAAAAATTCTTCTTCTTCTTTAAAATGTTATGGTTTCAATATCTATATATTATAACCATTATATAATAAATGAAAAAAAAAATTCATTATTTAAAATATTACTCTTCTTTTGAAATGTTATGGTTTCGATGTCTATAAATTATACCTATTTGTGAATGTATTTATGTGTGTATCTCGCTTAAGTTGATCATCTTTAAAAACAATGATTTCTTGTATGTATATTTTTAGGTGTTGCAAATTTTATACAAAAAGAACTTTAAAAAAAAAAAATATTACTAGTATATTCTCATTACTTAAAATTATATATTTTTGTTTTTTCATGAGCTATATGACAATTAAGAACATGTGTTTCCTTTTAGGAGGTTACAGGTTCAAATCTAGAGGGGCTAGAGTATGTACATGTCTGTAGATTTTAGCAGTGAGTTATATGACAATTAAGAACATGTGTTTCCTTTTAGGAGGTTACTGGTTCAAATCCGGAGGGGGTAGAGTATGTACACATCTATAGATTTTAGCAGTTAAATCGTTGAACATAATTGGTGTCTCGCTTGGGGGTGACCTTAAAAATAGATTATTATTATTATTTTATTATAAAAAAATATATTGTTTTCAAAAACAAAATACTAATCCAATAATCAAATGGCTAGAAACAATGATTTCTTTTACATATATTTTCACAAGTGCTATGCAAATTTTGGATATTCGGAGGTCTTATGATTACTTAAAAATATATATTTTTTGTTTTTTTGGTAAGTTCTATGACATTATATTATTTTCAAAAGAAAAACATATCAAGTAGTCAAATGGCTAGCCTACCCCGAGAGTATTATATTCTTTCAAAAACAAAATATATACAACAGTCAAATTACGGCTTGCCTGCCACGAGGAAAACTGGGCCAACCATTGATCATAGTCACCATAGTTCCCAAAGGTCTAAGATAAACATAACAATTATAGTTTTGAACATGGAAACCTAAGCCATCAAGGTGGGCAAAATGTATACTAGACATCATCCCTAAAGAACAAAAAGAAAATAATCAGACATCACCCTAAGCATCATCAAGAATAAGAAAATAATCAGATCATCACCCTAAGCATCATCAAGAATCAATATGACATGCACCTCAGAAGCCAAAGGGAGCTCACCGGACTGTCTTTCATAGGGCTTTGGCTTGAACACCACGCCAGTGGTGATCTTAGCCAAAGTATTAATACGGTTTGTTAGCTCCTTGATAACTGTAGCAATGAGATTTCAAATTGGAATTGATCTTCAAAATATGACCCTTGTTCCATTCGTTCCTTTCCTCCATTTTCCTCTGCATCTTAGTTCTTCCTCCTTGCTTATCCATCAATGTATTCAATGTCTTTCCTAAGAGTATTTTCATGTGTCAATACAGTAACACAATCATGGCAAGTTTGGTGTCTCACGTCCTTGAAGAACCAACATTCTGAACCCATGCTTCCCACTGCATTTGAATGCCCATGTTCCTACTTGATTCGCTACTCAACGTAACCAAGAGCCTGTTGAGTATCGATCGAGACAACACTGAAGAAAACCTCCTTCACCTTTATAATCCCTCGCCGCACCTAGCACATCTGCAACCCTCTCAACACACTACCACTGCCATTGGTTTTCCTAGTCCTCATCATTGTTCCAAAAGGATTCCATTCCCAACCACCACCGTCCCAGATAAGCCGCAAGCCAAGTCATGTGATAACCTATTTCTCCCCCTCGGAATATAGAGTGCTCCCACCAATTTCCAAGTGACCCAAAACAAAGGCACCTAGCAGTAAATACAAAGCCCCGACCAAAATGGCATCATATACCAACACACAACCAAGACAATCTCATCATCCCCAGGAGTCGTCTCAAATCAACTTGAGCAAGCCATCAGCTCACCAATTGTCTTCATTTTCTCCAGTGGAATAGAAATTATGAAACAATCCTTTAACCTTCTATACATTATGACCTTGCAAAGTCGACCTGACCTCACATCCCGTCCTCCTGCCTCGCCTCTGGTACGAATTCCAACTAAACACCCAACCAGGCCACTCATAAAGAGATGTCAGTCCTTTCATACATGCCACAAACCACTTGTACAAACAACTACCTAGGCATCCCTTCCTTAAGGAGGGGCGTGGGATCGGTGGCCACTTCATCTTCCAACACCTGAATCTGGGTCAATATATATATATATATATATATATATATATTTGTTTGTTTGTTATCTTAAAATTGAATGACCTGAAGGAGGGGAAATGGAGAGGTGGCGTTGGTGGTTAGGATCTCCAGTGTTTAGGGTTTCTTGTTTTGGAAGGTTTTTTGCAGAGTGAGGACGGTATTCTGTAGCAACTTGGAGTCCAGTTAGCCGTAAGGATGGATTTAGTACCAACCAAGGAATTAAAAAGTGGAAATAGTTTTAGGTTTATGCTGCAGAATATCTTGCCTAAAATTTGTGGAGCCTTACCAGTCTGGTTTTCTACGGTTGTTGTCATTTCCTTTTTCAAGTTCTGTTTGGCGGTTTCTGTTTTCGTGGAAGTCTGTTGTCATTTTCTAGTGAGGACAGTTGTCCTTTTACTCCTGTCTCTCCATGGTGGTGGGGTCACCTCATAAGTCCCTTTTGGCTTGTGATTCTTGTCTGGACAACACACTTAAGCCCGATTATGGAGTACCTCCTTTCCGGGAAAATAATGTTGGTCGAGGTTATAAGGTTCTATGGGGGGAAGCAGCTCGAATTAGGAGAAGGTTGAAAATCCTCAAGGGAAAGGAGGAGCCTTCTGTTTTTACTCTGGATCAGTTGGTGAATTTGGATAGGGTAAGCTTGCTCTCTTGTAGAGCGGTGGTTGGTAATATTGAAGGGACAAAGGTCTCTCAGATGAAGCTGGTGGAATGGGTAAACCAGCAATGGACTCCCGAGTTTGGTCTCCCTCCACACATCAATTTGTTGTCCATAGGATGGTTTTCCTTCATTTTCCCTAGTGAAGAACTCATTCCATCCATTCTAGAGAGGACCTGGCTTGTAAAGGATGGCTCTCTGAACCTGAAGCTTTGGCATGTCAATTTCAACCCTAATACTGAACATTTGAATAAAAGGCATTTGTGGGTTCTCTTACCCAGTTTCCCCTTTGAACTATGGATGCCAAATTTATTCGAGGGTTTAGGAAATTTCCTGTGTCGATTCATTAGACTGGAAAAGAACCTCATTTTTGGAATAAACAAAATAATGGATTCGATGATGGTGGAGTCCAATACTTCAAAGGGTTTACCAGTTGAGGTGGACATTGTGTGGGGAAACAAAATCTTTAAGCAGAAATTGGACTATAAGAATGTCCCATTCAGGTGTTTCTTTTGTCGGTGCACGAGACATGTTAAAGCATGTTTCCCTATGCTACAGGGCAGAACCTCCATTCCAGAACTGTCATCTGCTGATACCAACGATCTGTCAACTCTTCCTGCACCTGTCTCTCCTGCACAAAAAGGTATGTTCATTGATGAACCTTCTGTGATTTATGAGGGAGTGTCAAATGCAGAATTGGACTTTTATCTCTCTATGGAAAAAGCCCTAGATTTAAAACTTTCGAGTTTGAAACCATTAGCTAGGAATTTAATGCGGGGTCTAAATTCTGTGGATTTACACTCTCATAAGGAGGTTTCTTTAAGCCCTAATCCAGCTCCCTCTATAGTGGATTTGGTTCAGGATAAGGTTAGGGTTTCGAATCCCATTCCAGCTGATTTTGATCATGTAGCTCCTCTGGCAGATTCTGCCCTAAATTCCATCTCTAATTCCCTACGGACCATGTCGGGTGCTCACAAATCCCCATTAGAGGTCTTTGCTAAAAACCCTAAATGTTTGGATGAAGAATTCATTATGTCTATCGGATGCATGAATGTCACAATGCGGAAAAAAAAACAAAGTTAAGGATAAGGATGTTGGTGATATGTTCATTCCTTTGTCTAAACATTTGGATGGTGTTGTTGTAATGTCTACTTCTGAAATTTCATCTTCAACCAAGACCCTCAGAGTAGGTTTGTCCTCTCATAGTTTGTCTTAATATCTATCCTTTCATTTAATATTTGTGGCATTGGAGGGGTTTCTAAGGCTAGGACCCTGTTCAATTTTCTAAAATCTACTAGCCTCGAATGTATCCTAATCCAAGAAATGATGTGTTCGACGACCCAGGTGGTGGAGGTTTTTTCAAAACATATGTCTAGGTAGTACTTTAGTGCTATCGATTCTTGTGGTCATTCTGGTGGTCTGCTATATGGTTGGAACCATGCGGCCACTGCCTTCAAAACCTTTAAAACAATGGGAGGTCTTTTGATGGAAGGTCAGTTTCTTTCCAACGACTTTGATCTTGCTATTCTTAATGTGTATGGTCCATATAAGGACATGGAAAGCTATTGGACTGCATTAGAAGCCTCGGGTCTTCTTAATACTTGGAATATTATTGTTGCAGGTGACCTAAACCTCACCTTCTTGGTAGCTGAAGTACAGGGTTCGTCAGTTTTAGTTGATGATTTAGCTTATTTATTCAAGGATTTATTTCAGAGAGCACATTTGGTTGATGTCATACCCAGGAAATTGGGTGCTACTTGGAGTAACAAGCATGAAGGCAGCCGGTGTATAAGTAAATGCCTAGACTGTTTCCTTACTGCTGAATTTGTGGCTTCAAAATTTCACAGATTTAGAACGTGGATTGAACATTCCAACATCTCAAGATCATCAAGCAATAAGTATGCATTTTGAGGACTTGGCCTACAGGGCAAACAAACCATTTAGATTCAATAGTTCTTGGTTGAAGGATTCTGCCTTATGTGATCTGGTAAGAATTTATTGGTCCCAAGTCATGGTCCCTCCGAGACTCAATCTAATGGATGCATTGATCTTCAAGTTAAAAGGATTAAAGGAAAAAACAAAAACTTGGGGAAAGAATAAAAAAGCTCAGAATCAAAATGATATGATTTCTTTAAAAAACTAGATTACGCAACTCCATTGTCTCAATATGGAAGGAATTTTTTCAGCGAAGGATAGAATTTCTTTGTTGTCCCTTGAGGCCAAACTTGATTTTATTATGAAAACTGAGGAAAGCACTTGGAGATTAAAAATTCGTGCCATTTGCGTGGAATTAGGGGATGACAACACCAGGTTTTTTTTTAACAATTATGCATCTTACAAGAGGAATCTGAACTTTAGTTGGGCCATCAGTGACAGTCTAGGTAATGACGTCAGTGAACAAAAGAAGATTGAGGATATTGCTCTTAATCATTTTAAGGCTCATTTTAAAGATCTGGGATCATCATGTATTGATGCCCAACTCAAGGTCTTAAAACACTATCCATCTTTCTTCACAGTGGAGGAAGGAGCAGAGGTTGGAAGTCCTGTGACATTGGAGGAGAATGAAAAAGTTTTAAAGGCGTTAAAAAATGATAAGAGCCCAAGGCCCGATGGGTGGTCAGATGACCTCTTTGTTTTTGTTAGTCCCAGAGACGTTCTAAGGCTCCTTTTAGAACTGTGCCTGGGCATCAATAAAATTTACTGTGTTATTTTGCTTGATCAGAATCACATTCACCATAAAATAAAACAGATAGCCAAATCTTGGAATAATGTGGGCAGTATTTCAATATGCCAATTACAAGAATTTGAATGATTGATTTTAATGGAATGGCACAAAACAAAGGTACTGCAGAGAGTAAATCTTTTTTTTTTTTTATGTTTGAGAATAATGTACTGAGCCTAAGAGAGAAATTCAGTAGTTTTGACAAAAATGATTACAAGACTAACCCGAACAATATGAGGATATTATTTCCAGATAACCAAACATGAATACTTCACGCCATGAAAATCTTAGAAGCAATAATTTAAGCTTGCAGCACTCACATTAAAATCAGAATCAGATTCATAAATCATGAACAATATGACAGAGATGAATTAACATATAAGAAATAATACTAACTGGACATATCAAAGTTTTGAATCCATGAAACTCCAAGATAGGGAAAAAATGATGTTCTTCTTTATGTATTCATCGGACTACAAAATATCAGAAGTTACACTTCTTACAAAAAGAGCCGACCATTGGCCATTGCCTATTATACTATATATATCCTTCTCAAGCATTACAAAATAAGTTTTCACAAAGAGTTTGTTACAGCCCAACGGATTAAGCAATTATTTTCGTACTCTTCAATAGAGTCTGTTGCAAAAAACAATCATACTGACTAATATTGGCTAATCTATGACTGCGACCCAGGACCGTTTTTCTGGTGAAGCAGTACGTCCTACTAGACGAATAACCCCCACTAATTCGAGGCAGACCTGTATTAGTAGTGCTCTTTATTTTTAGGGATGTTATGAGCTTGATAACCATCGAACATTTTGGCGTCGTGGAGATGCTGATGCAACTTCTTCATCACTATGTGTTGCGAAATGAAACCTTCATCATTTATCCCTTCTACCCCATCCAAACCCTTTTCTCTCGAACCTTTCTTTCGACGGGGTGAAATTTCATCGGCGTCACTAAGTTGTGGAACAGAACCTGATCTCTCTTTCAACAATTGAAATTGTTCAGGTAATACTGCAAAACAATTTGATCATCCTTCGCTGGGACCGGCATGCCATTTCCTTCCGTGCTTCTGCATTCAGAAGGCCTACTTCCATTTCAACTACTGGAGTTTCCTTAGACATCTCGGTTGAGACCTCAAACCTTTCCCTCCAGACTGTTTGCGAATGCGAACCTACAGGGTGCTCGTGACCACTAGTTTTCTGTGCCTTTAATGCTCCCTGCGTGCTTCCACTGGAAATGAAACGAGACATCAAAACCACGTATTCTCTCGCTACTTCACTGATCCGGATTTATGTGGGAACGAAACAAAAGATAGCATATACAGAATCATATACAAAGATATATTGCAAATAACACAGTGATACAGTAAACACATATTCTATTAAATAGCGGAAATAGAACAGACTGTAAAATACAATAGCTAGAATGGTGGTAGCTATCTCTGAGAAGAGATGTGGCCGCTATGCTCATTCGTGCCAAGATGAATACAAAGAGAGGCCTAAAGGGCCTATTTATCATAAGCATGAGGGAAAGAATCCCAATCATCCAAAAACCTAACCCTAGAAGATGAACCGTCATAAAGTTTGCGGCCCCAAGGTGGCTAGTTGAACAGTCAACTTCCTGGGGTCATAACTTTTGCATACGATATTCGTTTAGGGCGCTCGGTAGCCCGTTGGAAAGGTCTAACCGAGATTTACAACTCTCGACTGGGCCCAAATGTATGTCGGGGGCAACCACTTGGTCCCCCAAATCGCCAAAAAATGTCGTTTAGGGCCTCAAAATGGCTCCGGAAGTTCAGGACCCGAAAAACTGCTAAAAATAGTAATTTACCAAAATTGCCAGAAGATTGTTTTGAGCCAGTTGGAAGAGGTGGGCCGCCACCGATATCCACCTGGATCAATCCTCCCTCCATAGGAAGCAATGGTCTCCATTGCGTTAAATCCCTTGTCATATGTCGAGCTGTGTGTCGAGTTGAGCTCTTGGTGCGACATTTGCTGAAGTGGAAAGATTGCCTTACTTTGACATCTTCAGAGGGTTGTAATTGTTGTTGATGGATGCGCTGGAGCTGTTCAACAGTTTTGGTTGTTGTGGTATCCTTGGTATGCACCAGTGTGGATGGTTTCTTTTTGGAGGGGCCCCTTGAATGCGTGGCCTTGCACCGTAGAGGTACCCGAATAGGCGATGCTGCACTAACTTTGTGTTTTTCTTGTTTCTACTGAGTAGAAGGATAATCTGCAGAGGTTGTGGATGTCTCCGCGATCTGATGTTCACCTTTAGTGGCAATTGCGAATAGGGAAAATTTCCCAGTGTGGGAGATTATCTTTCTTCCCTGCTCATTTGGGGTAGGTGCAACTATCTCTGGTATCCGATAGAGTTGTCCTCCCAAAGTGACAATGACACTGCGAGGTCGTGATTCATATACAGCATGATGCTTCCACATATATGGTTGTCCTAAAAGAACATCACATACTTCAAGTGGGGCCACATCACACAATACCTCATCTTTGAAGGGCTTGATGCCATATGGTAGGCGACATTGGTGACTGACACGGATCCTTTGTCCTTGGCTTAGCCATCCAATGGTGTATGGTTGTGGGTGTGGCGTTATTGGTAGCTCCAATCTCTTGATGACTTCTTCTGAGATCAGGTTCTTCTGGCTGCCGCTGTCCACAGCAAAGTGTAGGGTAATTCCCTTCACCCACATCTGTGAGTGGAAAAGGCGCTCCTCTGCCTCCGACTCTTCAGGCTCCTTTGGCTGAATCTGTGTGGTGGCAACAACGGCACTGGGTTCTGCATCAATGATCTGCTTCCCTTTTCGCGCGGCTGTGAAATTAGGTTCCGAGTCAGAATCAGAAATGGGATCTGATTCTGAAGCTTTGATCTCAGCCACCAATGACTGTTTTGAGCGACAATCATCAATGTTGTGCCAGGGGCTTTTGTGGAACTCGCACCACTTCCCGGTGTCCTTCTTTGTCTTTTCTTTACCCTTCTTCGCCTGTGGTTGGGACTGGTTGTCCTTTTCCTGCCCCGTGCTCTGCGAGCTAGAGTTTCCCTTGCCCTGCTTCTGCGCAGGTCCGAAGTCACGCTTGTTCTTTTGCTGAAATTTCTGCTCAATTTTGACAGCATATCGATAGGCGGATCCGAGTGAAGAGATTTCCAGGAAATCCATCTCTGTTCGGATGTACCGGTGTAGGCCACTGCGATATTTCAGTACTAGGTGCCGCTCGGAGTCCTTGATACCTAGCTTTGTGCGCAAGGTATGAAAGTTGTTGGTGTACTCCGACACCGTTTGGTCCCTCTCTTGATGCAGAATGGTCCATTTTGTGTACTGGTCATCATAGTTTCCAACAGGGTAATATTGTTCCTTGACGGCATCTATAAAAGAGGCCCAAGTGGGATTGGAATATTCAAACAATCCGGACTTGTCTGATGAGTTTTGCTCACAATAAGTTTCCCACCAATTTTTGACATGGGGGACGGCCTTAAGGAGCGCAAAGATGATCTTTTCCCTGTCGGAAAATTGGTGGACAGAGAAATACCCTTCTAGTAGATTCAACCATTTATCTAGGGCATCGGCATCGATTTGGCCTTCAAATAAAGGGATATCAAAATTAACTTGTACCTTGAAGGGAGTCGTATCTCCGAAATGGCTGCTCGTTGAGGGTGCATTTGCCGCTGTTGGCATGCGTTGAAGGATTTGGGCGAAATTATCCATCATCTCGTTCCTCTGTCGCGCGAGGGCTTCCTCGAGCAACAACTTGATAGGATCTACTGCTCCGTCGTCTCTCTTTTCTTCCGCCATGGGAGGTCGTTTCGGGCGGCGAGAGTGGTCTTCCCCAAGTGAAACTAGTTCGAGACCCAACTCTCTGTATCCTGACCTCGTCGGGGACATGCACCGAGAAACAATCAAAGAGCAGACCGCTCTGATACCACTGATCCGGATTTATGTGGGAACGAAACAAAAGATAGCATATACAGAATCATATACAAAGATATATTGCAAATAACACAGTGATACAGTAAACACATATTCTATTAAATAGCGGAAATAGAACAGACTGTAAAATACAATAGCTAGAATGGTGGTAGCTATCTCTGAGAAGAGATGTGGCCGCTATGCTCATTCGTGCCAAGATGAATACAAAGAGAGGCCGAAAGGGCCTATTTATCATAAGCATGAGGGAAAGAATCCCAATCATCCAAAAACCTAACCCTAGAAGATGAACCGTCATAAAGTTTGCGGCCCCAAGGTGGTTAGTTGAACAGTCAACTTCCTGGGGTCATAACTTTTGCATACGATCTCCGTTTAGGGGGATCGGTAGCCCGTTGGAAAGGTCTAACCGAGATTTACAACTCTCGACCGGGCCCAACTGCATGCCGGGGGCAACCATTTGGTCCCCCAAATCGCCAAAAAATGTCGTTTAGGGCCTCAAAATGGCTCCGGAAGTTCAGGACCCGAAAAACTGCTAAAAATAGTAATTTACCAAAATTGCCAGAAGACTGTTTTGAGCCAGTTGGAAGAGGTGGGCCGCCACCGATATCCACCTGGATCAATCCTCCCTCCTTAGGAAGCAATGGTCTCCATTGCGTTAAATCCCTTGTCATATGTCGAGCTGTGTGTCGAGTTGAGCTCTTGGTGCGACATTTGCTGAAGTGGAAAGATTGCCTTACTTTGACATCTTCAGAGGGTTGTAATTGTTGTTGATGGATGCGCTGGAGCTGTTCAACAGTTTTGGTTGTTGTGGTATCCTTGGTATGCACCAGTGTGGATGGTTTCTTTTTGGAGGGGCCCCTTGAATGCGTGGCCTTGCACCGTAGAGGTACCCGAATAGGCGATGCTGCACTAACTTTGTGTTTTTCTTGTTTCTGCTGAGTAGAAGGATAATCTGCAGAGGCTGTGGATGTCTCCGCGATCTGATGTTCACCTTTAGTGGCAATTGCGAATAGGGAAAATTTCCCAGTGTGGGAGATTATCTTTCTTCCCTGCTCGTTTGGGGTAGGTGCAACTATCTCTGGTATCCGATAGAGTTGTCCTCCCAAAGTGACAATGACACTGCGAGGTCGTGATTCATATACAGCATGACGCTTCCACATATATGGTTGTCCTAAAAGAACATCACATACTTCAAGTGGGGCCACATCACACAATACCTCATCTTTGAAGGGCTTGATGCCATATGGTAGGCGACATTGGTGACTGACACGGATCCTTTGTCCTTGGCTTAGCCATCCAATGGTGTATGGTTGTGGGTGTGGCGTTATTGGTAGCTCCAATCTCTTGATGACTTCTTCTGAGATCAGGTTCTTCTGGCTGCCGCTGTCCACAACAAAGTGTAGGGGAATTCCCTTCACCCACATCTGTGAGTGGAAAAGGCGCTCCTCTGCCTCCGACTCTTCAGGCTCCTTTGGCTGAATCTGTGTGGTGGAAACAACGGCACTGGGTTCTGCATCAATGATCTGCTTCCCTTTTCGCGCGGCTGTGAAATTAGGTTCCGAGTCAGAATCGGAACTGGGATCTGATTCTGAAGCTTTGATCTCAGCCACCAATGACTGTTTTGAGCGACAATCATCAGTGTTGTGCCAGGGGCTTTTGTGGAACTCGCACCACTTCCCGGTGTCCTTCTTTGTCTTTTCTTTACCCTTCTTCGCCTGTGGTTGGGACTGGTTGTCCTTTTCCTGCCCCATGCTCTGCGAGCTAGAGTTTCCCTTGCCCTGCTTCTACGCAGGTCCGAAGTCACGCTTGTTCTTTTGCTGAAATTTCTGCTCAATTTTGACAGCATATCGATAGGCGGATCCGAGTGAAGAGATTTCCAGGAAATCCATCTCTTTTCGGATGTACCGGTGTAGGCCACTGTGATATTTCAGTACTAGGTGCCGCTCGGAGTCCTTGATACCTAGCTTTGTGCGCAAGGTATGAAATTTGTTGGTGTACTCCGACACCGTTTGGTCCCTCTCTTGATGCAGAATGGTCCATTTTGTGTACTGGTCATCATAGTTTCCAACAGGGTAATATTGTTCCTTTATGGCATCTATAAAAGAGGCCCAAGTGGGATTGGAATATTCAAACAATCCAGACTCGTCTGATGAGTTTTGCTCACAATAAGTTTCCCACCAATTTTTGACATGGGGGACGGCCTTAAGGAGCACAAAGATGATCTTTTCCCTGTCGGAAAATTGGTGGACAGAGAAATACCCTTCTAGTAGATTCAACCATTTATCTAGGGCATCGGCATCGATTTGGCCTTCAAATAAAGGGATATCAAAATTAACTTGTACCTTGAAGGGAGTCGTATCTCCGAAATGGCTGCTCGTTGAGGGTGCATTTGCCGCTGTTGGCATGCGTTGAAGGATCTGGGCGAAATTATCCATCATCTCGTTCCTCTGTCGTGCGAGGGCTTCCTCGAGCAACAACTTGATAGGATCTACTGCTCCGTCGTCTCTCTTTTCTTCCGCCATGGGAGGCCGTTTCGGGCGACGAGAGTGGTCTTCCCCAAGTGAAACTAGTTCGAGACCCAACTCTCTGTATCCTGACCTCGTCGGGGACGTGCACCGAGAAACAATCAAAGAGCAGACCGCTCTGATACCACTGATCCGGATTTATGTGGGAACGAAACAAAAGATAGCATATACAGAATCATATACAAAGATATATTGCAAATAACACAGTGATACAGTAAACACATATTCTATTAAATAGCGGAAATAGAATAGACTGTAAAATACAATAGCTAGAATGGTGGTAGCTATCTCTGAGAAGAGATGTGGCCGCTATGCTCATTCGTGCCAAGATGAATACAAAGAGAGGCCGAAAGGGCCTATTTATCATAATCATGAGGGAAAGAATCCCAATCATCCAAAAACCTAACCCTAGAAGATGAACCGTCATAAAGTTTGCGGCCCCAAGGTGGTTAGTTGAACAGTCAACTTCCTGGGGTCATAACTTTTGCATACGATCTCCGTTTAGGGGGATCGGTAGCCCGTTGGAAAGGTCTAACCGAGATTTACAACTCTCGATTGGGCTAAAACAATGCCAGGGGCAAACATTTGGTCCCCCAAATCGCCAAAAAATGTCGTTTAGGGCCTCAAAATGGCTCCGGAAGTTCAGGACCCAAAAAACTGCTAAAAATAGTAATTTACCAAAATTGCCAGAAGACTGTTTTGAGCCAGTTGGAAGAGGTGGGCCGCCACCGATATCCAGTTTTCACAAAGAGTTTGTTACAGCCCAACGGATTAAGCAATTATTTTCGTACTCTTCAACAGAGTCTGTTGCAAAAAACAATCATACTGACTAATATTGGCTAATCTATGACTGCGACCCAGGACCGTTTTTCTGGTGAAGCAGTACGTCCTACTAGATGAATAACCCCCACTAATTCGAGGCAGACCTGTATTAGTAGTGCTCTTTATTTTTAGGGATGTTATGAGCTTGATAACCGTCGAACATTTTGGCGTCGTGGAGATGCTGATGCAACTTCTTCATCACTATGTGTTGCGAAATAAAACCTTCATCATTTATCCCTTCTACCCCATCCAAACCCTTTTCTCTCGAACCTTTCTTTCGACGGGGTGAAATTTCATCGGCGTCACTAAGTTGTGGAACAGAACTTGATCTCTCTTTCAACAATTGAAATTGTTCAGGTAATACTGCAAAACAATTTGATCATCCTTCGCTGGGACCAGCATGCCATTTCCTTCCGTGCTTCTGCATTCAGAAGGCCTACTTCCATTTCAACTACTGGAGTTTCCTTAGACATCTCAGTTGAGACCTCAAACCTTTCCCTCCAGACTGTCTGCGAATGCGAACCTACGGGGTGCTCGTGACCACTAGTTTTCTGTGCCCTTAATGCTCCCTGCGTGCTTCCACTGGAAATGAAATGAGCCATCAAAACCACGTATTCTCTCGCTACTTCACTCGACAACTATGGTAGACACACGCATTAATCTTAGAGCACCCAACCTCCAAGGTTTAAGAACTCAATGATTCAAACTATACAACCGCTTGAGTATTTATAGCCTCAAATGCTAGGTCCTCGAAAATCCCGTTGTACTTAAGCAATGATTACTCATCCACCCATCGGTCTCTTGCATGTTGGGATAATACTACTCCTGTACGACGACGGCGTCAGTAATGAGTGTTCAGAGATGTTGCTTCTAATTGGTGGCGGTGGCTGACAAGACCGCTTTGAGTGAGTTGTTTTTGAACAATGCGGAGGATAGAGCACAACGAGAAGCAGTATATCATAAACCAAAAGTGGTTTCAGAGCCCCTAAAGATTAGTTTAGCAAGACCTCTTTTAGGCCCCTGAACAACCGTGGAGCTGCCATGTGGAAGTAGCAGTTTATGCTCCAGGGACGCACTGGGAGTGTTAAACTCCGCGCAACTTCATCATATTGACGTTTGGGTGATCGTCGATCCTCTGCTAAGTCCCTCTCTAGATCTGTACGAAGTGGGCACAGATTTTAAGAATAGGTCCCTCTCTTCATACGGCCCATCCTCCTGGCAATTCGTGATATGCAAAACCACTATGGTGATTTTTAGCGGTTTCAGGGCCCTGTAAAAGTGGTTTGGAGAAACTGCTTTGAGGCCCTTGAACAATCCTGGTACTGCCACTTGTTTGTGTTGGTTTTTTCTATCAGGGGTGATCTGAGCCGAATAAATGCCAAGCTCTCAAGGGTCCTGACTGCACTATCATCAACTGGTATGTGAATAACCACTCCTTTGAGATTCGGCTGCATCTTCTTGCCGCCACGGTGCAATTGTCTTCTACTTCACTTACATCGTTTATTGTTCCAGACTCTCATTCTAAGATCTTTCTCAGCTTGGAGACACTAGAGCTTCCTTCAGCTAATCATAGTACTAACATTGGCTTCAGCGGGGATAGCCTCTTCCCTCGGAAGGGGTTGAGAACAGTAGACTAGTGCCTTTTAGTCCATTGGGTTGTGGAGTTGTACTTGTCCTTTATTTTTCAAATGAAGCAACATAAAATAATAAGAGAACATGTAACAAAACTGATCATAACTTTTGAAAACAGAAAGAAGGAAAAACATATGTTACAGATATGGTACACTAGATCCACTTATAGAGTAGGATGAAAACTAGTAATGAAAGAACCGCTTCAAGAATCTCGCGTTCACAGGTTCCCCAAAATTTTCACCATTAAGTTGAGCCAATTCATATGTGTTGTTGTCCTGGACTGTAACGACTTTGAAAGGGCCCAGCCATAGGTTGTTGAATTTCCCGAGTTTAGCTCTTTCTTCTCTTCTAGCATCCCAGTTCAGAACAAGATTTCCATGCTGAAATTCTCGAGCAATAGCCCCTTGGTCAAAAGTTGCTTTCATCTTGTCATGGTAGATTTTGGAGGAGTCATCCAGATGTTCCCTAACATGTTGAACCTCTATCAGTTGATGAATTCTTCTTTCCATATCATTTGGTTCTTCGTTTTTTGGCTGTAATAGTTTCATCACTGGGAGACCCAATTGAATTGGGAGGACCGCTTCTTTTCCATAGCCCAATTGAAATGGCGAAGTGCCTATAGCTCTCTTGACAATAATCTTGTCTTCCCATAATGCAAACTTTAGTTGGGAGTCCAAAGCCTTTTTTTTTCATATTGAGCAGTTTCTTGATAATAGTTACCAGGCTTTTGTTTGAGGATTCAGCCAAACCATTTCCTTGCAAGTAGTACATTGTTGAATGAATCAACTCAATGTTGTAATTCTAACAAAAGCTCATCATTTTGTAGGATTTGAAAGCTTGAGCATTGTTTGTAATTATTTTTCTTGGGTAGCCAAATCTTGCCAAAATATTTTCTTCTAGGAAACCTATTATGACCGTGTCATTGGTGTTCCTCGTGGGAATTGCCTCCACCCACTTTGTGAAATAGTCAGTGGTTGTAAGGATCCATCTATGCTAGCCACTAGAATGAGGGTTTATTTCTCCAATAAAATCAATGCCCCATTGTTGGAAAGGTGATTCCACCCTGATGGGTTTAAGGGGTAACGGTTTAAGCTTTTGCTTTTCGGCAAACAACTGACATTCTTTGCATGATTTGACGATCTTGTTAGCATTAGTAAATAATGTAGGCCAGAAGTAGCCACCTCGTACGATTTTATGAGTAGTTTCTCTCCATGCATGATTTCCTCTGCACATTCCTTTGTGAAACTCTATAATTATGCCTTATGTTTCTTCTTCAACAATACAATTAAGCAGAACACCAAGTGGATCCTTCCAGAAGAGCTATCCATCTAGAATACAGTACTTAACAACTTTCAGTTTAAGAGACCTCATTTTAGACTTATCCAGACCAGGAGGGAATGTGAGGTGTTGTAAATAGTAAACTATGTCCTTGTACCAGTCTGACCCAGTAAATTTCTCAGCTACATCGTTGGGAAGATTTTGCTGACTGTCTTCTTTCCCCTGACCAGGGAGTCTAACAATCAGATTGATCTCAAGAGCTAGGTAATTTGACTCAGCCAGGATTTTGGCTAGTCCTTGTCCCTTCACCAATTTGGTAGGCTTAATTTCCATATCATATTCCTGTATTTTGGAGATCCACTTCCCTCTTCTTCCTTCGTTGTCGGGTTGACACAAGATGTCTTTGATGGTAATTCCTGGGACATGAGCGATGATCTTGGAATGCAAGACATAGATCCTGAATGACTTGAGGGCTTTGAAAAGTGCGTAGGCCTTCTTTTCCATTGTGTTGTATTTCAAATCTGCATCCCTCAATGCTCGGCTAAAGAAAGCAATGGGTTGTTCGTGCCCTTCATGATTTTTTTGTAGGAAAACTACTACAATAGTGACCTCAGAGGTGAAAGAGAATATAAGAAAATATTTTGTATAATCAAGGCTAGTCAAAACAGGTGCTTCTCATAAGGAATCATTTATTTGTTTAAAGGAGTCTCTCGCAGTTGTGGTCCATTTTATCTCGGCATCCTTCCTTAGCATGTTAGTAATTTCTTTCATTATTTCAGCAAAAATAGGAATAAATCTTCGTAAAAAATTTTTTTACCAATAAAGGACTGCACCTCCTTTTTATTCATTGGGAGTTCAATCAGCTTGATAGCAGCCACCATGTCCATGTCTATCCTCACACCATCTTTGGAGACGATGTGCCCCAACAGCTTTCCCTCTGTCATTGCAAAAAAGGATTTTTTAGGGTTGAGAGACAGGCCAAATTTTCTGCATTTCTTAAAAGTCTGCTTCAGATGTTGAAGGTGGTATTCATCAGACTTCGAAACTACTGTCATATCATCCAGGTATATAACAATAAATCTGTCCTTTTCACCTATGAATGCTATGTCCATGGCCCTTTGGAATGTTGCGTCAGCATTCATAAGGACAAAGGGCATTTTATCATACATAAAATTTCCCCATGGTGTAGTGAAAGCCGTCTTTTCCCTATCATCTAGGTGCATCGCAATCTGGTTATAGCCTGAGAATCCATCCATCATCGACACTTTAGTCGACCCAACTACTTTTTGTAGAATATGATCCATTTTGGGTAAGGGGTAATTATCCTTCAACGAGCACTTATTGAGGTTTATGAAATCAACACATAACCGGATTTCTCCATTTTTCTTTCTAACCGGCACCAAGTTAGCCACCCACTCTGAATATCTTAGAGGAATGATGATTTTTGCATCAAGAAGTTTCCTTACTTCCTTTTCGATCACTGATGGCGAGATAGGGTTCACCTATCTCAACTTCTGCTTCACTAGCTTAGCATCTGGCTTCAAGGGAATCTTATGTTGTATGATAGTGGTATCATAGGTTTTGAGGTCTTCATACTTCCATGCAAAAACATCTACATAATTTTTGAACAATTCCTCGTACCTTTACTTTTGCTCGATTGTAAGGGACTGAGAGAGTTTTAAAAACTTGGGCTCTTCCATGGTACCAAGATTCACTTCCTGTACAACCTCAGTAGTTGGTTGTACTGTTGGTTTAACTGGGATTTTGTTTTTATTGAACAATTGTTCTAACGGAACCAGTCCTTTAGGAATAAAGTTACTCTTTAGTTGCATAAATTTGTGGCCAGCAATCTGTTGCGTCAACTTAGAGACTTCTCCGTTCTTTGTCTATGAATTTCTTTCTTCCATCTCCCCGGAATTACCATCTATATCAGTATTTGAAAATTCATCGACAAGATGCAAGAAGCGTTTGATTTGTTGGTCGTCTTCGAAGACCTTCCAACTTTTCACGTTGTCAGGGATGGAGGGGCATTATCGCATTTCGACCTCGTAATTTAGCCTCGGCTTCTTGGTGTTACAGCGTAATTTTCCACCTTGTGAGCATCAGCATTCTTTGGCCTTCAGGATACATTTCACTGACTCATATTCACTTTATGTCCTTCATAAACACTTTTTCCCTATTTTTCTTCCTGTATGCTTGCTATCCCATTATACCATGCCCTACGCGCGACTCGTATATCTGTAGCCCGCATACAATGCCGTGACCAAATAGGGCTTGCCTAATAAAAAAATTTGACCACTGAAAAATGAAATAAAAACTACTAAATTAAAGAGGAGGATGAGATAGCTTACCTACTCCAGACGGCTCGACAAATGGATGCTCGTAGCTCCCAGAATCAACAACTGAAATCCAAGGTGAAAACTAACCAAAAACTCCAAATTGGGTAAAAAGTGAAAATGAATTGTAAATTGTAATTTTTTATTACTATTTATAGTTTTAGAAACCCACTTGTTTAAAGTTTTCACCATTTTAAGCTGTTTTGGACTAAGGTAATGTCTTGGAGTAGCATTTTGAACAGATTTATTCTACGAGAGTTGATTTTTTACCATTCTACGCCTACGGTAGGTATATTTCACACCTGGAATATAGGTTAGATGTCATTTTCACATGCATTATGCATTTGACCTTTTGACCATTTTCATTAAATCTAGGTGCGACCCCACTTCTTAACCGAAATGGAGCCTTCACACTGTTATAGAAGTGTTGTTATTTTGCGGTTGCGATAGGGCCTATTCGGCCATGGGTGCCCTAGTTAGAGCCCCTTTTTACCTTTTGGCGCTCATGTTGTTGTCTCTCTTTAGGATGAGGAGTCCTTCGTAGTTACGCTATGAATTTGCGATAAATACTCATACTCTACTTTGTCTTGTGCTGGCCATCTCCCATAAGGACTCCTCCCCATTTATATCAAGTTGTGATTGCATTGCATCATCCTGCTTGTCGCTTGAGCCTTGTGTCGGCTCCCACTTACTCAGTTGTTAGCCTGGTGCCTGAGCACTTTCCTTGTCGAGCCCTGCAGAGCTTCCATTTGCCTTACACAATTTGATGACCTTTTGACCTTGAGAGAACACCCCCCCCGAGTGTCCACATCCTACACATGCTTCCTTGCATTGATCATAGGTATGTTCCACTGCTTAGGACTAGTCTGCTCGCCATTTGACACTCGTTCCCTCAATTGTTGTACTATAAGCAATTTTATTCTTTTCCAAGCTTTCCAAATATGAAAAAGACCAAAAAAATCATATATTCCAAAAAGCCGAACCGACAAATATTTACTTCTTTTTGTTGGAAGCTGTTGTGTCGCCTTTGAACAGAGCATTCATTTCATTCTATACATTATGAGTCGGGACTATAGTAGGACCTTAGGAGCTGTAATCATTTTTCAGTTTACTCCACCAATTGTTTAAGCTTCTAGTCACTATGGAGCCCTTTGTTGATGCCTTCTGCATCGCACAGTATTATATCGAGTCTATGTTGCCTGAGTCTATCTATCTGCTCATGCTCTTGTTTAAAGGAAGTCCTGAAACCAGAGTCGGCCACTCCTTAGATCTCTCGACTATTGCATGCCGTCTATCCTTATTGAGTCAGTTTGTTTCATCTCTGTTCTTCCAAATCTTTCAGCGTAGCTGTTACCTCATGCTGGTTGATGGGGGATGCCTTAATGCCCTCCTTCTAGCGAGTTTTGTTCCATCGAATTCAACCCATTTATTCTGGAATTGAGACTTAGAGTCGGTTGAGTACCTTGAGGCTTACAGTCATTAGTGGTAGGTTCTCTCGCAATCGATATTTTTGGGAATACATCAATGTCCCCTAATCGATGGATTCATCTTAGTGTTCGACTTCAACACATCTATTCGTACTCTGATGATTGTACTCTGTGCCTTGATTCCCATTTTCATTATTGGTGGGTCATCTCGCGTCTGTTAACGGTATGCATCATTGACCGGTAATCAGACAACGTCACATCAGGTTCAACCTCAACACCTTTATTCACTTGATGGCACTTGCACCGTAGATGATTTGTGTAGAATACCCCAGACAATAGTGGCATTCGGTATGCTACTAATGATCGTGACTTTACATCTGAGATATCACCTCTTAGACATCAGTAGTTTGTACCTCCAATTTTCACTAGTTGTTTCCTTTCAGCAGGAGACCGTCTCTTACTGTAGATGGTTATGGCTATGACCACATATGACATGTATTCACTATGTATTGCCTATTCATGGCCATTGTATCAAATTGTTGTACTATACTGACATGTATTCAGAGATATTATTGTATTATGACGAGTGAGTTGTTCCTTCCACTTGTGTCTCCATCACTCCACTTCTGAGATTTATAATGTATTTCGGCCATCGTATCACCATGCTCTGACCTCACACATTAGGGGGCATCTGTTACAGTGTAAGTTTCCACCTTGTGAGCATCAACATTCTTTGGCCTTCAGGATCCATTTCACTAACTCAAATTCACTTTATGTCCTTCAGAAACACTTTTTCCCTATTTTTCTTCATGTACGCTTGTTGTCCCATTATAGCTAGCGTACACACGAGTTGTTCCACTATAGCCCACGGGTACCAAGTAAAATGGTAAAAATCATTAGAAAATTACTTTTTACTCCCAAAAAGTGGTCTTAGGGTGACCTTTGGCCCTCCATTTGCCCTGAAATGCCTCGATGTGTCCTTTCACTTACCTTTGGAAGGCTATATATTGAGCTCTTATGGCATATGGATGGGAGGAGAAACAGAGAGCAAGATAACTCTAGTGGATTTTTGTCGTGACTTGAGTCTACACTCATTGATCCTTGTTGTTGTGAATTCCTTATATTCACCTTCTAAACTCCTTCCATAGTTTGAGTTTGCCATTACATGGAGGATTGAAGTGGTGGAGGCACAAGTGGAGAGACCTAGTTCTTGGTTTAGATTGGTTGCCAGCAAGAGGTCGTATATTGTACTTCTTGTTATTCATTAATGGAAATACTCATTTTCTCGTCCAAAATGATACTGTGAATATTGTTTAATTACATTGGGTTATATTTGCTTGCTATATCATGGATCATGCTATTGATTATGCCAATGTATTTCACATATTATATGCACTTGCTTGTACGTGTTGTTGAGACTAATTTGCAGGTCCAAGTGTAGAAGTTGAAAGCTCAACGGGGATCTACATCGAACATCCGGTTTAAGGTTGGTCTTTTCTCCATTATCTTAGCATTGTCATTTATATAGCATTGTATTGGGAATCGAGTCATTTTCTGGTAGTCAGCTGTCTATTGTGGTCTTCCCCAAGCCATAGGAAGTTTTCTCCGTAACACCTGGGAGGCTTGAAAGAACTTGCCATCAAGGCCAATTCATCTGCCTGTTGATTTCCTTCCCGGGGAACAAAAGTAATGTTGAAAGCATCAAAGAAATTGTCAATGAGGTCCTAGGCGAGATTTTGATATGCTCTGAGTCTTGGATGTTTGGTTTGATAAATAATTCTAATCTGGTTTACCGCCAGTTCAGAGTTTCCAAAGACTGCCATCTTGGTGATTTTTAAGTCCCTTGCAGCTCAGAGGCCGAGGATAAGAGCTTCATATTCAGCAACATTGTTTGTGGTATCAAAATCCAACTTGTAAGACAAACTGATCTCATCCCCTATTGGTGATGACAATGTTAAATTTCATACATTCATAGCATAAAACATAAATGCATTACCAAGATCACTAGAAGTAAGACAAAGCACAAAACAACAACATAGAGTTTACCCTGGGAAACCCAAATGGGAGAAAACCTAGCAACATTCGCAGAGAGAAGATAATTCTGAGATCAAAGTACAAATAAAGAAAGAGAAATAATGCGAAAGTATCTTTCACAAGTAGATGCCCCAAATAAGATTCCTCCTTCAAGTGATGCGAAATTTTCCTCCTTCAAGTGATGTGCACTTCCTAAGTGAGTGAATGAGATAATGAGGTGTACGAGCCTCTTATTTATACAAGTGCAAAATGGAAAATTCCCTAATGGGGCCGACTTCACCTGGGGGCAATAAATAATTTAAATTTAATCTTTTTATTTGTTTCTTTTGCACCCCAAGGATTACATTGATTCTTTCATGTGTTTACATAATTGATTACATAAAGTTCTTCTCCCCTTAGGAGGCATAAACAAGTACAATGAGGGTACAATAAAATATAATGAATAATATCTTCCAAAGTTGTACAAAATCCAACACTCCCTCTCAATGAGGAAGCTATTCTTTGGTCTTCATCTGCATCACGATCATCTAGGTTTCATCTTGTACATCCATTCTGTCTCCATCATCTCTATGCATACTGAAGGTTGTCCACACAGTCTTTGTGCATCATCATCACCAGTCCTTTGGTGAGTCCAGGAGAATCACTCAATCCTGGATATCTAAGATTATCAGCTATACCATCTCTGCTATACAATTTTCTACCTGACTATCTCATCTTCCAATGGGGTCCTCCCATACCTGGCTGAAATCTTAGACGAGCAAAAGGGAACGACCATCTACTGACTGTACAACTCTTCTGCATATGGGATTTCTCCCATATATGGCCTAGTACCTGGACTGTAGAGGCAACTGTGCAATCACACGGCCAACTACTGACTGTCCTACTCATCTACCTATGGGATTTCTCCCATATCTGGCTGAGTAACTGGACTGGAGAGGCACTAGTGTGAACCCGACCAACTACTGACTGTCCTACTCATATGCCTATGGGATTTCTCCCATATCTGGCTAAGTAACTCGACTGCGGAAGGTACCTGGGTGAGCCCGGCCAGCTGCTGACTGTCCTACTCATCTGCCTATGGGATTTCTCCGATATCTGGTTGAGTAATTGGATTACAGAGGCACCTGGGAAAAGTAGGGCAAGCATCTCAATGTCATATTTCCCTCTCAAGGAGGGATATGTTCTCTTTGACTCCAAATCTTTAGCGAAAGTATTCGAACTTCACCCTGGGAAGAGCCTTGGTGAGAACATATGCAGTATGGTCATCTGTCGGCACATATTGTAACTCGACCGCACCTTTCTGCACCATATCACGAATGAAGTGATATTGAATCTCGATATGCTTCGACCTGTCATGAAATATAGGATTCATTGACATTTGCACACAGCTTTGGTTATCACAGTGAATCACGGTCGGCTCTGGAATCTGGCCAAACAATCCTGCCAGGAGTTTACGAAGCCAAACTGCTTCTCGAGCTACCGTGCTAGCAGCCATGTACTCGGCCTCTACAATACTGAGTGCTACCGAGTTCTGCTTCCTGCTGCACTAGGAAATAACTACAGAACCAAAACTGAAGCAACATCCAAAAGTACTCTTCCGATCTACAACACATCCGGCCCAATCTGAGTCTGTAAATCCCTGCAATATCAGGTCACCATCTGAAGCATACTTCAATCCATATCCCACAGTGCCACGTAAGTATTTGAGCACATGTTTTGAAGCAATCCAATGAATCTGCCTCGGTTCGCACATGAACTGACTGAGGGCATTCACAACAAAACATATATCTGGTCTGGTGTTGGTCAGATACATCAATGACCCAATCAACTGGCGATAAATGGTGGGATAAAATCAATCAGAATCTAAACTAGAATCTCTCAACTTCTTCCAATTCGCATCCATCGGAGTAGCCATGGACATGCAGTCCAACATTCTGAATCTCTAAAGTATATCAATGGTGTATTTTCCTTGTCCTAGGAAAATCTCTTTCTTCCTCTGACATACTTCTAATCAAGAAGTAATGCATCAATCCAAGATCTTTCATTTCAAACTCAGAGGCAAGATTCTTCTTACACCATACAATGAGTTTCCCATTTCCTGTGAGAAACAAGTCATCAACATATAATACCAAAATCAGTGGCTCATCATCTACAACCTTGTAGTAAAGGTTGGGATCTGCATCACTCTTGGAAAATCCCAAGCTCACCAGGAATCCATCTATTCATCCATACATGAGACTCCTTTCCTTGGACAATAAACCCATCTGGTTGTTCGATGTAAACTTCTTCCTCAATAACACCATTGAGAAAGTTTGTCTTCACATCCATTTGATGCAACTTCTATCCCATAGCTGAAGCAATCGCGATAATGGATTTGATGGAAGTATATTGGGCCATAGGAACAAAATTCTCATCATAATAGACTCCCTCTTTCTAAGAGAATATTCTGGAAACAAGTCTTGTATTTCCCATATGCTCCATGATAAGTCTGTTGTGCCCATCTAGGTATTTTCCGACCTACTGCAACATTTCTGGGGATATCAACTGGATCAATGGAATCAATAGGTTCATCTTTTTCTTCTAACTCCCTCTTGAACTAGAGGGGGAGATGATCTCATCTCCTTTGGTTCTATCATTTCATCATTGGTCTCCATGTCTGATCCTCTGCCTTTCCTCACAGCCGATTCTTCTTCAAAGATCACATCCCTACTGACTTCAATCTGTCTGTACCCTAGGATGTAGATTCTGTAAGTATTTGAAGACTCATTGTATCCCACAAAAGTTTCCTTCTTGCATGAAGGTTCCAACTTGGGCACATGTATAAATACTGGACAACCAAATATCTGAAGGTGGCGTACTTCTGGTTTCACTTCTGTGAAAGCTTACTCTGAGTTCATCCTTATAGGATGAGAGTCATATTCCAGGAAGCTTCTTGTTGAACATCAATGGGATTCATATGTCCATCGGAACAAGTCTTCTCTTGTAGGCCAAATCACATGGTCTTTTCCCTACAAGTCAAATCCCAACTGATGATCAGTGACATTTTATAATCAAATGGAAAAACAAATAGTTTACACAGGCATCTTAGCTAATACTTTATCACAACAATCATGAACATGTCTAACAAACACTTCTGGGAAGTATCTAGATGTTTGTTATCTCCAGTAGACCATTCCATCAAGAGTGTGCACTACCCTAAGCATGTAGGAGAGAGATATCATCTAGACTAACTTCATGAAATGTTGTGTAGATCATATGCATAATATAACAGGGTAAACTATATCAACTGCTCAATACATTAGATCTGCATATAAAAATCATATAAGACAAAAGCAGATCTATGTAAGCAAGAAAACAAAATACTTATCTCTTATTGTTTTGGTGTGTGGGCCCCCACTGCCTTCTTGTGGGAACCATAAGAGATCTATGTTCTTGCATTATGGATCTTCTAGAAGAGGAACTCTGAACGATCATCATCCCTTTGCTTCTTGCGATGATTATCCTCTTCTACATCAGCAGTTGAGGCTTCATGCTTCCTTTTACTTGAACTTCGACAGCGATTTGCATAGTGTCCATATTTTCTGCACCTATAGCATTGAACTTGAGATATGTCCTTCTTCTCCTTTTGATCTGGGCGAGGACTTGGTCTCCGATCTTGGTGCTTGTGTTTATGGAACTTCCTACCTTTTCCCTTACCCTTTGTGGAATGAGAAACAAAAGCTTGGTTCTCCTCAGGTTGAGTGCCATGGTCATGGAGTCTTTGACATGCTGTGATCCTTGTCTCCTCCTAAGAGCAATCTGCCCAAAGCTCGTCAAACTTTGGTAGTTTGGATCTACCACTTATGCTTTAGATAAAGGACTCCCATGATGGTGGAAGACCATTTAAAGTGTGTAGGACAAGCTCCTTATCGCCAGTAGGATCTCCATTGGTGCTGAGCTTGTCTCTGAGTTTTGCGATCCTCATAAAGTATGAGGCAATGGATTTTGACTTTGCTATCTTCATATTTGAGAGCTGGTTTCTCAAAGTCATGGATACATTTAGGCTAGTGTGTTCAAACAGTTTCATAATGGTCTTGAAAATTTTCCTAACATTCTTCTTTCCTGATATTTGAGGAACCAAATGGTCTCTCAATGAATCCACAAGAATTCTTCTTGCTTTAGCATCATTCTTTCTCCATCGAGATTTATCCTCTTCAGCTTCTCGTTCAGGGACCTTGTCATTTACATACAGCAAGAGATCATTTTCTTCTAGGAGTAGAACCCTAGAATTCTAGGAGATAAAGTTGGAGGATCCTTCCAAACGATCTTCAACCTTCATCCCACTCATCTTGATTGCAGATCTGGTTCAAAAACCCTAGCAGGAGCTAGGTCAAAAATAAAAGTTAATAATTTGAAAAACTGAACCCACAGATAAATTCGCCTTGCCAAGGAGAGTTGAATAGAGGGTGGGTTGGTCCAAATCTGTGGAGAGAAATGAGTTAAAACTAAAACCCTAATTCTGCTGCAGCCACAGAGTTAGGTCAAAAATTGAAAGTTCTCAGAATTGAATTTTGTCTTCACCAATAGATTCGCCTTGCCAAAACGAAATTCCCATGGCTCTTTTTTCTTCAAAATGGTGGGTGAAGACTTCACAAGATGAAACCCTAATTCTGGCAGGGTTCTGAGAATGCTTCGGCAATGGATTCTTCTAGAATGGCTCTGATACCATGTTAAATTTCATACATTCATAGCATAAAACATAAATGCATTACCAAGATCACTAGAAGTAAGACAAAGCACAAAACAACAACACAGAGTTTACCCTGGGAAACCCAAATGGGAGAAAACCCAACAACCTTCGCAGAGAGATGATAATTTTGAGATCAAAGTACAAATAAAGAAAGAGAAAGAATGTGAAAGTATCTTTCACAAGTAGATGCCCCAAATAAGCTTCCTCCTTCAAGTGATGCGAAATTTTCCTCCTTCAAGTGATGCGCACTTCCTAAGTGAGTGAATGAGCTAATGAGGTGCACGAGCCTCTTATTTATACAAGTGCAAATTAGAGACTTCCCTAATTGGGCCGACTTCACCTGGGGGCAATAAATAATTTAAATTTAATCTTTTTATTTGTTTCTTTTGCACCCCAAGGCTTACATTGATTCTTTGTGTTTACATAATTGATTACATAAATTTCTTCTCCCCTTAGGAGGTATAAACAAGTACAATGAGGGTACAATAAAATATAATGAATAATATCTTCCGAAGTTGTACAAAATCCAACAGACAATACCGCACCAGCTCCATGTTATTCTTTGGTAGAGGCTTCATCACAATAGAGTCTCTAGACCTGATTCCTATTATCTTCAGCGTTGCGTTCTATCGCTCGAATTTGTACAATTTCTTCGGTTGGATTCCCCGATAATAACCTGTAACAGCCCATGTCTTCATCGGCTGCATATATGGGATAATTCATAGGACTGTCTTGATCACTTATCACATAGGCAAACATAGCTTCTCTATACAACCGCCTAGTTTCTCCAGCAAAAACGGGTATTGTAGCGTACTTCATATCCATCTACATGGTGCCTCCCAGTTTTTTAGCCCAACTCCTTGATAGAAGCATGCCATATTTTGTTGGAACATCCACTACCACCACATCCATCATTACACTTTTGGCTGATATTTGAACAAGAGTGACTACCAAATCTTTTATCATACCTATGCATTTCATCTTTCTGGATTCAAAACTATAGAGATCATGATATGGCCTGGTGATCTCTAGTACCAATTGTTCCATGATAACTTTGGGAATCAAATTGTGGGATGCTCCAAAGTCCAACATACAGTTATGAAGAAGTTTCTCATGTACATTCAGGGTAACATAAAATGGTGTAGTGGGTTCCTCTTTATTATCGATGTGTGGGACACATTGAAAAGTGGGGGCTTCATCATTTAGATTTATGGAATCCTGTTGATCGATGTTTTCGACTCTGTGTAACATTTTATCAATCCAATTCTGGTACATAGGGTTCCTTATTAATTCAATCAAGGGAACAGCTATCTTTAGTTTTTTAAACTCCTATTCCAGACTGAAAGAGGTAGACACTTCTTTGGGGTTTGGCTCTACTTTCTTATGGGGGCTTATGCCTGGCTTACTCTAGCTATCTGGGATTGTGGCCTCATTCGCCTTATCCTTTGGTAGGCTTTTGCTTTTTGATAGGGAGGGAATTTGCAGAAATTTGTCTTGAGCCGGCTTCTATGGGGACTTCTTGGGGATAAATCCGTTCTGTCTATTTGTCGATTGTCATGTCCCCTTTTTGACCCTTGTAATATTTTGGGCTATAATGTAAATATTGTATGCATATTATGTATGATTCCTAATGCGGAGCTCAAGGCCAAGGCCCCGCTAGTGAACGCTCGACCTTGAAGAGGCAAGTATTTTATATTATGTTGCCCATGTGCTAGTGAGCCATGGGAATTGTAAATATGCATTTTAATATAAATTCCCACAACTAGCTATGTAATGCAACAAGAAATGGGGGCATGATGTTTACAAGGAATTGGGAGGGAAATATTCAAACCCTTGAGCCAATCAATTCAAGCCAAGTGTCAATGAGAGAACCCATCAACCTTCAACTACCCATGTTGAATTTTGTACCCAATCATTTACTCTTCCAAGAGTTGGTTGAGGTAGTTAATGCTTTGGGGAATGGAGAGGTATGGCTATCCAAATTCGGGTATGGGCAAGCCACCCTTCATGGAAAATCGTGTTTGGCTTCTTGGGAAAGAAAAGAGCAATGAATTGCTTCCCAAGCCATTATTCACCCATCTGTTTTGCTCTCTCACGAGTTTGGAGCTACATGGGAATTTTCCTCCATGGTTTTGTTGTGTTTTCCTTCGTTTTCCTAGCTAGGAAGGGTGTTTTTATGTTGCAGACCCGTGGGGAAGGAAGGGAAATTGATTTAGGGACCATAGAGGTTGTTTTGGACCATTGATTGCTTTCATATCTATGGGAGAAATCGTTTTCTTCCCTATGGTCGATTTTCCCTCTCACAAATCCATTTTTGGTGTGCCCACGTTTTGGGGAAAACCCATGTCCATCTAGTTTCTAAGTCCCATTGCTGAAAATGTGTTCCAAGGCCATACTTGAGTTTTGTATGTAAGAGAATGTTGGGGTTGAGATTGGTATCCATTTCTTTGGCTGAGCTGAGCTTGGGAGACCTAATTTCCTTGTAGATATCATGCCCAGCTCAGGGGTGGTCTTTGAGTGCTGAAATAATACAGGTTGAGCAAAGACCTATGGTTGGATGGAACGTTGCAGCAACATAGCTAGTTGCATGGGATAGTCTTACAGTGAGATAAGCATATCCTCTTAATTGTATTTACTTCTGCACTGTTTTAATTGATGGATGATTGTTCTTGATATGGTAGATGCTTGTGAAAGGTGTGTGGATGATTTTTTATTCTGTTGTGCATATTTGCTTGAATTGCATCTGCACACATATGCATTGTATTGTAATGCCATTTTGTTTTTTATTCATGATGAATGGGGCTAAGTTTTTTTTAAAGCCCGTATTTTAGTGTCATGTTCCCTTCCTTGCATTGGATAGATGGGAGAGGACGTGACATCGATTCTGGCCTTGGTCTTAAGTCATATGTCCTTTGCGGCTTATCTGGTTGAGCACTATGAAAAATAGGATAATCACCAGGGAGTTAAGAAGGTCTAGGCCAATTTGTTCATATGAGAGTGAGCTCTCATAATCTTCTCTAGTGAGGTGCATAAGGTGGGAATCTTCTTCCATCCAATTCAATTGTTCTTCAAATTCTTCATAAACTTCCTCTGCTGGAATTTAGACTAGATTGTTTTCATTCTTTTGGACAGGTGGCCTTAATGGTTGTTCGTCGTTCCTCTTTTCTCTATATGCCATTTTCGGATTGTAAGGCCTTCTGAACTGAGTAGGAGGTCAAGCAGGTGATTGTTTGTTAGGGAGCTGCTACTCTCTAATTCCATTTTGGTAACTTTGTTTGAAAAATCCTTTATAATGCGAGTCATCTCGTCAATCTTTGCTTCTTGAGAATCTTTAACTCCTGAGGAGACGCCTTCTTCTTTGGCCTTTCCGTTTTTCTTTTTGTTCCATATCACTGACCAGTTTTATCTTTCCTCTTGCTCTCATGTTTCCTTCAACGTCTATAGCATCATCCTGCATTATGCTGAGTGAGAGCGGTCTTCTTTCTCTCAATGTGATGGCGAAATCCGAGGGGAAGGATGCCGCATATGTGACTTGAGCTGCTTCTTTAGTAGGTTGGATATCTTCGGGTATTCTGAAATATATTTTATTGAATCTTGCAGTAAAGTCCACCACATTTTCAGAGTTGCTTTTTCTCAGGGCGGAGAATTCTGTTAAATAATAGAGACTATCACGCTTAACTCCCCACTTCTTGACAAAGGTGGTTTCCAATATTTTCATAGTGCTGATAGAGGCATTGGGTAGTGATTTGAACCACTTTTTGGCTTCTCCTTCCAATGATTGATCGAAAACTCTCATGAACACATCATGTTCGATCATGATATTGTCAGTGAAATCTTGGAATCGGTCTACATGATCTTCAGCATATGTTTCCTTGTTGCCATCGTACTTTGGTAACAACTTCAGGTAGTGGGTAGGAATATCATTCAAGGGTGTGGGTAATTGCAGAGGTCCATGTCGGCTAGCCACCCATCTAGGTGTTCTGGGTGGTGGTGGTGGTCCTTCGCCTCCTCCTGACATGAGGTGATTGGAAATCAGATTCTTGGCCTGAGGGGAGATGAAATATTTGAGATGATTTGTACGAACAGAGAGTTCCTCGTTCCGAATGGGAAACATTTGAGATCTAAGCAAATCATAGGGAGTGCATGGATTTTGACGAGAAGGCTCTCTTTTATGGGTTTGGACAATGAATTCAGATTCAGGGAATTGAGGGCCAAACAAAGGTGAGGAGAAACTTCATTGATAGCGTAGTGAAGTAGACTGGTATCTTCCACGTCTATGTCTCCAGGAGACTGAATCTTCTAAAGCCACAAATTCTGCATGACTAGGGTTCTAGCGAGTATGTCTTCATTCAGATGCCAAGTTTGCTATTGTGGAGTCGCCAAGTGGATTACAGCTTGTAACCTAGATTCATCCACTACGAAATTAGGTGCATAAAATCTTGTTGTTGTCCCTAGGGAAGATTTATCTTCTTGCTTGCGTTCCCCGACAACGGCGCCAAAAAATATGTTAGTCCCAGATACGTTCTAAGGATGCTTTTAGAACTGTCCCTAGGCATCAATAAAATCTATTGTGTTCTATTGCTTGATCAGAATCACATTCACCATAAAATAAAAAAGATAACCAAATCTTGGAATAATGTGGGCAGTATTTCAATATGCCAATTACAAGAATTTTAATGAATTGATTTTAATGGAATGGCACAAAACAAAGGTACTGCAGAGAGTAAATCTTTGTTTTATGTTTGAGAATAACGTACTAAGCCTAAGAGAGGAATTCAGTAGTTTTGACAAAAATGATTACAAGACTAACCCGAACAATATGAGGATATTATTTTCAGATAACCAAACATGAATACTTCACGCCATGAAAATCTTAGAAGCAACCATTTAAGCTTGCAGCACTCACATTAAAATCAGAATCGGATTCATAAATCATGAACAATATGACATAGATGAACTAATAGAAGAAAGAATACTAACTGGACATATCAAAGTTTTGAATCCATGGAACTCCAAGATCGGGCAAAAATGATGTTCTTCTTTATGTATTGATCGGAATACAAAATATTAGAAGTTACAATTCTTACAAAAAGAGCCGACCATTGGCCATTGCCTATTCTACTATATATAGTATTCTCAGGCATTACAAAATAAGTTGTCACGAAGAGTTTGTTATAGCCCAACGACTTAAGCAATTATGTTCGTACTCTTCAACAGAGTCTGTTACAAAAAACAGTCATACTGACTAATATTGGCTAATCTATGACTGTGACCCGGGACCGTTTTTCTAGTGAAGCAGTACGTCTTGTTGGACAAATAACCCTCGCTAATCTGAGGCATACCCGTATTAGCAGTGCTCTTTATTTTTAGGGATGTTATTAGCTTGATAACCGTCTAAAATTTTGGCCCCATGGAGATGATGATGCAGCCTCTTCATTGTTATGTGTTGCTAAATGAAACATTCATCATCTATCCCTTCTACCCCATCCAAGCCCTTTTCTCTCGAACCTTGCTTTTGACAGGGTGAAAGTTCATCGACGTCACCGAGTTGTAGAACAGGACCTGATCTCTCTTTCAACAATTGAAACCGTTAAGGTAATACCGCTCTACAATTTGATCATCCTTCGTTAGGACTGGCATGCCCCTGACTTCCGTGCTTCTGCATTCATAAGGCCTAATTCACTTTCATCTACTGGAGTTTCCGTAGACATCTCAGTTGAGACCTCAAACCTTTCCCGCCAGACTGTCTGCGAATGCACATCTACGGGTTGCTCCTGAACACTCGTTGTTCATGCCCATAATTCTCCATACGTGCTTCCATTGGAAATAAAATGAGCCACCGAAACCGCGTATCCTCGCTACTTCACTCGACAGCTCTGGTAGACACACGCATTAAGCTTAGCGCACCCGACCTCTGAGGTTTAAGGACTCAATGATTCAAACTATACAACCACTTGATTATTTATAGCCTCAAATGCTATCTCCTCGAAAATCCCATTGTACTTAAGCAATGATTACTCAACCACCCATCGGGCTCTTGCATGCTGGGAGAAGACTCCTCATGTACGACGACGGCATCAGTAATCAGTGTTGAGAGATGTTGGTTCTAACTGGTGGTGGTGGCTGACAAGACCGCTTTGAGTGAGTTGTTTTCGAACAATGCGGAGGATAGAGCATGACGAGAAGTAGTATATCATAGACCACAAGTGGTTTCAGAGCCCCTAAAGAGTAGTTTAGCAAGACCTCTTTTAGACCCCTCAACAACCGTGGAGCTACCACGTGGAAGTAGTAGTTTCTGCTCCAGTGACGCACTGGGAGTGTTAAACTCCGCGCAACTTCATCATCCTAAAGTTTGGGAGATCGTCAATCCTCTACTAAGTCCCTCTCGAGATCTATGTGAAGTGGGCGCAACTTTTAAGAATAGGTCCCTCTCTTCATACGACCCATCTACCTGGCGATTCGTGATATGCAAAACCACTATGGTGATTTTTATCGGTTTTAGGGCCCTGGAAAAGTGGTTTGGAGAAACCGCTTTGAGGCTAAGGTTGATGCATCTTCAAATCGGTCTTCCTTGGTTAGTCATCAACTGGATTATGGCTTGCATTATGTCAGCTAATTACTTTGTTTTGATCAATGGTAATCCCACTACCTTCTTCAAAAGCTATAGGGGACTCTGACAGGGCTATCCACTGTCTCCCTTGTTGTTCTTGTTGGTGATAGAAGGTCTAAGTAGGTTGATTGTTGGTGCTAGAAGCGAAGGAAAAGTTAAAGGAATTTATTTATCAAAGTTTTTCTCCATCACGCATTTGCTTTTCATGGACGATGTGATTATGTTTGGAATAGATTCAACTGAGGAGTAGTTGGCATATGCAAACACCATTGAGTTATTTTGCAAAGCTACAAGCATGCAGGTTAGTCAAAGCAAAACTGTTTTTGTTAGTAATATGGTGGATGGCCCCGTGCTGCAACAGATCTTAAATTTTCTTCCTTTTAAATGTACTAATCTGGAGGAAGGTGTCAAGTATTTGGGTTTTTTCATCAAACCAAATTGTTATGGGCTTCACGACTGGATATGGCTAGTCCGTAGATTCAAAAAGAGAATCAATCTATGGTGCCTAAAATACTTTTCATTGGGAGGCCGATTTATTCTTTTGAAATTGGTTTTAAGTAGCCTACCTATTTTTTGGGCGTTGATGGCTCAAATCCCTCTCACTATTTTGCATAAGCTTTAAAGTTTAATGTTCTCATTTCTTTGGTCATGGAACAAGGAAAGAGGCCACTTCCATTTAGCAAAATGGGATGTTTTATCCTTGCCGAATAAACATGGAGGATGGTGTAAATTTCCTTAAAACCCAACTATGTTCGGGTACACAGGGTACTACCAAAGGACCGAACACCAAGAGCAACCACTTCACACAAACAGATCACAGATCAACACACCGATGTTTTGACGTGGTTTAAACCCTCTTGAGGAAACACTCCACGGCCCCGGCCAAATAGCTTCTACGGGACAATTTATTATGCAAAGAAAGAAAGTTACAAATGAGCTTCTCATAATTGATCAACTAAACAATGACCCTCCATGCTCTTTAAATAGAGATCATGGACCAATCGGGTGTTAAGCCACGAATCAAGGTTAGGTTTGATCTAAGAGAAGTTGAGCCGTCAAATCACTCTATGTCGGGAACATATCGTGACCATCGGATTAAGTTTTTACTAATGCATACTAATGCATACTAAAGAAACACACTATCCCTAACGGATATATTACGCAAGTTGATCTTAACTAACTCCTAAGTGTCTAAATATCCTAACATCCCCCCTTAAGAACAACTTGGGATAGGATTGAAGGATTTACAAAAGTGACACTATTAGGAGAAGGAAGGAGGCATTAGAGCCTATCCCCCCTTAATGACAAGTTCCTGAACTCCTAACATAGATCGAAGTTTAGAAAACTTCGCTTCTGTAAGAGACTTGGTGAAGATGTCTGCAACTTGATCATCTGTAGGGAAAAAGAGCACTTCAAGAATACGATCATGAACAAGATTTCTGATGAAGTGCATATGTAGCTCAATGTGTTTGCTGCGTTGATGTAGAACTGGATCTTTGGCAAGCTTGATGGCACTTTGATTGTCGCACCAAAGTGGAGTAGGCTACTGTTGCTCGAATCCAAACTCTGAAAGGATCTGTCGAAGCCATAAAGCTTCCTGACTCGCATTGACGGCTGCTCGATATTCTACCTCTGCTGAAGAAAGAGCAAGAGCTTGTTGTTTCTTACAAGCCCAAGTAATAGGTCCATATCCTAGACTGAAAACATAACCTGCAATAGACTTTCGATCATCAAGATCGCCGGCCCAATCTGAATCAGTGAAACCAACCAACAAAGGTTTCCCCCCTGTATTGTAATGAATCCCAAACTGAACTGTACCTCGAATATATCGAAGTATTCTTTTAGTTTCTTTCCAGTGACTTTCATGAGGTGTCTGCATATAACGGGCAACTCGACCAACGGCAAAGGAAAGGTCAGGACGGGAATGAGTCAAGTATAAGAGACTACCAACAAGCTGACAATACAAGGTGGCATCGACTTCAGGTGAAGTACAAGTGGCAGAAAGTTTGACTCCAGACTGGAAGGGAGAAGGGGCTGGTGTACAATCTTCCATGTGAAAGCGACGAAGAAGGTCACAAGCATACTTAGACTGAGAAAGAAAGATTCCTTCTTTGGTTTGCAATACTTGGAGACCAAGAAAATAATGCAAATGTCCTAAGTCTGACATTTCAAAATTTTGTTTAAGACTGGATTTCACATGGGTTATAAGATTAGGGTCACTACGAGTAAGAATAAGGTCATCAACATATAGAACAAGTATGATGAGATGGTTTCCTACTTTCTTGGTATAGACATTGGGGTCAGAATGACATCTAGAAAAACCAGTGTCAAGGAGAAAGTTATCCATTTTGGCATACCAAGCTCTAGGAGCTTGCTTAAGGCCATATAAGGATTTCTTAAGGCGGCAGACAAGGCTAGAGTTATTCTGAACATAGCCAGGAGGTTGTTCCATGTAAATTTCCTCCTGTAAATCACCATGTAAGAAGGCAGACTTGACATCCATTTGATGGACTTCCCGGTTGTGTAAGGCTGCAAGGGAAAGAACAAGGCGGATGGAGTTCATTTTTGCCACAGGAGCAAAGGTTTCATTGTAGTCAATCCCTTCAACTTGGGAAAAACCTTTGGCAACTAACCTTGCCTTAAGTCTTTCAACACTTCCATCTGATGCATACTTAGTTATGTAGACCCATTTACATCTGACAAGTTTTCTTCCTTTTGGAAGAGGTACACGATCCCAAGTATCGTTCGCCATTAAGGAACGATATTCTTCATCCATGGCTGCATCCCAATCTGGATTCCCTGAATCTTCTGCAAAAGTTTCTAGATCATGATTCTCGGAAACTTGAGACAAAAGAGAAGAGGCCCGCTGAAACTGAGAACGTGTTCGACGTTGATCTCTTGGATCATCGGCAAGATCACCAGCTGCTTCACATGTTGAATGGATCCATCGAGGAAGCACTTGTGCTAGTGCAACTGGAGGAACATGAGCAAGCGGAGCTGGATTTTCATCCTCACTGTCATCATCAGAAACTAGAGTTGGAAACCTGTCAAGGAAGTTTGAAGAAGAAGAAGAAGGCACAAATGCCGAATCAGGCTTGCAGGCCAAAGATGACACAATCGCCGAGTTAGGCTCGCAGGCCAAGAGATTTTCATCAAATTTAACATCTCTTCTAATGATTACATCATGAGAATGTGGTTGAAGAAGTCTATAACCTTTTACATCTTCAGAATATCCAACAAATATGCACTTTTCACTTTTAGGCTACAATGCTTTCTGTTTTTCATCCGGAATGTGAGCCCATGCTTCACTACCAAACACACGAAAGTGATTTACATCAGGTTTAATTTTACTCCATGCTTCTTCTGGTGTTATACCTTGTAATGCTTTAGTGGGGGTGCAATTTACTATGTAATTTGCACAATTAATGGCTTCAGCCCAAAATTGAAGACTTAGTCCCTTAGATTGGATCATACAATTAGCCATTTCTTTTAAAGTGCGGTTCTTCCGCTCAGCTACACCATTTTGTTGTGGTGTATATGGAACAGTGTGTTGTTGTTGGATGCCTTGTTCAGTGCAGAAAGTAGTGAACTTTTTGTTAACATATTCTCCTCCATTGTCAGATCTTAACTTAATAATTTGATGACCAGATTGTTTTTCAACAAGGGCCTTGTAGGCCAAGAACATGTTAAATACTTCGCTCTTAAGTTTTAGGAAATAAACCCAAGTGCATCTGGTGTAATCATCAATGAAAGTTAAGAAATATTTGAAACCAGAAAAGGAAGCTGATGGAAGAGGACCACACAAGTCACTATGCACAAGCTCCAAGGGAACCGAGGCGTGCCAAGAGGCACGTTTGTCAAAGTTGTCCCGATGATGTTTTTCGAGTACACAACCGGAGCAAACACCATCTTTGCAAGATACCATCGGAAGACCTGTCACCATATTTTCTTTACATAGTTGTTGCAATGAGCGATAATTTAAGTGACCAAATTGCTCATACCAAAGTTTGCTCAAGTTATCACTATGAGCAACAAAAACTGAAGGGAAAGGTGATGACCCAAAGTTGTTAAACTTGTACAACCTGGTAATATCATCAACAATTCCGGTAGCTAGGACCTGTTGAGGATCTTTAAAATCCTTGATTACAACTTGGTGAGGTGTAAAGGTCACAGTTTTACCTTCACCAGAATGAGTGATTTGATAGACTGATAACAAATTGCAGGAAATTCTTGGAACACATAGTACATCACTAAAATGACCATTATCTATTGGAACTGTTCCAGCTCCTACAACACTTAGAGATCTATCATCACCAACAAATATTTGTTTGGTGTTACATTTATGCATAGTAGAAAAGATGGCTTGATCCTTAGCCATATGATAAGATGCTCCATAATCAATGAGCCATTCATTTGAAGTAGAAGAAGAAGATGCATTATAAGAATAACCAGAAGCACAAAGTGCATGTCCATGAGAGGCATATTCTGAAGGCGAATTTAGGCTGATGTGGTGCTTCTTCATTGATGCTGCCATCTTCTTGAAACACTTAGATTCATCATGATTATCTTTCCCGCAATAGTTGCAATGACGCTCAGTCTTCTTGCCTTTTGGCTTGGATCCTTTGTCATTTTTTAAAGAAGGAGTTGACTGAGAGGGTTTTGGACCCTTGTTTGACTTATTATTGCGAAAATTTTGTTTCTTGGGAGGCTTGGACTTTTCTTTCTGTTGGGACAATAAGGCTTTCCCAGATGTATCTGCATTGTTGATTATTCCAAGATGAATGAGTTTATCTTATTCCCTAATCAAGGAATCACAAAAGGATTCAAGAATAGGCTCTTGATAGCTAGCTGCATTCAAGGATGTTTTCATGGAGTAAAATGTAGATACAAAAACATAATATGCAGGTCCAAGTTTGGAAAGAATATGATAAATGCATTGTTTGTCTTCCCTCTCAATCTTACATTCTGCACATAAGAGCTTAAGAGTTTTGTACTTAGATAAATAATCTTGAATGCATGAAAAGTCACTTGGATTTAAAGAAATCAACTCATTTTCGAGTTGGTGACCTTGAATTTCATTGTGTTTACCAAACACAAATTCCAACTTGTCCCAAGCAGCATTAGGTACATCAACTCCAGATATGTGGAATCGCAAATCAGTAGAGATTGACATCCCAATCAATCCACGAGCTTCATCACATCTATTTGCCCATTTTATTTTCTTATCATCATCAGTGGGTTCTTTTTCTTTCCCTGTGGTAATTCTGAAAAGTCTCATACTTCGTAGAACATCCTCCATACGAGATTTTCATGAGAAATAGTTGGAACTGTTAAATAGAATATCACAATGGGCGGCCATATTTGTAAATTAATGGTTGTAAAATCAGAAACCAATAGTCTGGATGTGAAGAGCTCGAAAAAATAGGTGGTTTAAAAAAAATGGCACTGAAAACTGACTCTGTATGATGAAGTTATGCTTGAACAAAGAAATTGTTGAAGATGTCCCCAATAGTGACGTGGCAGCTAGAGAATGTTCAGCAAAAAAAAGAACCCCCCTCTTCCCAAGATGAACCTTTTGACAATCACTTTACAAGAAAGTTGCTTTAAGTGAACCACTTTTGTAAAATAAGTGATTTCACTTTACAATGAGATTACTTTTAAATAGTGCAACGATAAAAAAACTTAAGTGACTCACTTGTATTTTTATTTTTTATTATTTAAGTGAGATGCACTCTTACAATAAAGTAACTTCAAATTAGAAATTGCATGCACTTTTTCTTTTAAAAGTAACTTCCTAAGACTTGAACTCAAGACCTATTAAGGAATAAAGCAACTTTGAACCAAGTGAGCTAGAAAAAAAACTTTTCCATATTTGTGGAGTTAGATCTTGTTAGCTTGCCTGGAAAGTCTACGTTTTCTCTCTGTTTCTGATTTGCCGAGATCGCGCAAGGTGCACGGCAAAAAGCATACGCAGCCGAGAAAAACCCTTTCCCTTTCTGTTTTTGATTTGCTGAGATCGCTCAAGGTGCACGGCAAAGAGCATACGCAAACGGGAAAGCAACAATCCGAACCCAAAAAAAATTTAACAAAAAAAAAAAAAAATGAAATATGAGATTTTTTCTTTTCAAAACACGAAATAAAAAAAATGCGTCACTATAACATTATACCTTCAGATCTGATGAAATATGTGTTTCTGGAGCAACCGGGAACCGTTTTCGATCAAACAAAAACTATTTCCCAATGTAAATGACGCTCCGGACGCAATGGAACACCTCCCATAGCCCAGAAATGCACAGAAATACCAGAACTAGAAACCATTTTGAGTTTTGGCAACAACAGTTCAAGATCTAGATCATAACCGGAAGCGGCACTTCATAAAAGCTCTGATACCATGTTCAGGTACATAGGGTACTACCAAAGGACCGAACACCAAGAGAAACCAGTTCACACAAACAGATGAAAGATCAACACACCGATGTTTTGACGTGGTTTAAACCCTATTGAGGGAAACACTCCACGGCCCCGGCCAAATAGCTTCTGCGGGACAATTTATTATGCAAAGAAAGAAAGTTACAAATGAGCTTCTCATAATCGATCAACTAAACAATGACCCTCCATGCTCTTTAAATAGAGATCATGGACCAATCAGGTGTTAAGCCACGGATTAAGGTTAGGTTTGATCTAAGAGAAGTTGAGCCGTCGGATCACTCTATGTCGGGAACATATCGTGACCGTCGGATTAAGTTTTTACAAATGCATACTAATGCATACTAAAGAAACACACTATCCCTAACGGATATATTACACAAGTTGATCTTAACTAACTCCTAAGTGTCTAAATATCCTAACAAACTAGGGCCAAAAGCATGCTCATTAATTGCTACTAATAACCACACATGGATTTATTCACTGTGCAACAAAATAATAAACACTGAAAGAAATATAACAGTAATCACATCAATAGAGACAACACGATCTTTTTGGGTATAAATCCCCAGACAAAATCCAAAATGGGCAAACCGGTGCAGCAGTATGAGAGTATATTTTATTTCAAAAAATATGGAGCCTTTTACAAATCAAAAAATTGATTTTTCATCCCATAATGGCAAAATCGAAACAAATAGAAATATTGAGAAAAACTTATCAAATGGGCATAGATCCCAATGCAACACTCTGTTGTAGCTATATGGACTGTTGTGCGGATCCGTACGACCTGCTGTACGGAATCCATATAGTTGTACGGATTGTACTTCCTGTCGTCTGTACGGAATCCTCGGCATGCTCACGTTGTCCTGCTCACTTCTCTGCGCTACCTTCTTCTTCGAATGGCTGCTCCTCCGTCTTCTTCGCCAAAAAATCTCTCACACTTCTCTTTTCCTCTGTCTCTGTCGGAATGCAATTGTGTGTCCTCTCCACCAATTAATCTCTCTTTTATAACTCATCGGCTAAGCGAATAACCTAATTTCACTTTTACTTTTAATTAAAAAATATTCCAATAAGTCAATTAAAAATTAGATCACTTTAATTAATTTTCCACAGTGAACTTAGGAAAACTAATTAAATACATTTTATTGGATTCCAATTAATGTCTTATGCATGTAGGAAGACCTTCCTTCATTGTCACTTTCTAACACTCCCTCTCAACGAGGAAGGGATTTGGCAACAACCCCAACTTATCTATGAACTTCACAAACTTGAGTTTGCAAAGTGACTTGGTGAATATGTCTGCCACCTGCTCATCTGTCTGAATGTACTCCAACCGAATGGTTCCTCTTTGAACACAATCTCTGAGGAAGTGATACCGGATGTCAATGTGTTTACTCCTGTCATGGAATACTGGATTCTCAGAAAGGTTGATACCACTATTATTATCACAGTGAACTATAGTAGTCTCTATCTCACTCTCGAATTATCCTAAGAGTAACTTCCTCAACCACATCCTCTCACATGCAGCCATGCTGGCTGCCATGTACTCAGCCTCAACTGAGCTCAATGCAACTGACTTCTGCTTCCTGCTAAACCAAGAGACAAACCCTGATCCAATGTTTAAGCAGCAACCTGAAGTGCTCTTCTGATCCTCTACACATCCTACTCAATCAACATCTATAAACTCTGCCAACTGAAAAATCCTACTACGCTCATAAACCAATCCATACTCCACTGTACCTCTGATGTAGTGAAGTATGTGCTTTGCAGCTGTCCAATGTACTCTTCTAGGGTTCACCATGAACTGACTAAAAGAGTTGACTACAAAGCTAATGTCTGGTCGAGTGTTGACCAGATACATAACCGACCCAATAAGCTGCCTATACAGTGTAGGATCAAACTCTTCTGATCCTGATACATCTATCTTCCTCCAGTTGGAAACTAGAGGTATGGCCATAGGTTTACAGTCCTCCATCCTAAATCTCTTCAAGATCTCTACTGCATACTTTCCTTGTCCAATGAAGAAGCACCCATCTCTTTGCCAAACCTCCAGACCTAGGAAGTAATGCATCAACCCAAGGTCTTTCATCTCAAACTCTACTGCAAGATTGGACTTGCAGTCCTTGATCATCCTCTCATCTCCTGTAAGAAAGAGATCATCCACATATAGAACCAATATGAGAGGCACCTCACCTAACAAGAAGTATAGATTATGGTATGCCTCACTCCACTGGAAACCCATCTCTCATAGATAGTTGTCAATCCTCGAGTACCATGCTTGAGGTGCCTGCTTGAGCCCATAAAGAGCTCTGCGCAACTTGCATACATGTGACTCTCTACTCTTTGTCTTGAACCCCTATGGCTGCTCAATATAAACCTCTTCCTCAATAAATCCATTGAGGAAAGTTGTCTTCACGTCCATCTGATGAACGTGCCAACCCATCTCTGCTGCCAATGATAGGATAGTCTGAATAGAAGAATACCTAGCTACAGGGGCGATGGTTTCCTCATAGTCAATACCTTCCTTTTGCGAATACCCCTTCGCCGTGAAGCGTGCATTGTACTTCTCCACACTTCCGTCTGCTGCATGCTTTACCTTGTAGATCCATCTAGAACCCACTACCTTCTTACTCTATAGTCTTGGCACAACCTCCCATACCTGATTCTTCATGATTGAGTCATACTCATCAACCATGGCCTCTTGCCACACATCAAGTTGTGCAGCCTCCTCAAAACTAGAAGGTTCAGAGTCTATCAACTCTGTCATCAGTGCCATATAGCTAAGTCTATCTGGTGGTACACTCCGTCTGAAAGATCTCTGTGGAAGGCTCGCATGTCTAGAATCCTAAACAGTGGCCCTATACCACTTAGGTCGTGGCCTAGTGTCTGCCTGTTGCAGCTGCTTGATATCCTCCTCCTGTTGCTGCTCATCCTCCCCGTCAAAGATAGGAGGATCTTGTCCACCTGACTCCCTATGACTACGAGAGCCTGTGCCTTGTGTCTAAACCTGTACCTGTGACTCCTCCAACTTGACTCCTCCTGAGTCCTCTGCTGGTTGCTCTTGTGCTGGTAAGTCCATAGAGCTTCTCAAGACTCGGTCCTCATCAAACTAGACATCCCTGCTCACAATGATCCTCTTGCGAGCTGGAATATAAACTTTATAAGCCTTGGAAGTCTCACTATACCCAACTAGAAGCCCCTTCTCTCTAGAAGGATCCATCTTCTTCCTAGTGTTAGCATGAATGTGACAATAGAAGATACTAACAAATATGCATAAGTGACTCACATCTGGCCTAGTACCTGTGAATACCTCCTTAGGTGTCTTCCTCCCCAATATTGTGTGGGGACACCTATTCTAGACATATACTGTAGTCCGAAATGTCTTGAACCATAGGATTAGAGGTAATCCCTGATCAAATAACATGGCCTTAGATGCACTCACCAGTGTCATGTTCTTCCTCTCTACCACTCCATTCTGCTGTGGGGTATGAGGAACAGTGTGTTCCTTCCTGATCTCCTCTGATGCATAATACTCCACAAACTCTCTGCCTGTGTACTCACCACCATTGTCTGTCCTCAATATCTGGATCTCTCCATGTTTGGTTCTCCACGAGAGTTTTGAACTCTTGGAACCGATCAAAGACCTCTGACTTGGCCTTCAGAAAATAGATCTAGGTTTTCCTGGAATAGTCATCAATGAATGTGACGCAGTAACTATAACCATTGAATGAATGTACACTCATCCGTCCGCATACATCCGAATGCACCAAGTCTAAGGCTTCCTCAGACTTGTGCTCAATATGTGGGAAAGGTCTCCTGATGTTCTTCCCCAACACACAACCCTTGCAGTGGTTGTGCTTGTCCTCCTGTACTGAAGGAACTCCAATGGTTTCCTGTCTCAGATGCCTCAGTGAACCATGATGTAAGTGTGCCATCCTCCTATGCCATAACTCACCATCACTACTGCTGCTACTTACCAAAGACTTTGTAGGCTCAAACTGTAGTTTGTAAACCTTCTCGCTCTAAACCCCAATCACCCTGTCCAATCTCTGATCTAACCCATGTGACCTGATATATATTTTCCTGTCACGGAAAGTCACTAGAAAACCCTTGTCTTCTAGTGTGGAAACTGATATGAGATTCTTGCTCATCCCTGGGACATATAGCACATCAGCAAAGCTTATGGGTTTTCCAGACTCCCTCTGAAACGATGCAGTGCCAACACTGTCATGTCCCAAATTTGGAATTGGGTCACAATGGCCTAATCACATTGGCCATATTCATTAGAGTTTGTAAAATTGATGTTAAAGGTCAAATAATTGCCAAGGAGAAAAATTACTAGTTTCCTAGGTTTGGGGTGGAAGCTTTGGGATTTGGAATAATGAGGGTAATAAATGATGTTTGAACATTAAAGTGGCATAAATATTTAATAAAGGATCTAAATAAATATATACAAGTGAAAATCAAAGTGGCATTTGATCATGAAGACACATGGAGGAAGTGGGACCCACATATGGCTAGATTTCCTTACTACACTTGGCATCATTCTCTCACCAATTCGAATTCAAGGTGAATGGTAAAATACTTGGGGGATTCCAAAAGGTATTATTCATGGCACGACTCATCCAAGGTCGAAATATAGAGGAAGAGTAACTCCCATGGAAGAGGAAGAGGCAATTTGGAGCTAGTGAAACACTTGGGCTAGATTCCCTAGCTCTATGACAACAATGATGAAGATTCTATGACACCTATGACACAAATCAGACCTGAAGGCTGACATATGACATATATGACATGTCAGGGCTAAAAATAGACTCCAAGAGGGCGCTCAAGGGTGTTAGGGTAACTAAGATGATTCCACATGTGATTTGGTGGAAGTGGGAAACTAGGAATTGTTGTACAAGTGGCGTTCTTTGAAATCTCTTCCCAACTTGAGTTGGCATGAGTCTCTTGGAAGGAATTCGACCCATAGAGGACATTAGAAATTTATAAATTTCAATAACAAAGAACGAAACCAGATTTTGATCATTTGTAGAATTTGCAATTGCATTTGTGAAGAGGGAGAGCTAGTGGATGACTAGTTGCTTGCTTTAGCCAATTTCGAGGGTGAAAGATTCCCATCCAAGTTGGAAATTGGAAAGGCCATTCAGACCTTTCATTTGGAGCTTTAATGGAGTCTTTATTTGCAAGTGTAAGCTATAGGGAAGCTCATGGTTTCTTCTATTGCAGCTCACTCCTTCAACCATTTCCAGTTTTGATGGCATATTCTTGATCCTTGAGGGATGACATTTTTAGTGAGCTACTGTACTCTTTGGGGGAGCTTCTAATGCCCCATTTCTTTTTTAATATAAATTAAATACTCTGTTCTTCATCTCCAAAAAGTTTCAGGTCGAAATTCCAAGTAGAAATGTATAAATCTCAATTTTAATGAAAGGACCAATACTAATGATTTCGCACTATTTCCCCACTACCTTGTTGTGAATCAATGTAATGCTAATGATTTCGAATGAATGGATTATTATCTTATGAATTTGTGATTAATAGACTGCCATGGATGTATTTTACAAGTTTCATGTACTGTACTTGAGAATTTGAAGTATTTTTACTCAATTTAATTGCATTGGGAGAAGAAATAGTACCATTTCCCCAAGGGTCGAATTGGTGATTTTTGCAATTGAATGGGAGAGGGTTGGAACAGATATAATAATCAATTAATGGTGCACATGAGACCTTAATAACATACTTAATACATTCCCTACCTCTGTTCATAAATTTGAGTGGTTTTGGAGGCATTTGAGAAGCCATTTTCAGTACTTACCCCAGGGGGATTTGAACCCCAAATTACTAATAAAATTGCATACCTGGTCCAGAATCTTAAGAGAGTTTGAAGAGGCATTTTGGAGGCCATATGTCATCCCTGAACATTATATTCAAGTCCTAATATCATTCATACACCTTACTTGAAGATTTGAAGGCATTTGGAGTCAATTTGAGACCTATAGACCAATACTAGTCAAAGGGAAATCAGTAGTAAAGTTACCTACATTGACCAGAATTGAAAGAGTATTTGCAGAAGTATTTTAAAGGTCCAAAGGCATCCCTAAAACACATATTTATGTTTTAATATCATTCATATACCTTCTCATAATATTTGGGATCATTTGGGGCAAATTTGGGACCTAGAGATCAAAACTAGTCAAAAGTCGAATTAGGAAAAAAAAGTGGAAAATTGTCATTTTAATAAAATTCCTAACAAGGGACATTACAAACACCCTACGCCTGATACCGCGTATCATATCCTAACTCAATATGGATATTTACTCCACCCTCCTTCAAGCTCTTGAAGAAAGACCTATGTCCTGTCATATGACAAGATCCACCACTATCCACATAACAGATACTGCTATTGATGGAACTTGCCATGCAAGATATCAAGCAAAAATCCTCCTCAAAACTCTTGCTGAAATCATCCACCTCTGTAGAACCTGCCATCTGAGTGTTCTTCTTCTTCTTCTTCTTCTCTGGGCACCGGGAAGCAAAATGTCCCTGTTTGTGACAAATGAAGCACTTGACTTTTGCCATGTCCAAGTTCTTCTTGCCACCCTTATTCTTCTTTACCTTCCCCTTACCTTTGCTCAATATGGCTAGAGCCTCTTCATCCCCGATCTGTGTAGTACCACTCGATGAAGCTGAACCTTGACCCATGCGGGTCTCTTCTTGTGCGAAGTCATCCCACAATCTATGTCAGTCAGAGAGCTTCTCCCTAGCCACCACGCCTTTAACAAAGACGCCCCATGGCTTAGAAAATCCATTGAGAGCTATATGAACTAGCTCCTCATCCTTCGTCTTAGAACCCACTAATCCAAGTTCATCCCTAATTTGTGTGAGCCTTGTAAGATAAGGCACCACTCCTTCACCCTTGGCCATCCTGGTACTGCGCAATCTTTCCTGCAGTACCATCTTCTGGTTTTCATTCTTACTCTGGTAAAGACTCTCCAAAGCCTTCCACATCTCTAATGCAGACTTCTTCTCAGACAGGTGAGGGACTATGTGGTCCTTCACCCTATCTAGAATGATCAACATAGCTCTGGAATCTATCTTCTTCCATTTTGCTAACTCATCCGGATCTGTGGGAGCTACCTTTTGATCATCAATGTGCTCTACAGCATCACTGACATCAAGGACCCTGGTGATCTTCTCTTTCCAAGTAAGAAAGTTTTGTGCCCCCTGGAGTCTATCCTCAACTCTCAACTATACGACCATAATGAATAGTACCTATAACCCTTGGATAGATATGCATTGATCTATCTAAGCAATCTGCTACTATCTCTCAGTCTGCTTAAAAGAGCTATGATATCATGTAAATTTCCTTAAAACCCAACTAGGGCCAAAAGCATGCTCATTAATTGGTACTAATAACCACACGTGTTAATTTTTTAGCATTAATTCAACATACGCAAGTATCTTTACTAAGAGAATAACATGTACAACATATCAAGCATAACATTGCATATCAATCACACCAAGCAATCACATGAGACAATAGACACACAGAGTTTCACTGGGGAAAACCATAAAGGTGAAAAACCCCACAACTTCCTCAGAGATAGAAAGAGTAATGATACAACCCAAGTACAAGAGATAGTCCTCTTAGCAGCTACTCCTCCTTCCTCACTTGTGCGCCACTTTCGAGAGAGTGTAGAAGTGAATAATGAGATAATCAAATAGAGTTCCTCCCGCACTCTATTTATACATGACCTGACCTGCCTAATAAACTAGCAGGGCCGACTTGTTTAACTCAGTCTAATAATCCATGGTAATACTAATCAGGGACGACCCCACACTTGGTGGTCTAATAACCGATCACTTGCAAGTTGCGACACTTGTCAATACAAATGACGACACTTCCGTAGAGAGGAATAATAACATCTCTATAGGAGTATAATATACATAGGTGAAATACATTCCAAAGTTACATATACATCAACACTCCCTCTTAACTTGGAAATTATTTCTCGACACAGATCTGCTAGCACAAGTCTTCTTCTCTGGATCATCGTCACTGGATCATCATCATCGTATCATCGTCATCGTCACTACTGCTGCTATCTCAATCAATCTTCGATCTACTCGTCATAGGAAGTTCTACAGAGCCAGTCATTTTTCATACTAGATGTAAGCCCACCACCTGTAGGTCTTCATCATCATTGGTCATACTGTGGGATCCTCAGAACTGATTACGTGCGTCAACAAAACCTCGAAAGAGCATCCCAGGCATTTTACGAGCACACAACTCAACCTATCGGATCTCCCAGGATCTTTTACATGTGACCATCACAAAACCTTAAAAGAATGTCTTGCCTAGAAAGATCTCTAAAGAGCATCCAAGGCATTTTACGTGTCTAGCACAACCTGTCTGGATCTCCAGGACTTATTACATGTGACCCCTACCACAAAACCTTAAAAGAGTGTCTTGCCGAGCAAGATCTCTAAAGAGCATTTGAGGCCTTTTACATGACTAGCACAACCTGTCCAGATCTCCAGGACTTATTACATGTGGTCCCCACAAAACCTTAAAAGAGTGTCTCGCCAAGCAAAATCTCTAAAGAGCATCTGAAGCCTTTTACGTGATTAGCACAACCTGTCTAGATCTCCAAGACTTATTACATGTGGTCTAGCAAAACCTTAAAAGAGTGTCTTGCCAAGCAAGATCTCTAAAGAGCATCTGAGGCATTTTACGTGACAAACACAACCTGTCCAGATCTCCAGGACTTATTACATGCTACCCTTGCACAACCTATCCACGGCCATGGAGTATCAACCTGATACTCACCATACATCATCCTGATGTACATCATCACATGATCAACCTGATCATCATCATAGCATCATCCTGATGCATATCATGTGAAGCAACATCCTAAAGCTCGTCATCCATGATCATCCTGATCATACAATGCATCCACTAGATGCATACCAAGTATCTACCTGATACATATCATACATGATCTACCTGATCATACAATGTATCCACCTGATACATATACAGATACATGATCCACCTGATCATATATTGTATCCACCTGATACATATCAACATACATGATCTACCTGATCATACAATGTATCCACCTGATACATACACAGATACATGGTCCAACTAATCACACAGAGCATCCAACATAATGCATGTACATATACATGATCCAACTGATCATAACAAGCATCAAACATTATGCATATACATATACATGATCCAACTGATCATAACAAGCATCCAACATGATGATATACATAGCAGTAACTGAAGCATCGTCCTGATGCTAATCAGCCAACGCTTACATCCATAGTCATGGGAAGGATCCTCCTCTCACCATGCTTGGTATGGCTCCAGAAAATGTGTCCATCACTTCCTCCTCGAAGTGTCGTCAATCTGAAGAACACCAAGCCTCTCTCTGAATTACTCAAACTTCACTCTGGCTAGTGGTTTCGTCAGCACATCTACAACCTGCTCATCTATCGCAACATACAAGAGCTTCACTGCTCCTCTCTGCACCATATCCCTGATATAGTGATATTTGATCTCAATGTGTTTCGACCTGTCGTGGAACATTGGGTTCTCAGACAGCTTCACACAGCTTTGGTTGTCACAAAAGATACCAGTATCCTCCAACAGGAGATCAAATAACTCAAATAGTAGCTTTTTGAGCCATACTGCCTCACAAATAGCCGAACAAGCTGCAACATACTCTACCTCGGCTATACTCAGTGCTACGCAGGACTGCTTCTTGCTAAACCAAGAGATCACACCTGATCCCATACTGAAGCAACATCTAGATGTGCTCTTCCTATCTGCAACACTGCTTGCCCAGTCTGAATCAACATAACCCTGCAGGTTAAACTTTTGATTCACATCATACTTGATTCCATAATCAATTGTACCTTTCAAGTACTTCAGAATATGCTTTACAGCAACCAGGTGAACACCTCTAGGATCCATCAGGAACTGGCTCAATGTGTTCACCGCAAAGCAAATATATGGTCTAGTGTTCGTCAGGTACATCAAGGACCCAATCATCTGATGATACACAGTGACATCAACCGGGTCAGATGAAGCATCACACAGAAGCTTCAGGTTTGATGCCATAGGTGTGGCCATGGCCTTGCAGTCTATCATTCCAAACCTCTTCAGGATCTCTACTGCATACTTCCCTTGTCCAAGGAAGATCCCATCTGCACTCTGCCACATCTCCATGCCTAGAAAATAGTGCATCATCCTCAAGTCCTTCATCTCGAACTCGACAGCAAGCTTCCTCTTAGTATCGGCAATCAATCCATCCTCGCCTGTTACAAACAGGTCATCCACATACAAAAGTAGTATCACGATATTGCCTTCCTCAACCTTGTAGTAAAGGTTGGAATCTGCTTTCATCTTAGTAAAGCTCAAACTAGATAGAAAGCTCTCTATCCTACCATACCAAGTCCTAAGAGCTTGCTTCAAGCCATACAAGGCTTTCTTCAACCTACACACATATGAGTCCCTGTCATGTGTCTCAAAACCAAGTGGCTATTCCATATACACTTCCTCCTCGACTACATTATTCAAGAAAGCTATCTTGACATCCATCTGGTGTATCTTCCATTTCATCACTGCAGCCAAGGCAAGTACTGATCTGATGGAAGTGTACCTGGCTACAGGAGCAAAAGTTTCTTCATAGTCTATTCTCTCTTTTTGGGAGAAGCCACGAGCTACAAATCTCGCTTTGTACTTTTCTATGCTGCCATCTGCAGCATGCTTGATCTTGTAGATCCACTTGGAAGTCGCAACAGACTTCCCTTCAGGTCTTGGAACTACATCCCAAACATCATTCTTCATGATCGACTGGTATTCTTCGACCATGGCATCCTTCCATTCTTTCTTTTCCACTGCTTTTTCATAACTCGAAGATTCTTTGTTCATAATATCACAGAGTCGATCAACATAGCTGGTATGAGATCTAGTCCTCTTCCTTTCTCTGTGTTCTTCTTCTAGAATGCCATACCTTTTTGCATCTTGAATGAGCTTTGTAGCCCATGCAGGTTTCCTCTTGTGAGAGTTCTTCTCATGGGGTGGATCTACAGGTTTTTGCGGATCTTCAACTTCACGATCTGCTTCTGGAATTGATTCAGTCATGATAGTGTCTTGGAATCTGTTTTTCTTTGGTTCTTCATGATCTTCAACAAGTGTTTTCTTTGATTTGATGTAAGCTGAGTTTTCATCAAATGTTACATCCCTGCTGACATCAATTTTCTTGAATCCTTGAAAGCATATTCTGTAAGCCTTCGAGCTTTCACTATATCCCACAAAGATGCCCTTCTTTCCTGAAGGATCTAGCTTTGTCCTCTTTTCTTTTGGAACATGAGTGTATACTGGACAACCAAATATTCTGAGATGGCTAACTTCAGGTTTCTTACTAGAGAAGACCTATTTTGGTGTCTTTCTGTCCAATATCTTGTGAGGTGTTCTGTTCTGCACATATACAACTGTCCTAGTTGCTTCTGCCCAAAGATGCATAGGCAGATCCTGGTCATGCAACATTTCCTGTGCCGCTTCCATGATTGTTTTATTCTTTCTTTTTGCAACCTCATTCTGTTGTGGATTGTAGGGAGCAGTCAACTCCTTCATCCCTGAATCACTGCATAGCTTCTTGAAATCACCTGAAGTGAATTCTCCGCCATTGTCGAATCTGAAGGTCTTGATCTTCTTATCAGTTTGATTTTCCATCAAGGCTTTGAATTCCTTAAACTTTCAAACACTTCATCTTTGTTCTTCAAGTAATAAACCCAAGTCTTCCTAGAGAAATCATCAATGAAAGAGACATAGTATACATACCCACTCAAAGAACTGGATGACATTGGACAGCATACATTGGAGTGGATAATTTTCAAGATCCCTTTAACTTTTCTTTCACTGCTTGGAAATGCATTCTTAATGTTCTTTCCTTTTTCACATCTTTTGCAAATACCATCATGCTTTGTCTTGATTTCAGGAAGACCCTCTACAGCTTTACTTGCAATTGGTAGTGCTCTATAGTGCACATGTGCAAGCCTTCTATGCCAAAGTTCACTTGGCTCCATGGATTCATGTACCATGGCATGTTCAGGTTGTCCATTCAATTTTTACAATCCTCCCTCTGGCTCTCCAATCACTACTGCATCATCTATAGTTTTACCTTTTGGCCACATTAGGACTTGGCCATCTACAAATGCAACCCTCATGCCTTTTGCATCCAATGCAGATATGGAGAGTAGGTTCTTCCTGAGCCTAGGTACACATAAAACATCTTTCATCTTCAAAGACTTCCCGGAGTCTAGGTTGTAGGAGGCTTCACCACTTCCTTTGATAGGATATTGATAGTCATCCCCAAGTTTCACCTTATGGCGTGACTCATATTCATCTTCACTAGATGAGTGTTCAGGTTGTCCCTTCAATTTTTACAATCCTCCCTCTGGCTCTCCAATCACTACTGCATCATCTATAGTTTTACCCTTTGGCCACATTAAGACTTGGCCATCTACAAATGCAACCCTCATGCCTTTTGCATCCAATGCAGATATGGAGAGTAGGTTCTTCCTGAGCCTAGGTACATATAAAACATCTTTCATCTTCAAAGACTTCCCGGAGTCTAGGTTGTAGGAGGTTTCACCACTTCTTTTGATAGGATATTGATAGTCATCCCCAAGTTTCACCTTATGGCGTGACTCATGTTCAGATAGATTTGCAAAGGATTCTTTAAACCCAGTCATGTGTTTGGAAGCCCCACTATCAATAAGCCAATCATTACATCCATAAGAGATAGTACTTGTGAGAGCAGAGATTAGAACATATTCATCTTCACTAGATGAGTCATCACTTTCTACTCTAGCTTTCTTCTTGGGAGGTTCATCATCCTCAACAGCATGGGCATGATATTTCTTGTTGTTGTTGTTGTTGAATCCCTTTTTGTTCTTGGGACAATCTGCAGCAAAGTGTCCCTTCTCGTTACATGTGAAGCATCTCAAATCCTTCTTACCCTTTTTAAAAGGTTTCTTGTGATGAGAGTGCTCCTTCTTGGGCTTTCTTCTTTTGGTGTGAGCTATGAAAGCTTGATCTTCACTTCCCATCTTTTCTTCTCGGGCTACAACCCTAGCCTCTTCTTGTGAACATTCCTCCCACAGTCTACTGAAGGAGATCAACTTCCTTCTTGCACATATTCCTTGAATGAAGGAATCCCATGACCTAGGTAGGCCATTCAAAGTGGTCATGACAACTTCACCATTATCCACCACTTCATCCACAGCTTCAAGTTGTTCCTTGATCTGAGAGACCTTAGAGAAATAAGATTCAATGGCTCTCCATTATGAAGTTTTACCCCTTTCAATTGGTTCCGCAAAGTCATCTTCCGATTTATGTTCTTTCCTTCAAATAGTTTGGTCAGGGAATCAAACATCTCCTTGGGTGTCTTCAGAGATGACACATGTGGTATGAGATGGTCTTTGATAGAATCAACAATGATCCTCTTTGCCTTGACCAAGTTTTTCTTATGTAAGGTCTTATCCTCTTCTCCCTCTGGGACAGGGACCTCTTCACTTATGTAAGTGTCCAATTCATTTTCCTCCAGGATTAACCCAATCCTATACTTCCATGCTCTAAAGTTATCAACCCCTTCAAGCTTATCCTCAAGCTTGGTGTGGTGAGACATTTTAATGAGAAACTCAAATGGAAATAAAAAATTTAGGTCTTACCACTTGATTTGCAGAAATATGGATCTGGTGCGGGATTAGGGTTTGTTAGAGAAACCCTAAAAATTCAAAATGTGAATTTCAAACTTTTGAAATGATAGAAAGATGCGCCTTGATGAGCTAATCAGCCTGGTATACTCATAAATTGAAAACTACAAAGTTTCACCCTTCAGAAATGCTTTTCAATCTCCCGGATTCATTAGGGAGGACCCTGAATTAGGGTTTGAGTTTCTTGGGGCTTCACCCAACCAAAAAGTTCGATCCAAAGCTCTAAACTTCGATTTTTCCAAGGAGCTTCTAGCTATGGTCTCAGAATTCAGAAATTCCTATTTTTGTGGAAACCCTAATTTTGAGGGTCAAAAATGAAAGTGCCCATAATTGAATTATGATTGGACAGAAAGATGCGCCTTGCTGAGGAGAGTCAAAATACCCTACTGCCTTTCAAGATCTGTGGAGAGAAACCCAATAAACAAGAAGCCCTAGCTTCCACAACTGCATAGTGTCTTCTTCTCATGTTAGCTCTGATACCATGTTAATATTTTAGCATTAATTCAACATACTCAAGTATCTTTACTGAGAGAATAACATGTACAGCATATCAAGCATAACAATGCATATCAATCACACCAAGCAATCACATGAGACAATAGACACAAAGTTTCATTGGGGAAAACCATAAAGGTAAAAAACCCCACAACTTCTTCAGAGATAGAAAGAGTAATGATACAACCCAAGTACAAGAGACAGTCCTCCTAGCAACTACTCCTCCTTCCTCACTTGTGCGCCACTTTCTGGAGAGTGTAGAAGTGAATAATGAGATGATCAAATAGAGTGCCTCCCGCACTCTATTGATACATGACCTGACCTGCATATTAAACTAGCAGGGCCAACTTGTCTAACTCAGTCTAATAACCCATGGTAATACTAATAAAGGCCGACCTCACACTTGGTGGTCTAATAACCTATCACTTGCAAGTTGCGACACTTGTCAATACAAATGACGACACTTTCGTATAGAGGAATAATAACATCTCTATAGGAGTACAATATACATAGGTGAAATACATTCTGAAGTTACATATACATCAACAACAAGGATTTCTTCACTGTGCAACGAAATAATAAATACTGAAAGAAATATAGCAGCAATCACATCAATAGAGACAACACGATCTTTTTGGATATAAACCCCCGGACAAAACCCAAGATGGGAAAACCGATGCAGCAGTATGAGAATATATTTTATTTCAGAAAATATGGAGCCTTTTACAAATCAGATAATCGATTTTTTAGCCCACAATGGCAAAATCGAAACACACAGAAATATTGAGAAACACCTGTCAAATGGGCACAGATCCCAATGCAGCACTCTACTGTAGTTGTACAAACTGTTGTACGGTATCCGTACAGACTGTACGGATTGTACTTCCTGACGTATGTACGAAATCCTCTGCCTGCTCACGTTGTCCCTCTCACTTCTCTTTGTTGCCTTCTTCTTCGAATGGCTGCTCCTCCATCTTCTTCGCCAAAAACTCTCTCACACTTCTTTTTTTCTCCGTCTTTGTTGAAATGCAATTGTGTGTCCTCTCCACCAATTGATCTCTCTTTTATAACTCATTGGCTAAGCGAAAAAACATAATTTCACTTTTACTTTTAATTAAAAAATATTCCAACAAGTCAATTAAAAATTAGATCACTTTAATTAATTTTCCACATTGAACATAGGAAAACTAATTAAATACATTTTATTGGCTTCCAATTAATGTCTTCTACATGCAATGACACATGCATGTAGGAAAACCTTCCTTCGTTGTCACTTTCTAACAGATGGAACATGAGAAAATATTTTGGTTCAACACTACATTGTCATTGAAAAGTCTCTAGCGGGGGCTATAATCTTTGGTCTGATCTTTTGCACGTTAAATATATTAAAATGGATTTAACCAGTTGGATCAGAAGACCTTCCAGAGACCCTCGGAATGCTTCTTACTTTTGGAAAGGATTTACAAAAATATTTCCTTGGATCAGTAACTTTATGGTTTGGCAGGTGGGAGATGGCAAGCAGTGATGGTAGGAATCGACCCCATTCTGGGGATTGATACAGATTTTAAATTGTTGCGGGAGCTTCGAAACCTCTTCATGGATTATGGTCTTATTGCACTTAATCAATTCAAAAGAATGAGCAGACTCATTCTGGATCCCTCTTACTGGCTCACTTCATCAGATCTCAATCTAGCAGGCAGCAGCGCTGATGAATGGAATAGGTACCTGCAGCATTTGAATCTTGCTGGTATTCGTCTCTCAAAAGAAAAAGATCGTCTTTCTTGGTCTAAGAATCCCACTTCAGGTCAAGTCACCGAAAGCACTGCTTATCAGGTGATTGTTCAGAGTCATGTTGAAGGTTACACGAAATGGTGGTATGGAGTGCTTTGGAATTGGAAACTTCCACTTAAAATCGAATGTTTTTTATGGCGAGCATTTAATGATAAAATTTTAACCTAAAAAAACTTGAAATGTCGTGGCAGACAGAGACTGAACATTTGTATTCTTTGCAAGAGTAATTGTGAGACGATGGATCATCTTTTTATGCAGTGTAGCTTCTCTAGAGGGTTGTGGAAGAAAATTTGTTTGGCTCTTAATATTGAGGATGATTGCCCTAACATGAGCTTTGAAGAGGCTTATCAAATTTGGCTGCAGAAGCATCAAAATTTAAAAAATACTCCAGAATTAGTGGCTTGGTCTATTTGGAACACTCGTAATCAAGCCACTTTAAAGATTCTAATCCTCCAGAGAATTTGGCTTTGTTTAGATTCCGGAAATTGTTTCATTTATACAAAAATGCCCATCAAGTTGGTCGGAATCCTAAAAGAAGAATTAAACTGAATCATGTCACCTTTGGTCCTGCTTATGGTTTCTTTGATGGGGCTTCGGCATAGATGAATTGTGGAGTTGGCTTCCTTATCAACTGTGGAGAGTATCTCTCTTACAAATTTCAATTTACATGTGGTCAAGGTTCAAATACAAAGGCTGAACTGCTTGAGCTATGGGGTATTTTAAAGGTGGCAATTTGTTGTGGTTTAGGTTCTATTAGAATCTTCGATGACTCCATGATTATTGTGAACTAGGCCAAGAAGTTATATCAGCGCAACATCATACAACTCAAACATTGGTGTGACAAAATTTCTAAAATGAAGTCTTGGTTTTATGATCTTTCCATCAATCACATTTATAGGGAAAACAACGATACAACTGATGCATTGTCTAAAGAAGCACTCGATGGGGACGCTGAAGTTCTTTATTGGGAAGAATGGGTTGAAGATTGGATCACTCGTTCTGGCTCCATGTTTTTCTTTGCAAGATGTGTTTTAGTCTTTAGTTATTTTGGAGTCTAGTTACTATTTTTTTATGTGCTGGAACAGATTTCTTCTTTTTTGAATAGTTTTTGTAATCATGTCATGAACCATGCATGTAAACATGATCTAGTAGCCCTGATCTAATCCGGACTTAACTCTTTCGCCTATGTTTTGTACTTTTTATTTCCTATGAAATAACAAAAGTATGGCTTTTCTCTTTCCTGAAAAGAAAAATATATATATATATTATCCATGCCATGCAAGATTTGGAAAGAAGAACTTTTTCGTTATTTTAAATAATTGTTTTTAATTTTGATAAATTTATTGATATATATTTTTTACCAACGAGGCAAAAAAAAAAATTGGAAAAAAACTACTATCCATTCCATACCCACATTAATCTGTTCATGTTCAGAAACTCAATTAGAGGGCAGACCAGAATTCCGGGATTTCCACAAATTTGCTTACTTTCCCTTTTCAAAATGCTTTATTAAAAGGTGACAGCAACGAATTCTCTTTTTCAAATTGCTTTATTAAGAAACGACAGCATTGTTTTCTTTGAACTCGAATAGCTTCCCGGCATCTCTTGGTGATATAACACAAATTGTTATAGGCATGACTTTCTAAGGTTGTGCCTCGGGACTATGACTGCCTCTAAATACAGAAGATTGTGTTTTTTAACTAAAAAGTATAAATACATTCTTATGCCTAGCTCAAGCATTCCATTGATTGTGTTTTTTAACTAAAAAGTACAAATACATTATTATGCCTAGCTCAAGCATTCCATTCTTATCAGCGATTTCCCTTTTGGCCAGAGATGTTCAGTTCCACAATTGGCAAATTCCACCCCGAGAAATGAGCGACGGCAGAAAAAATAATGATAATAAATTTTGGAAGCATGCTAACAATCTTGCCTACAACCTTCTTCAATGTCCTTGACTGCTCAGTTTTATTATTTATGTGTTTTGCAAAATATTTCAAAATAATAAACTTCAAGGCTGAGAGCAAACCCTACTGGAAACGTCACCTAAACTCCAGAAAGCTTGCCCTGCATGTATGATGTATCGACGAGCTGATATAGATATTTCTATATTTCATTTAAGAAACTTTAGTAGATCATGAAAAGGACAGAATGCTGACAAGCCTTTCTCACAATTTTCTTGCTCATTAATTTAAAAACTTGGTGTTGCATGATAGGGTTAAACTCAACAGTCTCAACAGTATGCTTATTAAACTCAGTACTTTTTAATAAAGTATGTTTTTTTCACTATGAATAAAAACTCAACAGCCTCCCAATCATATATATGTCGAAACAGTAAATAACGCTTACGCAATTTTTTTAAAATCTTTTAGAAAACTCAGAAAAATTTAGGTATTCAGTTATTGGGATTTTAAACAAACTTCTTAAGAATATCCAAAAAAAAATGAACTTCTATAATAGTGGACTTTCCTTCTCAAATCTAGGTGGATTTCTCTTTCTTGGAGATTCTCAAATAAATCTAACAAACGTAACACAACAAATTTTCTTCCACTTGTATCAATTCATATTGCCAAAAAAAAAAAAAATATTAGTCCACATAGACGATACCATGCCTCACAAATCGGTTTGAAAATCATTTAGCAGAAGGGCACCAGTACAAGATTGTGACAGGATGTGTGATTGTACCAAGCTCCTATAAGAATAACAAAACGCCCACTGTAATATGTTACTATAACAGAAGATCTACTGTAACAGCACGTTACTAAAAACAGAGTTACTAATAGTGATGTTTTTCAACACTTATTCCCAAAGTTAAAAAAATTGCTATTTATTCAACATGAATATTCTTCTGAAGACAAATGTCCCGCGCGAATTGGTTATAAAAATTTAACTAAGCAATCGCTATATATCATTTTTTGTCAAATTAAATGCACTTGCACTCCTGGCTTGTTTGAATTGAAAAGAAAGAAGACTAGTCGGAATTATGCTCATCATATTAAGAGCAATGTTGCAAATACAGTGTCAGAGAATATATGGATGAGGGTTTGGAAAGAAACTTATCAAAAATATTGGGGAAAATATAAGAAATTATTGAAAATGTCGGAAAAATAAACTCTAAAGAATTATAAAAATATAGAACAAATCGACAACAAGGAAAACTTAAGGAGAAATCGAAAATATTGAGAAAAATCAGAAATATCTACTACACTGATTAAGAGAACGCTACACAGATGAGTTCTAATACATGAGTAGTAATTGACAAAAACAAAAAACAACTCCTTAAAAGGATGATGAATATCTTTGTAATCCTCGCAATTCATATTGCAAAGAAAAAGAGGAATGCCATCCCATCCATTCAGTTCATAACAGAAGAAAATATTCTAGAAGAAGCGGATTGAAAAATGTCAAGTCTATCATAGTAAAATCACATCAAGAACAATAACAGAAGTATATATGTTAATGTACCCACCCAATTCATATCGCCAAGCAGGAGAATGCCATCCATTCAGTTGAGTATTTTACACACATCGGATTCAAAAGCATTCCGATCTGTGAATTAAGAACACGAATTAATATGCTTGTATGCCCATTCAATTCACATTAACAAATTGGTTTTCAGAATCATCAAGGCAGGCATAGTAACTAGCACATAAAGCATGGCAACCTGAGATAAAAGTTTAAATCACCATTCCGATCCAAAAATTTAAAGCAAAGTTAAGTGTCCTTTCACATCAACAACAATAAGTTGTAGTTGGTTAACTTCAGCATAACATTTTAACTTTGGATTTATCAAGTATAGAAATAGATCAAATCTTTATTTGACATGCAAACCTTTATTCAAATGTTCCACTCTAAAAAAGGTTTATACCTCAAGGAATTGATTCCTCTCGGCACCTTAGAATTAACATAGATCTATTTTGGTTTATTTTATTATAGTATTATTATTATAATAATATATAATTATAGATGCACCTACAAATAACAAAGAGAAATAACAAAAAACAAAGTATCAATGAGATTAAAACATTATTTTTTCCCAGCATTATTATTATTATTTTTATTTTAGCTTTGAAAAATAATATATCAGGCAGATACTGATGTTACAATCTCTTTAATATTGAACCAACATATGAATAAAGATATTACATTCTCCTAAATATTGAATGTACAATTTAATATATACAATCTCTTTAATATTGAGCCAACATATGAATATAAATATTACATTCTCAAAAATATTGGGTGTAAAATTTAATATGTACAATCTCTTTAATATTGAGCCAGCATATAAATATTACATTCTCATAAATATTAGGTGTAAAATTTAACCTAGATTTATTTCATAATTTATTTAAGTGTAAAATTTAACATAGATCCATTTCATAATTATATTAATGTATGTCTAATTTAATTTTATTGTCAGGCAAGAGAATGTCATCCATTCAGTTAAATATTCTACAATCATAGGATTGAATAGCATTCAGACACGAGGTAATAGAACAAAGACAGTGATTCACATCAACGAAATGGTTTGGAGAATCATCAAGACAGGCATAAAAACTATCACACAGGACAGAAAACAGAGATTAAAACAGGCATAATAACTATCACACAGGACAGAAAACAGAGATTAAAAGACAAATCCGAACCATCATTCCCATGAAAAACAAAAAAATAAAGATGGTATTCGTTATTTCGCATCAATAACGATAAATTGTAGCTTGTTAACAGAAGTATATGTGTTTGTGTTCCCCAACAAATTTATATTACTGAGACAGAGAATGATACCCATTCAAGAGATTCAGGCCTTCATAGCTTGTAGAACTGTCCACAATCATTTCGGATTTAAGCTGTGTTACGATTCAATAAAGAACCACGTTTCGTGTAATACTACTATCCATTCAGTTAAGTATTATACAAGCATTTGATTTAAAAACATCCGACTCATGAGGTTACATAACATAGATGGATATGCTTGTATGTATGCCTATTGATTTTAAGAATGGCTGAGATAGGCTTAGTAACTATCACATAAAGCATAGCAAACAGATATGAAAAGACAAATCCGCATCAACAAACTTAAAAAATGAAAATGAAGAGGGTAACTAGCAGCCCATTAAATTACTCAAGGCCAGATGGCAGAACCACAGACCATACAGGCACAGCCGACAGAACCCTAATTGAATACAAAAGCTGACTAAAAGAGGGGAATAAATTACTTTACACTTATGCTGACTTCGATCTCTGCGGTGCAAGATCTCAACAGAAGATACCCTTCTCGTGATGAAGGATTCAGGAATGAGATCCAAAGGAAAGAGATATTTTTCAATTCATAAATTCAGGAAATAAAAAGGATTAAGCAGAAAACAGCTGCCCCCCAACCCCGAAAGAATGCCTGAAATCCATAGAAAATCAATAAAACCCCCATTTCGGTAACGTAATTTTCAAGATTTCTTACCGAGAGTATGCTTGTTGTTATGCATCCAGACCTTCAAAACACCCTTCCCGACACCAATTTCATTACAAAACTGCTGCACAATAGCCTCATCCTGCTTCTGCATCCTCCAGCCCATCTTATCCGCGAACAAATACATCTTATCCTTCTGATCCTGCGAGAACTTGGTCCTGAACCTCTTCTTCATGCCTCTATGATGATGGTGGCTGAGGTTATTATGACTGTTGTTGTTGGTATTGCCATCTGGGTCATCGGACTCGGTGAGACCAGAGCTTAGCGCCATGAGCATATGGGGAGCCGAGGAACCGTGGTGTAAGGGGAGGGGGTAATACGGGACAACCGGGGATCCCGGTCCGGAAGAGGAGGCACCACCACGCTTCTTGCGAAGGCAGCACTCACAGGTTGGGGGCGGTTGCTCGTCGCCCTCGAACTCGCGGCGGTGGAAGTTGCGGTGGCACCCGCAGGCCGCGCACTTCAGCGTGTCGTCTTCGGCAGGCATGAACTCCCCGCAGCCGTCGAGGGCGTGGCCACCAATGTTGGCCGCATGGTTCCGCTGGCACTCTCTGTAGCGCAGAACCTTGGTGGGAAGGAGCGCAGCCGCCGCCTCTGTAGGATTTCGAGGGTTTTGAGGGTTTAAGGGGTTCGAGGAGCTCTCGTCGTGAGGGAGCACCATAATGATGGGAGCATTTCCATTGCCGTTGCCATTGGGATACACACCGTAAGGTGCCGAGATCGAAACGGGCATCTGCTGGTTGTTTCCCAGATCCATCATGTGCCCCAATGGCCTCTGTTCGAGCATCAAACCCTCGCCCTCACTGCCGCAAAACATAACTGCTGCTTCGTCTCTTACGCTGCGTTCAGCATCCGGCTCGACTGGAACCCACGACCGTATTCGAGCACTCTCCTCGATTTCATTTTCCAGACGGGCGTCTTCTGCGCATTCGCTTCAGTCGGGCATTGGGGATTCGGGCGTACTGTTTTCGATGCTCCAACTGTAAAACATTGTTTCTCTCGTTTCTTGCTGTATTGCAGAGAAGAAGACGAGGAATGGGAATGAGTATAGATGAAAGGAGGAATGGGAATGAGTATAGGCCAGTATATCTTGGCTCAGCCAATGGACGCCATTGATGAAGATGGGGGATCCAGACCAAGAATTTCAACTAGATTTCTGCTATGCTGCCTTTGTCCTTGAATCTCATCATCAACATCATCATCACCCAACAACGAAGGAAAACCACACAAGTGTGGCCTCTAACCCGGTTCGCCTAACCGCGGCTTAATTCAGTTGTTGTCACACCCCTAACCCCCGGTTGGCTCTCGTTACAGTTCTCGCTCCTGTCCCATGGGTGAGAGACGTGGTGGTCTTTGTAACTACTTAGTGTTAAAGAGTGTTGAAGTTTCGAGACGTGTTGTTTTGGGAAATTGACTATTAAAACAAATGTGAATATTGAAAATTATGTAAATAAGTGGGTGTTTAGTTTGGAATGTGTAGCTTTGAGGATTTTTAAATAAAAATTAAAAAAAATATATATTTGGTTATCAAATTTATTTAAATTTGACAAATTTCTAAATTCTTAATAATGTTAATGATGTTTTAATAAAATTTGATGTTAACATAAATTAGAGAATGAAAAAACTTAAGCAATAGAGAATGGCAATCTATAAGCACTCTTTTCATTTGGTGAAACAATTGATCTACCAAGATCAAGGGATTCATGAATGTTTTCAAAACGTCATAAGAAGTTATTTATTAAGTGTATATCTTTAATCAAACCACCAAAGTTTGATTATCTAACATCCAATGTGAATCCTATTCATATAAGGGTTTCTTAGATCTCAAATGGTCTTGGAAGAAAACATACTCATATTTCACTCTCTACGTTAAATGTTTTAACAATGTCTGCTTCAAATTTTTAATTCAAAATTGACAACACAAGTATAGTCTAAAAGTTTGATTATCTAACATCCAATGTGAATCCTATTCATATAATGGTTTTTCAAATCTCAAATGATTTTGAAGAAAACATACTCATATTTCATTCTCTGCATTAAATGTTTTAACAATGTCTGCTTCAAATTTTTAACTCAAAATCGACAACACAAGTATAGTCTAATTATTTCTTATCCTTTTACAGAGTAGATACTATGTCAATCTTTCTTTATTATATATCTACATGTGAATTTTTTTTATGAATCCTCTAACATTTTTATACAAAAGTGTTTTAAGTTATTATTTATACCTCAACAAGATGCATTATTGTTTTGAGTCATTCTTTTTGACCCATCTATCATCCATCTTTAAGATGGGTCAAATGACTCGAAACATTGATGCATAAAATATCAAAAGTAGTGGTATTGGTAAACAAAATCACAATGATAAACTAAGTATTTCTTATCCTTTTACATAGTGGATAGTATGTCAAACTTTCTTTATTATATATCTACATGTGAATTTGTTTTATGAATCCTCTAACATTTTTATACAAAAGTGTTTTAAGTTATTATTTATACCTCGACAAGATGCATATTGTTTCGAGTCATTCTTTTTGACCCATCTATCATCCATCTTTAAGATGGGTCAAATGACTCAAAACATCGATGCATAAAATATCAAAAGTAGTGGTATTGGTAAACAACATCACAATGATAAACTAAGTATTTCTTATCCTTTTACAGAGTGGATAGTATGTCAAACTTTCTTTATTATATATCTACATGTGAATTTGTTTTATGAATCCTCTAACATTTTTATACAAAAGTGTTTTAAGTTATTATTTATACCTCAACAAGATGCATTATTGTTTCGAGTCATTATTCTTCACCCATCTAACATACATCTTTAAGATGGGTCAAATGACTCGAAACATTGATGCATAAAATATCAAAAGTAGGGATATTGGTAAACAAAATCACAATGATAAACTAAGTATTTATTATCCTTTTACAGAGTAGATACTATGTCAAACTTTCTTTATTATATATCTACATGTGAATTTGTTTTATGAATCCTCTAACATTTTTATACAAAAGTGTTTTAAGTTATTATTTATACCTCGACAAGATGCATTATTGTTTCGAGTCATTCTTTTTGACACATCTATCATCCATCTTTAAGATGGGTCAAATGACTCGAAACATCGATGCATAAAATATCAAAAGTAGTGGTATTGGTAAACAACATCACAATGATAAACTAAGTATTTCTTATCCTTTTATAGAGTGGATAGTATGTCAAACTTTCTTTATTATATATCTACATGTGAATTTGTTTTATGAATCCTCTAACATTTTTATACAAAAGTGTTTTAAGTTATTATTTATACCTCGACAAGATGCATTATTGTTTCGAGTCATTATTCTTGACCCATCTAACATACATCTTTAAGATGGGTCAAATGACTCGAAACATTGATGCATAAAATATCAAAAGTAGGGATATTGGTAAACAAAATCACAATGATAAACTAAGTATTTATTATCCTTTTACAGAGTGGATACGATGTCAAAACTTTATTTATTATATATCTACATGTGAACTTGTTTTCTGAATCCTATGACATTTTTATACAAAGATGTTTTAAGTCATTCTTTATACATCGACAAGATGCATTATTGTTTCAAGTCATTATTCTTGACCCATCTAACATACATCTTTAAGATGGGTCAAATGACTCGAAACATTGATGCATAAAAATATCAAAAGTAGTGGTATTGGAAAACAAAATCACAATGATAAACTAAGTATGTCTTATTCTTTTATAGAGTGGATAGTATGTCAAACTTTCTTTATTATATATCTACATATGAATTTGTTTTCTGAATCCTTAGACATTTTTATACAAAGATGTTTTAAGTCATTCTTTATACATCGACAAGATGCATTATTGTTTCAAGTCATTCTTCTTGACCCATCTAACATCCATCTTTAAGATGGGTCAAATGACTCGAAACATCGATGCATAAAATTATCAAAAGTAGTGGTATTGGAAAATAAAATCACAATGATAAACTAAGTATTTCTTATCATTTTACAGAGTGAATACTATGTCAAACTTTCTTTATTATATATCTACATGTAAATTTGCTTTCTTAATCCTCGGACATCAGACATTTTAAGTCATTCTTTATGCATCGGCAACATGCATTATTGTTTCAAGTCACTCTTCTTCACCCATCTAACATCCATCTTTAAGATAGGTCAAATGACTCAAAACATACATTCATACAAATATAAAAAAATAATGGTTTTAGAAAACAAAATCACAATGATAACTTGCTTTAGTCTAAAATCTTTAGATCTATATGATTACCTATCGACACTAGTTTTGTGCCTAACCAACATAGCAAGATTCTTTATGAAATGCAACAACGTCAATAATGAGTAGTATGATTGTTAAACAATTCTTTTTACGTTTTTTAATTCGCTAAAAATTTGAAATAAAAAAAGCGACATATTTTTTTGTCTTTATTAAAATTTCCGTAAAAAATCAAAATAATGGTGAAAAATAACAATAATCTTTTTATTAAATTATAATAATTTTACCACTAAACCATAACCCAATTAACATTGAAAATCAATATTTTTCTTTCATTCCCCTTAAATTTCTATCATCCCTCATGTTAGATTTTGATTTGTAGTTGACTGCTCTCATCACTTGTCCCTATGGTATGCCCTCTCAGTCATGTCTTGTCGGGTCCACCTGTCTATGTGATGGTTCCCTGTCTATGTCGGTCCCCTAGACGCTTCGGTCCCGGGTCATGTCGCATGGCACTCTTGGGTTAATTTGTCGGTGTAACCTTTCCATCATCCTTCTCTAGTGTTCATACAAGTGTTGGACACTGAAAGCTCATAGACATCTTTGGTCTTCGGCAACGTACCCACTATTATTAGTGTTTTCACATTCTCCAAAGTGAAAGACTTTCCCTCGTTTCACATTTTATGTTGAAAGGTTTAAAACTCCACTCAACCCGATTAGGAAAACAACCTTTAACATATAAAAAAATTCGAGAATAGTGTAGTATTTAGCATGTTTTTTAATTTTATAGTAGTTAGTATATTTTAAAAAGGAGTAGGATAATTTTGTAGTAATTTTTTTTATTTGGTTGAAATCTTATAATTGATTTGGCTTTTTTGGACCATCTAGTTTAGTTTAGAATAAGATAAAACTTTTAGTTATGTTAATTTTGTGATAATATTTTTTTTTATCTAATAGAAATTTGATAATTTAACAAGTTAATTGATCAATTCAAAATGTTACGTTAGGGAAAAAAAAATTGGGGACAAAATTTCATGCATGAAACTTGAATCATGTAAAATTTAGAATAGTTTTGAAATTTTGACTAGATTCAATTTTATTTGGTAGAAAATAGTTTTTTAACTACACAATTAACTTAATTCTTTTTTAAAGAAAGGGTGCATAGGAATGTTGCAATTTATCAAGGATGGATATATAAGACAATGCAAGAAAGGGTTTGTATTGTTTTTGGTGTGAAGTTGTGATCAAAGTAGGAGGTCATCATCAAATAAGGTAGGTGGAAGCAAAAATCTTGTCCTCAATCTTATTTGTTAGTTTTAAATTCAAATCACGCCACTAAGGTGCAAATGTGAATATGACTTGTAGAAAGGGAGGTGTCACTAACATGGTAATGATAATTCTTAAGACTTTTAAGTGAGATTGAATGGTAATAGTTTATATCGATACATGATCAAACATGAAATAAAGAAATTAGCTTCTCTACATTAATAAAGTCTTGTTAAAATCACAATGTTATTAAACATGGACATATAATGCATGGGAGAACAAGTGAGCTTATCCTCTAATTTCACAAATGCAGGTAGGAGTATCAATCCACGGCTTTCCTGCTTCATTTCTTGAATTGTGTTTACATTTAATACAATAGTTGATGGATATTTTTTCCCAATCCTCTATAATATTATAAAGAGAAAAATCCAACAAAAAAACCTCAATCACATTTGTTATTAACCATTTGACAAATATTATTGGAGTAAGTTAGATAATGGACAAACTCAACATCTTTTATGTTCAAGTTCTTTCCCAAATATAGTAAGAATGTTACTAGAAGTTATAGTTCCACTTAATTGATTAGAACGTTGCCCTTGGGGGTTTTGGCCCATTTTAAGATGACCCAGGTCATCAAAATTTTGAAAGGATAAGTATCTCAAAAAAGAACTTTACCTCAATGAATAAAATAAACTAACAAAAAAAAGAGTTTATCTACTTTTTACTTTAGATATTTACCCTAGATATTATATTACATTTAAATTGAAATTAATACTAATATGTATTATTAATGAGAAATAGGTTAATCCTACTCTAATTGTTATATAATATTATTTATAAAAAATATAGAAAGCATAATATTAGACACCATCACATTTTCAACTTAATAGAAATAAGTAGCATATAATTATATATTTTAGATGAAGTTAGATGTTTTGCAACTATCATAATTTTATAAATTTGAATTTTTTAATTACTCAAAATAACATGAATGGATATCGGTTATTTTAACTTGAAATTTAATACGAATAATTTTGGATTGATGGAATTACATATATCAAATTTTCACATTGCACAATCTTCTTGTAATAAGGGTACTCGTGGGTGTTGAATCAATTTCTATATAAATATAACAATTTTATCAATCCAAAATTTGAATTTTGGCAAAGTTTGCACAGTTTGATTCCGATGATGACAAATAGGAAAAATCCAAATCCATGGAACATTAACCTTCTTTTAAAATTTTGACATTTTCTAGATGAAATGTTTGATCTCGATTGCATATATGTTTTTACTTGAAAGGAACCTTGTTTATTTCAATTTTCGATAACAAAACATGTTTTACTCGAAAGGGACCTTGTTTATTAAGATTTTTGTTTTAATTTAAATAAGTCATTTGCAAATTTTCATAGATTTTAACAAAAGTATTGGGTTGTGAGTGTAAATAGCTTAATAGATTTTAACATGGAGTTTGTCAAACTTGTTTATAGGAATTGATGGTTGAGATTCTTTGAGGAGAGAAGGTGTGTGGTTGCAATTATTTTAAGGTTTTTAAATGCAATATGGTAGTAAAAAAACTTGTGATATTTTCTCTCCCAACACTTTTAGTAACTCTTAGTTTTCATTGTCTGTAGGATATTGGAAATAAGATTGAATTAGACAAGATCAAAGCACTAACACTAGAAGACAAGGGTGGACATTTAGACGAGAAAATAATTTTTTAGCATTATCTAGAGTGAATCCAATTTTTCCATCAAACAAAATTTCTTTACAAGTCTATTTACAAAAATAAAAAAATCAAACTAAGATTGTAGTACAAAGATAAGTGGATAATGATTTTTTTGAAAACAAGTAGTATTAATGTTTTGAGAAGGCTGCAATTTTAAGAAATCAGTATCCATAATTGCATGTCTTCAAATAAAAATCTAATATTGTTGTATAATAGAGAGGTACGCAATAGTTTAAACATGCTACAATTTGGAGCTTTTTCAATAATATTTTTTCAACAATTTTTGTTAGGGGTATTTGAGGGTGTTGAATCCATTTATGCATTCAAAAATGCAATTTAAGAAATGAAATATTACAATTTGACCAAAGATTGTATAGTCGAATTTTAATGATGATAGCTAGAAAAAGCCCAAATCGTGTAATGTCTACTTCGAGAGGTATTTCCATTACTACAAGCTCAATTCTAATGATAAAACATAATGCATTTGAAGATGCTAATTAAAAACAAAGGTTCAAAGTTAAACTTATGACTGTGCATTCTTTTGGAACATGGAATTTTGTTTGGAACGTGTCTTTTAGATTTTCAAATAAAGTTGCATAGAATGTATTTGAGAATTGAATTTGGACCAATGATGAAAACTTCCACAATTTAATCGATTAATTTATTATTATGGACGTTAAATATACTTCGTGTTGGGAAGATAAATGATCACTCTATATAAGGATTTTGGAATTAACTTAGGAAGAAGGCTAAAATTACAGTTTTGAATTGTTGCTATCATTCTTTTTAGTGCAGAAATGGATTCAACACCCTTTAATACCCTTAGTGTAACTTGGTTTTTCAATGTTAGTGATAGATATATTCAATTTTATCCATCCAAAATTATTATTGCCAGATCTCAGGCAAAAAAATCTAGTTTCCTTTCCTATTATTTTGAATTATAGAAATTGAGCCAATTCACATTTAACGCTTCAATTGTGATTAATGGAGTAAGTTAAAAATTGGACAAACTCCACATTTCCAACAAGTTTTTTTTTTTTGTTTCTCAACAAGGTAAAGTCCCAACCTAATCCATTCATTTTTTTAGAATCTAATTAATTTAAGTCGTCTTAAAATAGGCTAAAATCCTTAAGGACAAAGTTACATAATCAAACTTCCCACTTTTCTTACCCAATGAACATTTTTTCATGTGTGAAATTTAAGAGACTAAAAACTAATAATTGATCACCTTTTGATAAATAATTTTTTTATAATATTTTTTATGAAAATATTTATAAAAATAATAGCTCTTCTACTAATATAATGATGGTTAATTAATTAATTACAAGATAAATAAATATTTTTATTCAACTACCTTTTTCTCTTAAAATAATATTTATATTCAACTACATTTTTCTTCATAAAATATGCTATATAGATACATATACATAAAAATAATACTCATAATAATATTTAATATTTTAAAATATTTTCATAAGTTTAAAATATTTTATTCTTCCTTTTTATCCTAACATTTATTTAACTCACAATTTTAAAAAGACAAATGAAAATTCTATCATTTTATTTTATTAACCAAGCATGTTGATATAATAAAGGTAGTGACAAGACAAGACCTTACCCTTTTTTAGTTTATCAAATTCTTTAAACTCGAAAGAAGTGATGTCCCATCATTTTTTTCCTCATTCCTTAATTCACGCCTTTATGACTAAGAATTCCATGCTAAACCTAGACCTAGGAGTATCCAAGAGGTATCCCAAGTGAATTGTTATGAATGGCACTGTAACTCAAATCAATCCATGGATAAGGATTCCACGCTACACCTCCGATCTCCATAGAGGTATCCAAGTGTTTTGTCACCATAGCCGATCTTGATTAACCATGCAATATTATGTGAAAGCATAGCACAAACACAGGGGAGAGGATACAAATTATTGAAGGGGTGTAAAGTTGTATGGAATTTAAGTGAAAGTATATAGATGGAGATGATAAATATTATTGAATGGTGTGTAAAGTTAGGTGGAATTTATCTAAATGTATATAGATAGTGTTGATAAGTAATATATAACGTGTGGTTATTGTATACTGTAATAATGTTGGTAATTTACATGGTTGGATTCCATTTGTAATATTGATGTTGTTGGTAATTTACATGGGTGGATTCCATTTGTAATATTGATGTTGTTGGTAATTTACATGGTTGGATTCTATTTGTAATATTGATGTTATAACATATAAGTTTGTGAGGCAATGCTATGTGTTGACATATGTTGTATAATAGGATACTAAATTTTCTACAACTTAAAAATTGTGTTGGATGATACCTTCATTACGACAAATAAAAAGACAAGTTACTAATGTTTATAAAATAATAATATAATTTCATAAAATGACTAATTTTATTGAGTAAACATTAATCACTCTAACACCACCTCTTAATCATTACTTCATTGACTATAACTTTAAATATTTATATAAATTAATTGAACTAAATAATAATATAATTTCATAAAATGACTAATTTTATTGAGTAAACATTAATCACTCTAACACCACCTCTTAATCATTACTTCATTGACTATAACTTTAAATATTTATATAAATTAATTGAACTTCTTTACCTAATTTCTTATATTTATAGTTTTCTTTATAGAATTATTACAATCTGATCTTAATCATTGGATTCATTATGTAGCAACAATATAGCTTATCGTGCTTATTTTATTGATCATAATTTTGCATGTATATATAAATCAATTGATCTTGTTCACCTAATTTCTTAAAATTATAGTTTTCTTTATAAAATAATATCACAATTTGATCTCAATCATTTGAATCATTATGTAGCAACAATATAGCTTATCGTGTTTAGAGCATGGATGGAACATTGAATTCATCACAATATAGTTAACATAATGAAGTATGGCCGGTTGATAATTCCACCAACAACAAGTTTATTAATGACGTGTACTTAATTTTTATAGATTAAAGTGCAACTATATATGTCACTTGTGCATTCACGAAAATAACATGATTTTGGAGTAAATTTCATCTCATTTTGTGAACTTACACATTCAATATCTATTTACCTTATAAGTTGAATGTAAATATCTTCAGTGTACCTATCATAATCAATGATTCCCTTCACATATCTCAATAACCTTTTTACAAACATTATAGGATGTGGTATTGGGTGAAGTCTTGAACATTACCAACATACCAATTGAAGAAATCATGAATTCATCACAATATAGTTAACATAATGAAGTATGGTTGGTTGATAATATCCACCAACAACAAGTTTATTAATGCCATGTACTTAATTTTTATAGATTAAAGTGCAACTATATATGTCACTTGTGCATTCACGAAAATAACATGATTTTGGAATAAAATTCATCTCATTTTGTGAACTTACACATTCAATATCTATTTACCTTATAAGTTGTAAATATCTTCATTGTACCTATCATAATGAATGATTCCCTTCACATATCTCAATACCCTTTTTACAAACATTATAAGTTGTGGTATTGGGTAAAGTCTTGAACATTACCAGCATACCAATTGAAGAAATCAATTTTAGTTTATTGTTAGCCATATCTAACTCCCCAAATCTATATATATAAACTCTCTTATTAATAAATCTTCATGACATACAATCCATCATTCCAAATTTCAAAAGTATATGTTTTATACCTATCTTAATTACCCTAAATATATAATCTAAATGATCAAAATTATTAATTATGTTATATTACAATTACCAAATAAATTACAATAAAAAAGAGTTTTTATAAATAATAAATTAAAATACAAACACAAACACATATTATGTTAAGTAAGCATATTGAAATTATTACAAAATTATACAACTTAAATATCAAATATAACAAACTTAAATAATTAAATAAATAAATTATAACAAATAAAAAATCATAAAATATCTAAATATAATTTAGATATCCTTTTATTTAAAAAATTTAAAATATAAAAATAATATAATACAATATAACAATTAACAAATTAATACATCAAACCTCAATACAACTTAATACATCAAACCTCAATACAACTTAATACATCAAACCTCAATATGCAGGCTATGAATACATAATCCCGAATCCTCTCGAGAGTCCTACTTCGACCTTGAAGCAATTGATTAATAATGTTGTTGGATCCATGTTGATTTAAAGTATCCACTAAGGACACATACCAAATTATTATATATTAACTTTATTGGACACCAAGCCACTGAAATATCGCAAACAACAATGCCAAAACTTTGGTTGACTTCTAATATTTTAAATTCAAACTGTAAACCAAAGTAAGGAGCACATGCAACAATGAACAACGATATGAAGAAAATGGAAAGTAACTTTGTTCATCCCATGTTTCCATTCCATGGGATGGAAAAGTAACGTTGCTCATTCCATGTTTGCATTCCATTAATAAAGGAGATGATATGGTTGATGGCTTTCCTTTTTCTATATGACTATTGATCTTCCATTCAACTATTTGTTTAGTGGAACATATACAACATTACATTCACTTGGTACAAATTACTTTATATTGTCACTCCATTATGCATAAAATACTTTCACACTTTAATACATTAGACCTTAATAGCCTCAACAATGGTTTTACTTAAGTCACATGTCAACTTTGTCAATAGTGAGATTTAGTTGATAGTGTTTTTGTTGATGTTTTCAAGGAATTAGTATGTGTTAATACAATAATGTTTTTTCTCCAATGGAAAAATGATCATAACTCAAATTTTGTTAAAAAGTTTGAACTATATTGTTCATTTGGCAAAAGAATCTTACATATAACTTCATCATGTATTGCTTGCATTGCAATAATGTCTTCCTCAGATTTTTTGTTTTGTATCATTATATTATAACATCTATTAATCATCTGTGTTCAAAATCTATTCTTTAAAACTGTTCAGAGTATGTTTCTACGCGAGTGATGATGAATTTTCAATGAAATGTGACTAATGACATGTTGTATATCAAGGATAGGTTGTGATTTAATATAACATAACGATGAATAAGAATTTGTTGTGACAAATAATATTATGAGTACTCGTATGGTCATAATCAAGGTTTATGAATATATATTATTATCTAGAGTCAAATTAATACATATATCACGAGTCCCTCTTAAGTAGTCATGGACTTCATTGCATTAGAGATATAAATGTTGGTTTTGCATTAGATATATGTTGGTGATGATATAACTACATTTAACATGTTGTCCACTAAGAAGGAAATTTTTGTTTCACTTGCCCAAGGGTGAAGAACTAGGTATTTGTAGGGAACTATCTATTTGACGATATATATATATATGATTTTCATGAATGGTTTGATTTATTACTTGGTTGGAAAGTGATGGCATTTTGTATTTAAGATTGATGTCAACTAGAATATTTTACAATATAATGCTCTACTCAAGACATGGAGGATTGTAAGGTTGTAAGAGCTCTACATTAAAAAATGGATGTTCCTATTTGAATTCATGCTGGTGGTTGTGCATAAATGTTAGGTCTTCATGTTAGGTGTTGATATGGATTATTTAGGGAATGAAATGAAGGTAACAATATAAAATGGAAACACTCAAACAAATATTTTGTAGAGAGCACAATAGTATAGTAAAACCCAAATTCTATTAATGAATGGAATGGAAAAACATTGTAAACTACAAAAAAATATAAACTATCTCGGGTGGTGGTAGCTTATCTTTGAAGAGAGATGTGTTGGCTACACTCATTTACAAGAGTTGATTACAAAGAGACGGAAAATGGATTTTTATCATAAGTACAAATCCAAAGAGGAAACAAACTTAAGCATTAAAAAACCTAACCCTATGAGATGAAGCACTAAAAGGATTTGCAGGCCCTGAGGTGGCTAGGTGATAAGTCAACTTCCCGAGGTGGCTAGGTGATAATTCAACTTCCCAAGGGCACAAATTTTGCATACGATATCCAGTTAGGGTGCATGATAGATCATTGGAAAGAACTAACTAATAAGTACAACTTTTGGTTGGGGCCAAGATTACCTCGAATGGCCAAAAAAACATTGTTTAGGGCCTCAAAATGGCCTCGGAAGTTTGGGACCTGAAAAACCATAAAACTTTGCCAAGAAGATGGAGAACCATTGTAACTCAATGGAACAAGTGGTTGGCCAACAATACCCACCTAAAACAATCCTCCCCCCTTAGGGATAAATGGTCCCCATTACGTCAAGTTCCTCCATCAGATGGGGAACATTCTATTGAATTTTACTCTTGGTGAGCCACTTTCCCTGGTGAAAAAGATGTCATGTTCCAACAATCCAATACAGTTGTTAGGAACCCATGTCTTTACTTTGTTAGTATATTTTTGTTGGACGCATATGCTTTGTAAGTCGTCCTGTAGTATTTGTTGATCCATAGTTTGTGTTATTGTTGTTTGGCGCATATGCTTTGTAAGTCGCCCATAGTATTGTTGATCCATAATTTATATTGGCCCATGGTTTTGACCCATAGTATTGGCGCCTAGACTTAGTATATAAGTGTGTGTTGAGGCCTATGAATGCACCGTGAAGTTATTTTGTATTGAGCTTGCTCAAAGGAGGTTTCCCCCTCGAAGTGGACTGCGATCAATAAAAATATTCTATGATCTGATATATCGTGTATTCATCAATTAATTGTTGCAGGTTCTTCTCATCTGGTACCAGAGCACTTTCTTGGGCTCGTTGGGTGAAATTTCTGCCAAATTTTTTTTCCGCATCTATTGCAAGTTCGGATCTTGGAATAATCCCTATCCGCTTAACTGTGGGAAGTACTTGGGCATAATACCTAAAACTCATTGTGAGGAGTACCAAAGGAACCCTAAAGTAGCTGGCCCATTGAGAGGACCTGCCAGCGAAAAGGGAAACAACCCCTACCTAATTGACTAGTTCCCACCCGTAAGGTAAACCAAGAGCTGTCGTTTGTGGCAAAGCGGTTATTGATTTTACCTGAGTCATGGAGTGAGGGGTAATGCCCCAATACGCAAGCCGTCAGACAACATTGGTGGCCGAATGAATCCCCTGAACCGTTAGGAAGTCGAGCATACTTGGGGTCCATATCTATTTTCAGCTGCAAAATCGCAGATTTTCTCTGCCCAAAAATGTTGTCGATCACTTCCGCACTGTTGCAGATCCCTCTGTTTCTGATCACTTTCGCGTCATTGCAGATCTATCTGTTTCAGATCACTTTTCGCCATACCTCCCTTGTTTTTACTTCGTTTCCCTTGAAACTTCCGTGACACCCCTGTAATCCCATTCTGCTTATTTCATTCCTGAGGACCCTATCCCAAATTCCACTTCCCAAAGCCTGAAATCCCACATTTGTCTATTTTTAGGGTTTTCCATAACTTCTTTGGATTTCACCCAATCGCTTTCAAATTTTACCATAGAGTTCCTTTCCTAATTCCACTTCTTTGTCCCTCTCTGCCAAATTTTCTCATTCTTTCACTCCGCTTCTGCAATCCTCCTTTTCTGCTTCCCTGTCCATTCGACAATGTCCAAAACCTAGTGAAACCCAAATTACCCTTCTGTTTTTTTTCCCAAATCCAGATTTTCCTTTATTGAAGCAGTTTTTGTTTTTGTTTTTCTACCCACTCAACCAAAAAAAAAAAAAAACTCCTGGTTATGGTTGTCACCCGCGCATGAGCAAAAACCATGGAAGAAGCACTTGCAGCCATCCAAGCCAAACTCCAGGATCTGGATGAAAAATTTCTCGGCCTCCATCTTGAGCATTCAACCATGAACAACAAACGACAGTCCGAGTCTTCATCAAACAATGGGTTCTCTTCTTCCAGCAATTTCTGTGGTTCGAAGCTTGATTTTCCTTGCTTCAATGGTACTGATCCGACTGGATGGATCTATCCTGCAGAACAATATTTCAGTTTGCATAATACTTTTGATGTCAACAAAGTTCCACTTGCATCCTTTCATTTGGAGCAGGAAGCTCTTCAATGGTACCGTTGGTACATCAAGGCTCATGAAGAGCGAAAATGGACAGATTTTGCCAACTCCTTTTGCAACGAGTTGGTCCTAGTGCTTTTGATGACTTCACAGGATCCCTCACTAAACTTCGCCAAATTGGCATTGTGAGAGAGTACCAAACCGAATTTGAGAAACTAGCCAACCACACGGAAGGATTGCCTGATGAATTCTACCGGAGTTGTTTTATCAGTGGTCTAAAGGATGCAATCCGCTCTAAGGTCAAAATGTTATGTCCGAACCAAATGATGGAAGCCCTGAAGTTGGCTAAGTTGGTAGAAGACAAGATTGCATCCCAACAACACTCCAAACCCACTTTTGTTCCCTTCCAAAATATGTGTTCTCAATGACATCCCATCCGGCCAGCTCCTAGACCAACTACTATCAAGCATTTGTCTGAAACCGAGATGCAAGCACGCAGATAAAAAGGGCTTTGTTATAATTGTGATGAGAAATTCACTCGGGGACATATATGTGTTCAGCAAAAGCTCTATCTCTTGGATATGGATTCTCCGCCTGCCTCTGAAATTGGTAAAGAAGCTCCAAATACAATGGATGCTCAGGTCGACATTCCGGAGCCTCCTATTGAACCTCCGTCTCAGGACGACTAGCCATATATATCTCTCCATGCTTTAGCTGGAATCACCACCCCCAAACCATGCGGGTCAGGGGTTACTTCAAGAAGCTTCCTCTTACAATACTCATTGATTCTGGTAGCACCCATAATTTCATTGACCCTCGGATCGCCAAACAGGCTGATTGTTTTATCCATCCTTGCTCCAACTTTGAAGTCATGGTTGCTAATGGGGGCACCTTACCTTGCAAAGGGAAGTGTCGTAATGTGTGTATCTCTATGGGAGATTATAACCCGCGCTTTGACATGTTTTCCTTGACCTTAGGCGGATGTGATATGGTTTTGGGCACTCAATGGCTACACACACTTGGCCCCATCTTAAGGGATTTTGCTGAACATTGGATGCAATTTTTCCCCAATGGACAAAAACACACATTGACAGGCTTACAACTAGGGTCTCTCAGCCTCATCAGTTCACATCACATGGAAAAACTCCTTAAGAAGAGTTCACATGGTGTCATCGCTCAGATCCATTCCATTCAGATGCAACCATCAGCGGTCTCCACTACTCCTTTGGATCTACAACAAATAATGGATCGATATACATGTGTCTTTGTTGAACCAGTGGGATTGCCCCCTTTAAGGCCAGAGACCATCATATTCAGCTCCTTCTTGGAATCGTTCCTCCCAACATCAGGCCCTATCGCTACCCATTTCACCAAAAAAAAGAGATTGAAATGCTCGTTCGGGACTTACTGAAGCAAGTTATTATTCGCCCAAGCACTAGTTCCTTCTCTTCACCAGTTCTTCTTGTCTGCAAAAAATATGGGTCATGGCGTCTCTGCATTGACTTCCAAGCACTTAATCACCTCACTATTAAGGATAAGTTTCCAATTCCTGTTGTTGATGAGCTTCTTGATGAGCTTCATGGTGCTCATTTTTTCTCCAAGTTGGATATTCGTTCTGGGTATCATCAAATTCGGGTTCATGAGGATGATATCCCTAAAACAAATTTCCGCACAGATGATGGCCAATATGAGTTTTTTGTCATGCCCTTTGACCTCACTAATTCTCCTTCCACATTCCAGGCCTTGATGAATAAAATATTCTGGCCCTACTTGCGGGAATTAATTCTGGTATTCTTTGATGATATCCTCATCTACAGTAAAACATGGGCTAAACATCTCCAACATCTGGATCTTGTAATGAAAATTTTCTTTGACCATCATCTCCACGCCAAACAATCTAAATGTGTTTTTGTACAGAAGGAGGTCGAGTATCTCGGGCACATTATCTCAGCACAAGGGGTTCGCGTGGATCCTGCCAAAATCGCTGCCATGAGCAATTGGCCGCATCCTTAGACACTCAAGACCCTTCGTGGTTTTTTGGGGTTGACTGGATACTACCGCAAGTTTTTCAAGGATTATGGGAAGATTGCAGCTCCATTAACTGCTCTATTGAAAAAGGATTATTTTACATGGACACATGCTACTGAGTGTGCATTTGACAAACTAAAACAAGTTATGTGTACTACACATGTTCTAGCTATGCCTGATTTTTCCAAGCCCTTCACTATTGAGAGTGATGCTTGCGGCAATGGACTTGGTGTTGTTCTCCTTCAAGATGAACACCCCATTGCGTTCACCAGTAAATCCCTTTCAGGTAAGAATTTAGCTGCCTCTACATATGAGAAGGAAATGATGGCTATTTTGCATGCAGTACAGAAGTGGCGACCATACCTATTAGGGAATCATTTCTGCATCAAGACTGATCACCAGAGTCTGAAATATTTCCTGGAACAACGTGTATCCTCCCCAGCACAACATAAATGGGTTAGCAAACTCATGGGTTATGACTATGAGATCACTTACAAGAAGGGTAAGGACAATATTGTGCCGGATGCTCTTTCTCGCACATTTGATGACCAAGGTTCTCTTTCAGGTATTTCTATGCCTGTTCCAAATTGGTTTCAATTTGTTCAACAGGGCTATGTCAATGAATCTTCATTATATCAAATCATCCAACGCTTGGCCAACAACCCTTCTGTTGTACCACATTACTCTTGGGATGGTGCTTCCCTAAGATACAAGGGTCGTCTGGTGCTTCCCCAGAGCACAGATCTTAACAGGATGTCTTCTATGAACTCCATGCTTCTCCATCGGTAGGGCACTCTGGGTTCCTCAAAACGTATGAGCGAGCACGACGTAACTTCTTTTGGCATGGCATGAAAAGGAAAATTCAACAGATGGTGGCTTAATGTGATACCTGCCAGTGCAATAAGGGTGAAATGACACTCCTTCTGGGATTGCTCGAACCCTTGTCCATACCTACCCAGATTTGGACAGATATTTATATGGATTTCATTAAAGGACTCCCTAAATCTGGAGGGAAGAAAGTGATTTTGGTTGTGGTTGATCACCTCTCCAAATATAGTCATTTTTGTGCTCTCGACCATCCCTATACAGCCTCCTTAGTCGCTCAAATTTTCCTGGACCAGATCTTTCGTCTTCGTGGCATCCCTTCTTCTATTGTCTCGGATCGTGATGCGACTTTCACCAGTCATTTTTGGACATAACTATTTCACCACATTGGCACCAAACTGAAGATGAGTTTAGGGTATCACCCACAAAGAGATGGTCAGACTAAAATTATCAATAAATGCTTCTCTCTCGCTCTATCAAAGAGGTCTTAATTCAATGGCATGGCATGCAACCAGAGGATGCTACATGGGAACCACTCCTTCAGATTCAACAACAATCTCCACATCTAAAGCTTTGAGGACAAATATTTTTCTAAGGGGGAGGGGATTTTAGGAACCCATGTCTTTACTTTGTTAGTATATTGTTGTTGGACGCATATGCTTTGTAAGTCATCCCGTAGTATTTGTTGATCCATAGTTTGTGTTATTGTTGTTTGGCGCATATGCTTTGTAAGTCGCCCGTAGTATTGTTGATCCATAGTTTGTATTGGCCCATGGTTTTGACCCATAGAATTGGTGCCTAGAATTAGTATATAAGTGTGTGTTGAGGCCTATGAAGGAACCTTGAAGTTATTTTGTATTGATCTTTCTCAAAGGAGGTTGCCCCCTCAAAGTGGCCTGCGATCAATAAAAATATTTTGTGATCTGATATATCGTGTATTCATCAATTAATTGTTGCAGGTTCTTCTCAATAGTTGGATTCTATGTTGGTGAGTGCCCTTCATCTTAGTGTCTGTGATCCAGTCGACTGTCACCTACTCAATGTAGTTAGGATTGAGATTTGCAGGGGACAAGTGCTTAGCTACCTCTGAGGTGTTTAAGAGAGGTGGAAAATATGGTCGAAGTAGCTCCACATTAAATATAGGGTGTAAGCCAAGGAAAGGGGGAATACTTAACTCAAAATCATTCTTATCTACAACCTTGGTGATGGTGTAAGGCCCATGTCAGAGTGGGAATAGCTTTCAATGGGGTCTTGTGATGTTCTCTTTCTCCAAATACAAACATACTTTATCTCCCACTTGGAACTTGTGTGGAACCTGATGCTAATTGTGGCATTGCTTATACTTAGCATTGGATTTCTACAAAATAGCATGAATTTGTTGTTGGATGTGATGGATCCATTCAAAAAATTTGGTTTCTCAATCAACCTATGTTTGAGCATAGGAGGGTTCATCTTGTGTAGAAGCAATGGGTAGCACTACATCAATTATGGCTAATGTCTATAAACCCAAGCACACTTGAAAGGGGATATGGCCAATAGAGCCATGAAGGGATCTATTGTATCTATGTTGAACATAAGGAAGACTCTCATCTCAAACGCATGGATGTTTGGAGTTATACATTCTTAGTATGTGCACAATCATCCTATTAAATACCTCTATCTATCCATAGGTTCGAGGTTGGAAGGGAGTCGATTTGGTCAGCTTGGTGACCATCATCAACCATAGGCTAGACTAGAAAGCAGTCAAGAATCTCCTTCCTTGATCTATAATAATGGTCTATGGGAGTCCAAAGTGAAACCAAACATGCACGAGGAATAACTTATCACTAGATTGAGTGTTTGACCTAGCAGTGCAGAGTCACACATTTACGTGAGGAAAAGGTATATTTTTATTCCTCTACAATCTTGTCCACCTACTTCTTCTATGTAGAGAGGCCTCATGCTAAGTCTATGGCGATGGTAGTGATTTTCCCTCCAAATTCTAATCTAACTAGGAAGAGGAAAAATTTCCAAGTCTGAGAGATTACCTTCTAACACCGCTTTGCCGAGATCAAGGACACTGTAGTAGGTGGAACTACCTTGGGTACCCTTTAGAGTTGGCCTCCTAAAGTAACAATGAAACTACGGGGCTTGGAATCATAAACAACATGATGTTTCCACATATAAGGTTGTCCTAGAAGAACACCACAAACTTAAAGTTGGGAAACATCACACTGTACCTCATCTTTTGAAGGGATTAATGCCATAAGATAGGTGGCATTGCTAACTGATGTAGATATCTCTTCCTTGGATCAACCAACTGATGGTATATTGTTGGGGGTGTGGAATTATATAAAAATTGAATCTCTTGATGACCTCAACCAAGATCGGGTTATTCTTCTTATCACTATCAATAATGAAATATAGCAGAGTCCCCTTCACCCACATTTGTGACTGGAAGAGCCGCTTCCCTTCCTTTGGATGGATATTTGTAGTGGCAATGGTGGTGATAGGTTCCACGTCAATGATCTGATTTCCTTTATCTTGCTTTGAATTAGAGTCTGGTTCCAAGGATTTCATCTTGGCTAATAGTGATTGTTTCGAGTGACATTTGTTGGTGTTGTGTTAGGGAATTTTATGGAAATCATACCACTTTCTAGTGTCCTTCTTCGACTTCTCGTTACGATTCTAAATACTCAGGGTTTGGACTATTTGTCATGAGATTGGATATCCTTTCTCTATCCTTTGTTCTGTGATTTAGGGCCACCTTTGCTAGGCTTCTGTTGCAGTTGATTTACAAACCCAAACTCCCACTTATTCTTTTGCTTGAATTTTTGCTCAATTTTGAAAGCATATCGATAAGTGGCTCCCAATAAGGAGATGTGCAGGAAATCCATCTATGTTTGGATGTACTTGTGTAGGATACTATGGTACTTTAGGACCAAGTGACTTTCAGAGTATCTGATACCCAACTTTTAGCACAAGGTATTGAACATATTGGTAAACTTTAGCACCATCTAGTCTCTCTCATGGTGTAATTTTATATCGCATGTGTTGGTCATCATAACTTTTGACAGGGTATAACTCCTCCTTAAGGGAATCGAAAAATGCCTCCCAAGTGGGTTCTATCCCATTTGTTGTAGACCCATCTCTAGCATGCCTCTCCTAGTAACCATCCCACCAATATTTGACATGGGGGAGGGACTTAAGGAGTGGGAAGTTGATATTTTCATTGTAGGAAATTTTTTGAATAGAGTTATAACCCTCTAAAATATTTAACCATTTATCCAAAGCATCTGCATCTATTTGCCCTTCAAATGAAGGAATTCCAAAGTTAACTTGTACTTTGAAGGGTGTCTTACCTCTAAAATGGTTGTTGGTTGAAGGTGTCTCTATCATCCTTGGTGTTTGTCGAAGGATTTGGGTGAAGTTATCAATCATCTCATTCCTCTGTTGCATGGGGGATTCCTTGAGCAAAAACTTAATAGGATCTTCTACCCCGTCAGCTCTCTGTCATGTCCCAAAAATTTGCATTAGGTCACAATGGCCTAAGCCCCTTGGCATAGTCATGATAGTTTGTCAAATTGATGCTAAGGCTCAAATAATTGCCAAGCATGATGTCCAAGTTGGTAATAATGAAAAATTAGATCCAAATGGACAAGGTGGGTCACATCAAGAGAAAATTCCCAATTCAAAGTTTGTAATATTCCTGTGAGTATTTTGATCACAGAAGATCTAGGAGATATGGAGAACCTCACAAAATCGAATTAATTTGCAAAACCAGTGAAAAAACTTGAAAAAGGAGATAAATTTACACACAATGTGAGCTTAATCTTTGCATTAACTGACTGTCTAACATGTGAAAATGTTAAGAATAGGTTTTTATTACATCCATGAGAAATTCGAGAGCATTAGTTGGCTCAAGATGAGTGTACAAGTCAAAATTGCCAAATTGGCCTCAATCCCCCCTAGGTGGGTCCAACTCAATCCCAATCATCCCAAACAGTCACGAATTTAGGTCTGAAGGTGGTTGAAGCATGCTGGGTCATTAATTAGGCCAAGGCAGGCGTGGGTGAGCAAGTAGAGGAGTTTGGGAGGACCAAGGGAGCAATAAATGCTCCAAATCTAGCCAAAATTGGGCAAAATCCACCCTAGCGCCCCTAGTCAACTGAAATTCCCCAAATCAAGGAGAGAGGGCGCTCCAGCATTTAATGAGGGCACACTTGTGGACAAAACAGGAGGTTGGGTGAACTGGTTTGCTTGGAAGTGGGTGTGAACACTCTCAAATGTGGGTATTTGACCAATTAAAGTCACCTAGTCCAAACTATGGTGTAATTAAGCACATGAGCAATAAAAATTTGACTATGGTTATGGACTATGGTACTAAGTATGGATTACTGTTCTAACAATTCCCATCCAAATGAACTATCATGGAGGAAAATTACTAGTTCCCTAGGTTGGGGGTGGAAGCATTAAATGTTGGAGTAAAGGAGCTACAAGACCTAAAATGACCTTAGACTCACAGATTCACATTAAATGGGTCAATTAAATAATAATACAAAGAAAATAAGGTGGCATTGGATCATGAGGACACATAAGAGGTTGTGGGACCCACATGTGGCAAGATTCCTCACTACACTTGGCATGATTCTCTCACCAATTTGAGTTCAAGATGAAGGGTAACATACTTGGGGGATTTTAATAGGTATTATTCATGGCATGAGTCATGTAAGGTCGAATTGGAGTGGAAGAATAACTCCCATGGAAGAGGAAGAGGCATCTTAGAAGAATTGTGACACTTGGAGCTAGATTCCCTAACTCCTATGACAATAATGATGAAGATTCTATGAAACCTATGGAAAAGTTTAGACCTGATTGCTGACATATGAAATATATAACATGTCAGGGATAAATATCCTCCAAGAGGGTGCACAAGGGAGTTATGGAATCCAATAATCTTCCCCATTCGAATTGAGGGAAGATGGAGACTACGAATTGTTGGACAAGTGGCACACATTGGAATCTCTTCCCAACTTGAGTTGGCATGAATTAATATTTTGGAAGGAATTCGACCCATGGAGGACTTGAGAAGTTTATAAAAGACACGAACAAATAAGTGAAGGATATTTTGATCATTTTTTATTTGCATCTTTGCAATTTGGAGAGCTTCTAGCTTGTCCATGCTAGTGGAGTGTTTACTCTACTTGCCTTAGTACCAATTTCGAGGGTGAAAGATTACCATCCTAATTGGAAATTGGAGAGGCCATTCAGACCTTTCATTTGGAGCTGCAATGCATTTATTTATTTCAGGTTGAATCTACAGGGAAGCTTGTGATTCTTTCTTCTTCAACTTGTTCCCATCTCTATCTCACATTTATCTGCATATTTTGGCTCTTGGAGGAAGGGCGCACTTGGTGAGATGTTGATCTGTTTGTGAGAGTCCAAGATACTGCATTTATTTGTAATCTGATATATATAATCTTTATTTAATGCTTAGAAGACTCTCAGGTCTAAATACCAAGTGAAACTATGTAAAAATACCAAACAATGCATAAATGGTGCCATTTTCCCTATATCTTGTTGTGAGAGCTTGAAGTTGCTTTATTTCGATTTGTACCAGTTCATATATGTGATTTTTATTATGTATGGAGAGTAATTAATGCAATGAATAAACTTCATATACATTACATAATCCTTTGGAACATAAATCTTGAATTTCATAGCAAGTGGTGAAGTTTCCTATCATTTCCCCCTATGTGAAGACATGTCCACAAACCTCTAATTTATGGGAGTTGCAACAACCTTTAGAAACTGATTAATGATGTATTTGGGTTCCCATTGAAGTACTTTAACTAATCCATGTCTCTATTCTAAAATTTTGGAGGGTCGTACTGCATTTGGGAATCCATTAGTGACCTCTAACCTTGGGGGTTTGAACCTCAAATTTACTAGTAAATTTCCCTATTTTCTCCTGAATTTAAATGAATGTTGTAGAAGTATTTTAAGAGTTTCCAAGGATACATAAGATTCGTTTTTATGTCTCAATACCCTTCAAACAATCTCAGTCCCAATTCGAAATCCTTAGGAGTCTTTTGGAGCCTTCTACCCTTGGGGGTTTCAACATCGATTTTCCTAGTAATTCTGCCTTTCATTCTCTAATTGTAAATGCAACTTGCTGAAGTATTTGGAAAGTTTCCAAGAATATAATATATTATTTAATGTGTCCAAATACATCTCAATCCACTCCATACACCATTCGAAAATATTTGGGATCATTTGGGAATCACATTTCTTTTACTCCCTCTCATCGGTCAATATCCCACATTGCTTGCAAAAACAAGTAATTTTGTGTTCATATGCACCGATCGATAATATATATTTCGATGATATGAGCACTATCATACCTCTCATGGGGTCTTTCACCATGTGACTTGATGCTTAGCACTTAGGCGCTGGCTTGTGTGTTTGTTACTTAAACTTGTGTGTCATGGTTGCAGGTTGCGTGGAGCTAGAGCGTTGGAGTGGGATTTTTGGCCCTCGGGATACAAAGTTTTAAATAAAAATACGGAAGAGCTGTAATATTCCTGAGAGCCTAAAAAATAGAATAACAAAGAGGCTGTGCATAAGACTGAGGGGGTCAATCTTGGTCTAAAAAGACCCAAATTTGATTAAAAAACACTTTTTATTTTTGCCAAAGGGCCCAATTTTTATAAATTTTTGACCAAAATTATAAAAATTAAGACCAAAAATCTCATGTAGTTAATTCACAAACCCAAAAAATGATTTTTAAAATCATAGCTTTCCTTTAAGACAAAATCGAAAATTTGGCATGTGACAACATCTGGCTCCAACTGGGGATTCTCTCCTCCCTGCGAGGTAGAAAATAACCTCGTAGACCAAGTGCCTGACCATTGGGCTACTCCCAAGCTTTCTTGAAACCCTCAACCTACTCTCACCTGTGACCATCAACTGATACCATATTGCAAGCGAATCCCAAACTGCAACCTATAGCCTGGCACCTGTTTCGGACCTGTGAGATGCACCTTGTTCTGATCCTTAACTGAAAATAAAACCAAACTGAAAACTAATCTGACCTACTGCAAACTGAAAAATGCTAAAAAAAATGCTTGCTATGGCGAGCTTATTCACACACTCCTACTCTATCTTGCTGAAAATTACTGCTCAATCAAGTAATATAGAAATGCCAATGAAGCAATCCAGAAGATGGTTAGTCAACTAAAGGATACATTCATCTTTTCCAAGTAAGTATAGAATTTTTGAAAAAGAGATCTCAAGCTTACGCTGAAACTGGTATCCATCATCCAAAAATATTTCAAGATTCACTTTTCCCACTGTTTCCAATAGATACAAAAAGGGATCATGAAAAACACTAACTTCTATGCCTTGTTTTGATTCATCATGCTCAAGATCATTTTCAAATGGAAAAGAACTAGTATGTTTATCTCTCCTATCATCCATATCATATATACTTAATCCTTCATGTAACGCAATAGGACTAAGATTATCTGCTTCATGCACATTATTTTCCTGGTTCTTTGAAATTTCTGAATATGAAATCTAATTCTCTACATGTGCTTCAAAAGAAGTATCAATATGATTCTCAAATGAATCAAGAAAAGCAGATCTCTCTGGACACAAAAATTCTGAAATTGAAAGACATGAGGAAGGGCTCAATTGACAATCCTGGTCTTCTTTTTGATTCAATGACACATGACATGACTGGGAAACATGTTCATCCATCTTGGGAGAAGGAATATGAAAATCAACAACAGAATTATTGATTTCTTCATTTTCAGTTGAGGGGGAAACTAAGTTGAGAGTTTTCCTGACTGTCATGACAATTATCCCCTACTTTACTTTCCCGGTGTTGAAAAAGGTTTTCATGCAAAGCCTCTGTAATCTCATCATCCATGAATACATCATCATCATAAAGGTCTTCCAGGTTTTGAATAAATCTCTCAAAATATTCACAAAATTTTCTACCAGCAACAATAATGGACAAGATTCTTTAAAATGCTCAAAGAATACTGTATAAAAATCCCTTAAAGAAAATAAACTAGCAACTGGTAAATGTTCATACCAGGACCTTGCTTTTCCCTCCAAAGAATCCATAAACATCTTCATAAGACAATCTTCATGCCATTGAAATTTGAGCTTATGTGCATGCATATGAAACTTGATTAAATGCAAAGCAACATTGTCACCTTTCTCATCTTTGAATTTTGGTAGGTAAGTTTGCCAGTCTATGCAGGACATTCGATTTGGAAAACCTGGAATATGAAACCGATGCATAGGATCATACCTTTTTGAAATTGAACCCATCTTGAGACCACGGAGTCACCAGTGAAACTCTATTTTCTGGATTCATCTACCAGTGGAGTCACCTTCCAGTTGAATTTTTGATGTGTGGAGTCGCCATAATAAATTCCGAAATATGGATTCTTCTAAGTTGGATTCGCCAGGTGAAAAATGCATAGCCTACTTGACATCTGACCGTTGTTCACCATCAACCATCAGAGCTTGAAACTTTGTTGTTCTTCCCAGGGAAAATCTGAACCTTCGTTCCTCGACAATGATGCCAAAATGTTAGCACTCATATTTTCCTTTGCTTGTATCAAGGAAACCCCGAGGTAACTATTTCAAACCAACTTTAGATTGTATTATGACCTTATGCAATCAGAGAGGGATCTCTCAATAATCATAAAACTTTCTCACTCAAAGTATTCAATAATAACACTCAGAAGGTCATATTTCTGATAGGAACAAGTTTGTTTTTATAAATTTTGGTAGGACAGACTTGAAAAGAGACAATTGGGAAATGGAGTCAATAAACGGATACTAGTTTGGGCTGCAAGAGATTGGGGTTTGAAAATAACAAGAACATAGGCAGGGTAGTCACCATTTCCTTAGACTTTAGGCATTGCAAGGTGATAGTGGAGAAAGGAAAAAAATCCATTAAAACATAACATCTAACAAGGATGAATTCTATAATAACTTTAGAAGAAAAGAATTAAAAATGTTTGAATCTAATAAACTAGAGCATCAAAGGATTAATTCTAGTTTACATCACTCTCAATCAAACATGAAAGAAAATACAGTTAGGAGTGGGAAATTGGAAATACAATCACTTAAGTAAATCACTTACTAAGAAAATAATGGCACAAGAATATCTGCCTTGTAAGTTTACAAAATTTCCTCTCTGCAACTTTATTAATATCCAGAAATTATCATTACCCAACAGTTATAGTGAAAGACCTCTATCCTCATGAGAGTCGAACCCCTTACAAGTCCTTTTCATTTTCATATATAGGAAACATTACCTCCTAACCCTAAAGACTCGAGATTCCTAGACTTTTCCCAAAATAGCAATTAGTTACAAAAATGTAATGACAGTTGTAACTAAACTGCTAACTTCTAGGAACAAAATTTTAATAGAAAATCAATGTAAACTAAATCTAGAAACTGTTGGTTAGATGTTTTGAATATCTGGAAGGTTGTTGGAGTTAAATCCCTTTGGAATATGAATGTTCTTACACTGTCATCTGCCACCTGTACTCTAACTACCAATTACGCCCTCATTGAATGTTGGAATTGTCACTCAAAATATGGACATATTCTGCAAACCCTCCATCACATGTAATCTGTTTGAGTGGAAATGGTGTTTTCATAATGGTGGAGGGTGGTTTCCTTTACTACTCCTCCAAGTTGCAAAATGTTGTGACGCTTACACGTGGATGATGGTTTTTAATTTCGCACCGATTTTAGAATTGTTAAATTTTGAACAAGTAAGGCTTTGAAATAGGATATCAACTATTCATCCTTTGAAAATATTTAAGTAACTGAAGCTGCCTAGAATTGATCTTCTGTGTTATGGCTACCATCTGTTCTTTTTCTACCTTGGTAAATGCAATAGACTTCCAACTATGCTCTGTTCCTATCTTCGAGCTGCTCAAAATAAAGATAAAGTTACCAGTAGTGGCATGATTTCATGCTCGAATTATGGAAAGATGTTTCCAACTGTTGATAACTTAGGTTTTAGGCACTTGAGATCTCGATAATCCATCCAAGTGTTTTGCTATGCAACATCATCCCTGTTACACATTTCATTTTTGGAGAGGTCCTCTTCATTTCTGTGCATGAACTTCATGAATCCTTCATGATGATTATTATGGTGTGCACAGTTGGGTGTCATGGTCTTTCACATAGCCACCTTTGCCTCTTTATCTTAGTTGACATATATCAACTTTCGAAAAGAATACATGAGGCTTCATGAGTGCTGGTCCACTTTGTACTGCAACAACATTCGACAACTAGTTTCTTATGTAATACATGGATCCCAGCATTGTCTCCATCACTTAAAACCCTCTCAAAAATAGATGATATGCCCTCAAAACATTCAAGAATAAAGGACTTTGGAAGATAGGCAGAATGATGTCGAATTAAAAGGAAAAATGATCCACTCCAAAGCCATTTCGCTTTAAGAAGACGATCCCTTAAAATAGAATTTATGTTCTCCTTCTTATGTCACTTCAGTCTTGTTGAAACCCTGCTCTTATCTTTGTGACTATGTCCATGTCTGAATTGTCACCAAAAGACGCATGAGTTTGATTGTCACTGACATCTGGAAGTAAACATGGATCAACTCCATATTTTTCTTTTCTATTCTTTTGAGCTTCTCTTCTGTCAGATCTGAAAGCCATGAATCAAAACTTTCACAAACACAAACTCTTGATCCCTGGATCATGTGGATGCCTTGATATTCGTTTGGGATGGCAGCTAGCATGAACAAGTAGACATTTGGCGTTGATGAATAGTTGTCGTTACACATTGTGAAACCTAAAATAGTGAATAGTGGTATAACTCTTAACATTTCTTTTCGAGCTTTTACACCTACGATGCTTGACTATAAAAGGAAACAAAAGAGCTATGCTCCAGCCGTGGCCAATCTTGGCGTTGCGTTTATAATGAGCGATCCGAAACTGGGCGCACGATTGTGGAGGATGAAAACATTTCCTTTCCCAACTATTTCCATATACCAACAAATTCCTTCGGCTCTTCAATCACCAACACGACAACAAGCTTCCTGGAAAACAAGGTTTTGGACAAATGGCGTTTCAGAATCACATTTCTTTTACTCCATGTTGTTGGTCAATATCCCACATTGCTTGCAAAAACAAGTAATTTTGTGTTTATATGCGCCGATCGATAGTATATATTTCGATGATATGATTACTATCATACATCTCGTGGGGTATTTAACCATGTGACTTGACTCTTCGGCACTTATGCGTTGGATTTTGTGTTTGTTACTTAACTTGTGTGTCGTGGTTGCAGGTTGCATGGATCTGGAGCGTTGGAGCGGGAGTTTTGGCCCTCGGGCTCCAAAATTTTAAATAAGAATACTAAAGAGCTGTAATATGCTCGAGATCCTAATAAATAGAATAAAAAGGAGGCCCTGTGTAAGACCGAGGGGGTCGATCTTGTTCTAAAAAGACCCAAATTTGATAAAAAAAAACACTTTTTATTTTTTCCAAAGGGCCCAATTTTTATAAATTTTTGACCAAAATTATAAAAATTAAGACCAAAACTCTCATTTAGTTAATTCACAAACCCAAAAAATGATTTTTAAAATCATAGCTTTCCTGTAAGCCAAAATTGAAAATTTGGCATGTGACAACATCACCCACACGTGTGAGAGAGGGAGGGTGCATTCCTTGAGCAAATTGGCAATTACTTGCTTTCCAAACTTTCCTTCTTTGTGTGTCCTCTCACTGAAATTGGCAAGTGCGTCTTGCTTTGGATTTTCTGAATGTTGCCTGCTTTCCAACTGAATGATTTTATGTGCTTTCCTTCTTTTTACTTTCCTGCTTTGTGCTTTTTCCTGTTTTTTCCTTCTTTTGACAGTTTCCATTTTCTCTTGTTGCCATCTTTCCTTTCTCTAAATCCTTGATTTTCTCAGATTTTCCACTTAAGCAAGTGAGGTCCACATTGACCCTATTGCACCCTCCTAGCCAAGTCATCATCAATTCTTGCCACAAAATTAATTAGTAATGATGATGAATTTATTATTAAAATAATTCAAACTCTGAATATTAATAATTAATCAATTTCTATAGTATCGTGCCCCAAAATTATCCCATTAATTTAATTCTTATTCAATTAATTAACTTAGAACCCCTAGGGATGGGAGGATCCAAGTAGTGACCAAGGCCACTAGGGAAGGGACATGACAGTCCTCCCCCCCCAAGACTGCTTGTCCTCAAGCAGTTTCAAACCAGGATGCTGCAGAATCGATTCATCTTCCCAGGTTGCATCTTCACTGGGAAACCCCTTCCATTGCACAAAATATTATTTAATGATTCTACTACCCCTCAACTTCCTCTCTCTAACCTAAAAAATATCATCTGGTTCTAAGACCATGTGTACTTCATCATCAATAGGAGGCAATATTTATGAAATAGTCACCTGTTGGCCAACTGCTTTCTTCAGGCATGACACATGGAAAACATTGTGTATCTTGCTTCTAGATGGAAGATCCAGTTCATAAGCAACTTCACCCACCTTCCTTGTGATCTTGTAAGGTCCATAGAACCTTGGTAACAATTTCTCAGCCCCCTTCAATTTCAAAGTAGATTGACTGTATGGCTGCAACCTTAAGTAAACCAAGTCTCCCTCTTGGAAGGTTCGATATGTTCTCTTCTTATCTGCATTCACCTTCTGTTAGTTCTGTGCAACCTGCAAGTTTTCCTTGAGTGCCTTGAGTATGTCTTGGATTTCTTGTAGCCAATCCTTTGCTTTTTGTGCTATGTAATCTCCAAAAATCATATCTGCAAAAGTAGGAGATTCATATCCATACAGACTTTGAATGGGGTCATTCCGATGGACATATGGAATGTTGTATTATAGCAGAATTCTCCCAAATGTAGCCAGTTGACCGATGCCTTCTGGTTCCCAGTAACATAGTTTCTGATATAACCTTCCAGCCACTGATTTACCCTCTCAGTTTGGCCATCTCTCTGAGGGTGATAACTTGTGCTGAGATTCAGACTAGTTCCAACCAGCTCAAACAGAGTTTTCCAGAAAGCACTAGTAAAATTGTTATCTCTGTCACTGATTATGATCTTGAGCAGACCATGCAATCTAAATATTTCTTTAAAGAATGGTTGAGCTACTTGAATGTAAGTAATAGTAGATGTGACAACAAAAAAGTGAGAAAGTTTTGTCAATCTACCAACTACTACAAAGATGCTATCCTTACCCTGAGATTTTGGTAGTCCAGTGACGAAATCCATGGACACACTTTCCCATTTCTGTTCTAGAATTGGTAGGGGTTGAAGGAGACCAGCATGATGGGTGTGCTCCACCTTTTTCTATTGACATGCAGTACACTCCCTTACATGCCTTAACACATCATCTTTGAGGCCCTTCCAAGTGAACCTCTCTCTTACCTTCCGGTAAGTTTTTAGAAATCTAGGATGGCCTGCTACTGGTGCATTGTGGGAAGCCACCAAAATCCATTCTTTTAACTTAGATCTAGGTGTTAGAAAAATTATGTTCTTGTAATAAATAATATCATTGATGACTTGGTAAGAATCATCCTGAATCACCTTATCCAATGCATCACAAGCAAACTGATTTTTTGAATATTCTCTAGCTAGTTGTGCTTTCCAATCAGTAGGAACTTGCAGCAAGGAAAAAGCAGGTTTTCTAGAGAGGGCATCAACTACCACATTCAACTTACTCTTTTTATATTCTATGTCAAAATCATAAGACTGAATTTTACTTAACCACTTCTGTTGTTTGCCATTCAACTCCTTTTGGGTCAAGAAATGCTTCAAACTGTTGTGATTAGTATTGACTATGAACTTGCCTGTCACTAGATACTGTCTGAATTTAGCCAAAGAATGCATAATGGCCAACATATCTTTATCATATATAGAATAAAGCTTCTCACGTGGCTGCAATTTTCTGCTCTCATAAGCAAAAGGATGCTTATTTTGCATTAACATTGCTCCAATGCCTTCACATGAGGAATCACACTCCAATATGAAAGGTTGAGTGAAATCAGGAAGTGAAAGTACTGGGTAGCTGCTCATGACTTCCTTCATTCTGTTAAAATATTTTTCAGCCTCATTTGTCCAGCAAAAAGCACCCTTCTTGGTGAGATCTGTCAAAGGAGAGGTGAGCTTAGAAAATCCTTTTACAAATTTTCTGTAGTAGGTGCACAAACCAATGAATCCCCTTAGGGATGCTATGTTCTTTGGGATTGGCCATTCAAGGATGGATTTGATTTTTTCCATATTTACTTTGACTCCTATTTTCCCAATTATGTGGCCAAGGTAAAGGAGTTATGCGAAACCAAACTCACACTTTGACAATTTATCATAGAAAGATTGTTCTACAAGAAGTGTTAAGACATTGTCCAAATGGTGCAGGTGCTCTTCCCATGTCCTACTATAAATTAGAGTATCATAAAAAAATACAAGGGAATACTTACGTAAATTCTTACTGAAAATTATGTTCATGCAAGATTGGAAAGTTGCAGGTGCATTGGTCAAGCCAAAAGGCATGACAAGGAACTCGAAATGCCCATAGTGGCACTAGAAAGCAGTTTTCTGAATGTCTTCATTTTTCATTCTAATTTGGTGGTATCGAGAACGAAGATCAATCTTGGAAAAATATTTAGATCCATGCAGCTCATCCATCAGTTCATCAATCCTTGGGATAGGATATCTGTTCTTGATGGTCTTCTTGTTCAAATCCCTATAATCAATGCACATGCGCATTGTTCCATCTTTCTTTTTTACTAGAACCATCGATGAAGCAAAGGGACCTGAGCTTGGTCTTATGAACCCCATATCAAGTAGCTCTTTGATGGTTTTCTCAATCTCATCCTTGAATCTCTTGGGGTTTTTGTATGGATGTATTTTTATAGGAAAAGTACCAGGTTCCAGCTCAATCCAATGCTCAGTACCCCGGTCAGGAGGCCTTCCATGTGGCAAATATTCAAACTCTTTTTTGTGTTTGTGGAGCAATATTTGGATGTATTCTAGATGATGTGATACATCGATAGAATTCCCTTTAGTAGTGAAAAAAATTCAGCAGCCAATCTATGTCACCATGCCTCAAAACTGATCTCATACTATGTGTAGAAATTACCTGTTTTGGGTAGGTGTTGACACCTCTCAAAATCACTTGTTTTCCTTCAGTATCTTTGAAGCACATATGGGGTATATGGTAATTTACCACATTCTCACCAATGGATAAAAAACATTGCACTCCCAATATCACATGTGTATTAGCCGCATCAACAATATAAAAACTATTAGTCACAGTATGGTCTCCAATAGTCACTTACAGTTTTGGAATCCACGGGTCACACTGCGTAGTGTTGTTTCCAGGAATAATGACTATGAAACCTCCAAATTTTTTTGTTTGTAATTTCCTTTTATATACCATGGCTGCATCAATAAATTTATGGGTGGCACCCCCATCGACCACAACCCCTTTGAATCTCATGGTGTGGTAGCAAGGAACTCCACTTAAACTACAATTTTTCATTCTGGTTGTTGGGATTGCTCTTCTCCTGTTGTCTCATACCCCTCTTCTGCTTGTAATCCTACTCCCATTTCTTCCTCATCACTTTTGTAAAAAAATTCAACGTAATGGGCCTTCTCCTTGGCACATTTGTGCCCCAGAACCCAAGGTTCTTGGTAGGAAAAACATAGTTTTTTCCTTCCTAACTCATCTCGATCTTTGAATGAGTATTCCTTCCTATTTGGGGAAGCCACATTTATGAATGGTGGCATTTGGTTCTGAAATTTAGCAGGTACATTAACCTTTGGTGGATATCTGGTTCTTGGGATTGCATCTTGTAGATCCCTTATTCTGCTCATCGCTTCTTGTAAGGTGGTTGGTCGGTAGGCTTTAACCATCCCTTTTAATGGTTCTTATAATCATTCTGTGAATAGGAGGGTCAGGCAGACTTCAGATATGCCAGTTACCATTACAGTTAGCTTTTGGAACTCTGATATGTAAGCTTTAGGAGTTTCGGTCTTCTTAACATGTGCCAATTCCTCGAAGGATATTTCAGGGTCTCTTCTATCGAATCTCTCTATTAGCCTCTTATTGAAATCTGCATAGGAAGTCACTTGATCATGGCCCAAATTCCTCATGCCGTGTAACCACCAGTCATTAGCTTCATCTTCCAAATGAAAAGTTTCCATTCTAATGGCATCCCTTTCAACCATTGCATTCAACTGGAAATAGGTGTCTAGCTTCTGCACCCAGGAGTTAGCAGTACACTTTGATGACCCATCAAAGAAGGGTAATTGGATCTCACCAATTGCATTCCTTATCTCAGAATTATGTGTTGGTTTCCTATGACCTCCTCTTGGATGATTTCTATAATGTGCATCACATAAATCCTTGAAATGAAATTCCCAGCTACACTCTTCACTCAGAGTCAGGTAAACTACATACCGATCCTCCCATGAAGCAACTGATTCAGTTGGAGCTTCAGGATCCTCCTTGTGTTCCTCAAGGAAATTGGGCATTGTCTATGGGGGTTGATCCTTGAATTCTTCTTTGAATTCATTAGGCCTATTATGAGGCCCATTCCTTGAAAAGAGAAATCCACTAGGGATCTTCCTTTCCTCATTCTGAGAACCACTGCTGCTCCCTTCTACATCTTTATGTCCTAATTGCTTAGCAAAGAATTCTATGGTGTCTTGCCCAGATTGAATGATGTTCTGAGATATTTCATGCAACCCCTTTAACACACACTTCAAAAAATGTCTTAACTCTTCCTTCTCATCTAACTCAATCATGTTCTTTACCCCTTGTATTCTCCCTCCAGTAGATTCTACCTCTTCTTCCACAAAAGGTTCTTCGGGGTTCTTTCCTTTGGGGAATGGTATTATCTTAGGACTCATAAAAAAATTAAAGAGCAGGTTCAGAGGACCATGCTGTGATACCACTATAATATCCTAGCCAAGAATTGGCTAGAATACTAACTCCAACTTCCAAATTGATTAGGATTTTAACTAGTAATTTTTAAACAATTTCTTTATGGTGTGCATGGTGTAAGTGAGGAGTACTGGTTCACTAATAAAGGATGGTAGGGATGAATTTTGATTCTGGATTTTATATGGAAAATGTGTAGCAGAAATATAATTCAGGGACAGACACTGAGTCTTATGCACAAGGTTCTGGAGCCTTTCACTTTTCAACAACAGACAAGTCTGTTGCCTACTTCGAGGCTTCCTGGGATTCCAACATATGCATACTAGAATGGGAATTGATTCTGGATAGCAGCAAGGGTTATATCAGTAAATATAATCAGTAAAAAATATTTGTGTAGGTTTCATATGAATTTGGGAGGTTACAGATAGATTTGGAGGCAAACTAGTCAAGGGCGCTACTGGGGATTGCTCAACCAGGAGGTTTACAGATTCCTCCAAACATTGTTAAATGATTCCAAAAACTCAGGGAGTGGGATGGAGTGGATTGTATACTATTTTAAAATACTCATACAACTTACAAATATGAAACCGATGCTCAGAATAATAGCAGTAAATATGGAAAAACTAGTTATTTAAAATTGCTCATTGAGCTAGTCTTGCATTCTTGATTCTCTAACTTCCTTGAAGGATTATTGAATTCTGTTCTAAAACATTAGATGCTTCTGATAATTTTCCATTAACAGTAATAGGTCAAAATTTGAAGTCTAGAATGCATATTTGATATCTTATTACATTCAGAATTACAAGGAGCTTCACAGGCTAGGAAAATCTTACACACTGAGAGAGAATGAGTGTAAGAAGTATGGAAGTGAATGTAAATCTATTCTGAAACTGAGATATGACTGTAAATAGGTCTGATAAATGATATGAATGATTCATTTAACTTCCTGGAGTGTCTTGGGCACATTCACTGAGCTATCTTCCTTCTATTGGGTGATCTCCTCCAAAACTAGCTCCAATGGCACTGAATGAATGTAAGAAGCAGAGAAGTGAATGTAACTTTGATCTGAAGATGATATCTGACTATCAACAGGTCTGATAATTGATATGAAGGCTGCACCGATCTTCCTGAAGTGTCCTGTGTGCATTCACTGAGCTATCTTCCTCCTACTAGGTGATCTCCTCCAAAACTAGCTCCAATGGCATTGGAACTGTAGAATACTCTATGGATGCTTATGAATCTTCAACAATGGACTGGTATGGATATGAATATCAGTAATCCATAGCTTTGGATCTGATCATAACTAGCTGGAACATCAAAGGCCTTGGGGATCATCTCCCAATAAAAGAGTTGAGACACATATCTCAATAATGGAGTAGAAAGAGCTCTCACTAGCAAAAAATAATTAACCAAAATATGTGAATGGGAGCTGGAAGCATTATTTTATAGTTGAGGTAACTTCATCTCCAAGTCATCCACATGTGTGAGAGAGGGAGGGCACATTCATTGAGCAAATTAGAAATTACTTGCTTTCCAAACTTTCCTTCTTTGTGTGTCCTCTCACTGAAATTGGCAAGTGCACCTTGCTTTGGCTTTTCTGAATGTTGCTTGCTTTCCAACTAACTGCTTTTCTGTGCTTTCCTGCTTTGTGCTTTTTCCTATTTTTTCTTGCTTTTGAAAATTTCCATTTTCTCTTGTTGCCATCTTTCCTTTCTCTAACCCCTTGATTTTCTGAGCTTTTCCACTTAAGCAAGTGAGGTCCACATTGACCCTATTGCGCCCTCCTAGCCAAGCCATCATCAATTATTGCCACAAAATTAATTAGTAATGATGATGAATTTATTATTAAAATAATTCAAACTCTGAATATTAATAATTATTTAATAATTAATTAATTGCTATAGTATTGTGCCTCAAAATTATCCCATTAATTTGTTGATGTATATGTAACTTCGGAATGTATTTCACCCATGTATTTCATATATGTATTTTGTACTCCTATAGAGATGGTATTATTCCTCTATACGGAAGTGTTTGTATTCCTATAGAGATGTTATTATTCCTCTATATGGAAGTGTCGTCATTTATATTGTAAGTGTCGTAACTTATACTTGATGGGTTATTAGACCACCTTGTTGGGGTCGGCCCTGTATAAGTCATGTGGGTCAAAGGGTTATTAGACCACCCTATTGGGGGTCGACCATGTGGGTCAAAGGGTTATTAGACCACCAAGTGTGGGGTCAGCCCGGATTAAGTTAACCATGGGTTAAGCTAGACATGTAGGCCCCATTAGTTTATTGGGCAGGACAAGACAAGTATAAATAGAGATCGGGAGATCTCTATTTGATCATTCATTCACACACTTCTCTCATTCGGAAAGTGGCGCACTTGTGAGGAGGAGGCTCTGCTGCTAGGAGAAGACTATCTCTTGTATTCTGGTTGTATCATTGCTCTATCTATCTCTGAGGAAGTTATTGGAGTTTTTCAGCTTTATGGTTTTCCCCAAGTAAACTCTGTGTCTCTTGTGTGCTTGCATTATTGTGTCCATGATTGATATGCTGTAGATTTGCTGTACATGTTGTTCTCTCAGTTAAGATCCTAGATCATATTGAAGTAAATTCTGAAAATTTAACATGGTATCAGAGCTAGCCTGAAAGAAGGCATGATATGGCATGTATGACACTTGTTGCACTTACGATGCTAGGGATTGATATAGCAAAAACCAGTCATCGTAGAACTTTCGCTATAAATCCATTTTAGAAACGTTTTCGGATTGAAAAATTTTACAGGTCGAAGATCAGATCCCCATGTACCTTGTGTCCAAAAGAAAAACCTCTAATTCGTTGTACTTTTTGATTTATGATATGTACAATATAGGGTTTCTGCCTCTTCCAGATCTGAGTCAAAAACAGGTGACCTTGGAAAAAAGGACATAACTTGGGCTAGGAAGCTCCAAATGAAATTTCGTAAAAAGTGACAGGTAGTACACAGAATGTAATATCTCAGGAAACATTTTCAGAGACCGAAATTGAACCAGTGACATGTGGTACGCCATACAAGTTCGCTCTCCTGTTTTATCCCATAAACCAGTCACGTTGCGACACTTGGTAGAACTCTCTCTCAGAGAATCCAATTGAGGTCAGAACTATCGAGATGGAAAGATGACAGGTCAGGATACCACAGAAATTTTTTTGGACCCTTTGGATAGAAAATTTTGGAGTTAAACTAGAAACAATCAGGTACATATTTCTGTCATAACATAATTATTTTTGAGCACCTTCATTCATGGCTTCCGGAATTTAGGGTTTCAGAGAAAGTTGGAATTTTTGTAATCAAATACTACGGCTGAATTATACTCATCAAAATCGAAATTTAGAGACCAAGATCAGAATTTTTGGTTGGGCAGAAGGCCGGGCTTGATCAGACCCTAGTTCGGGACTTTGATCAGAAAAGTGGAAAATTAGGGCTTCTGTAAAAATGGGAATTTTTGAAATCTATGACCACGGCTGGAAGCTCCTCAGAAAAATAGAAACTTAGAGCTTTGGATCAAAACTTTTGATTGGGTAGAAGAGTGGGCTTCATCAAACCCCAGTTCAGGGTCACGTCTAGTGAATCCAGATGTTTCAAAGGCAAAATTGAGGAGTGAAACTTTGCAGTTTTCAAATTTTGAATATACCAGCTTGATCAGCTCATCAAGGCATATATTTCTATCCTTTCGGAAGTTTGAAATTCAAAGTTTGAATTTTTGGGGTTTCTCTGACAAACCCTAATCCAGTTCCAGATCCAGTTCTTGCAAATCAAGTGGATTGGGTTAATCCTAGAAGAAGATGGATTGGTCACCTCCATAAGTGAAGAAGTTCCTGTTTCAGAGGGAGATGAGGCTAAGACCTTACATAAGAAGATTACAAGTGATCTTGACAGGTATGACTCATCGAGGTATGTTTCGATATTTGTTCATGATTAAGTTTATGATATGTTTGTCTTCATGTTATTACGGTTAGCACAATCTTGATTCTAGAATTTTCGTATCACCTTAATAAAATTATGAATGCACGATAGAAGATATTCATTGATTAGGGTGTTGACACTTATGATTGTACTAATGCATTATGGTGTTGTATGAGGTTTACATTGTTTGCTAACATGAAAGGTACACCAAGAAAGACAAATCATGTTCTGGTTCAAGAACATATGATCATGATGACATGAGGACAAAGATTCATCCATTGTCATGGATCGCTTAGAAGATCTACTTACGAGGTATGTATAACTTGGTCCTACAATGGATAACTTATGAGACATGCAGGTTACTAGCACAAGTCATTGAAGAGAACCATAAGACATTATGTGGGTATGTTAGACATAACTAGCTAGCATGCTAATCCAGGTATGTTTTTCCTATATAGCTAGAATCCTACCTTGTGTTAGGATCTTATACTGTTGTGTTGTCGATAATGATTATTCATGAAGTCATAGGTTTGAATAGTCATGGTTGTATTCATATTATGTTTCTTACCATAATTGATGATTTAACTAACCTGAAGAGTCCTATGATCAAATAAGAATATGCATGAGTAAAAGAAGACTTCCCTGAAACCTTGAATAATAATGCTTATTATTTCTGTTTGAAATGATCATGACTATACATGCTTAAGATTATTGTGTTTTGATAGTATTAATAATATACTAATGAATGTATGAGATTACAAGGATAACACAATCATGATACTAATAAGCATGCATAGGGACCTAGGATGAATATAGGTTCAAGGATAGGTAATCCAGGAAGCAAAGATCAAGAGGGAGCACACTCCAGTTGTTCCTGCAAGAAAGCAAAGGAGCACACTTTAGTAGTTTCTGCAAGGATGCAGATATTTAGAGGGAGTTGACCACTTCTCACAATCCACATCAGAATGGAGTTGCAAAGATTTAGAGGGAGTCCACCCAGCAACCAAACAAAAATAAGTATTTGAATTGTCATTTCTTACATAATGTTGTTCAATGATGTATATGCTTATGTTCCTAGAATTAGGTTGTGTATTATGCATATTAGAATAGTTGCATTGATGAACAGTATACTACTAATATACACGGGTAAGTGGCCTATGGCATTGTACAACATTCCATTGCTACTTATCTAGAGTGAAACCTCTTTGCTGACATGTTAGGAGTTGTGCACACTCTTAACAATGTCCTGGTAGAGATTGGAAGGCATCTAGAAAGTTACGAAATATGGATAAATGTTGTATTGAAGCATTGGCTAAGATAATTGCATGACTATATGACATATTTTTTTATGTGTAAGAATTTGTTCTGAAAACTATGAGATGTTTTCTAATCATGCAATTGAACTTGTTGTGTAGGAAAGATCATATACCATCACCTACAAAAGAAGGACTACAACATTTCTTTAGCAACAAAGTTATCTATTGAAAATATTGAAGATATTGAAGTTCCCAGGATCTGAGAAGAATGCCATGATCGAGGAGTACCAGTCGATCATGAAGATGTTTGGGATACAGTCCCAAGACCTGAAGGGGAGTCTGTAGTGACTTCTAAGAGGATCTACAAGATCAAGCATGCTGCAGGTGGTAGCATAGAGACTTTTGCTCCTGTAGCCAGATACACTTCCATTAGATCAGTACTTGCTATGGCTACAGTGATGAAGTGGAAGATACACCAGATGGATTTCAAGATAGCTTTCTTGAATGGTGTAGTTGAAGAATAAGTGTATATGGAGCAGCCACTTGGTTCTGAGACACATGACAGGGAGTCATATATGTGCAAAACTTGGTATGGTAGGATAGATAGCTTTCTATCCAGTTTGGGCTTTACCAGGAGTAAAGCGGATTCCAACCTTTACTACAAGGTTGAGGAAGGGAATCCTGTGATTCTAATCCTATATGTGGATGACCTGAGATGGCAGATTGATTGCCGACATGCAGCGGAAGCTTGTTGCCAAGTTCGAGATGAAGAACTTGGGGATGATGCACTATTTGTTTTTGGCATGGAGGTGTGGTAGAGTGCAGATGGAATCTTCCTTGGTCAAGGGAAGTACACAGTAGATATCCTAAAGAGATTCAGGATGATGGATTGCAAGGACATGGCCACACCTATGGCATCGAACCTGAAGCTTCATTTGAGCCAGTTGATATCTCTATGTATCGTCAGATGATTGGGTCCTTGATGTACCTGACGAACATGAGACCAGATATTTGCTTTGCTGTGAACACATTGAGTCAGTTCCTAACAGATCCGAGGAGTGTTCATCTGATTGCTGTAAAGCATGTTTTGAGGTACCTGAAGGGTACAGTGGATTATGGGCTCAAGTATGAAGCGAATTAAAAGTTTAACCTGCAGGGTTATGTTGATTCAGATTGGGCTGGCAGTGCTGCAAATAGGAAGAGCACATCTGGATGCTGCTTCAGTATGGGATCAGGTGTGATCTCTTGGTTTAGTAGGAAGTAGTCCTGCGTAGCACTGAGTACAGTTGAGGCAGAGTATGTTGCATCCTGTTCAGCTAGTTGTGAGGAAGTATGGCTACGGAAGCTACTCTCTGAGTTATTTGATCTCCCATTGGATGCTATTGGTATCTTCTGTGATAACCAGAGTTGTGTGAAGCTATCTGAGAACCCAGTGTTTCATGACAGGTCGAAATACATAGAGATCAAATATCACTATATCAGGGATATGGTGCAGAGATGAGCAGTGAAGCTCCTGTATGTGGCGGCGGACGAGCAGATTGCAGATGTACTAACGAAGCCACTAGCCAGGGTGAAGTTTGAGTACTTCAGGGAGAGGCTTGGTGTTCTTTATATCGACGACACTTCAAGGAAGAAGTGATGGACACATTTGTTGAAGCCATTCCAAGCATGTTGGAAGGAGGATCCTTCACATGGCTGTGGATGTAAGCACTGGATGATGAGCATCAGGATGATGTTCTAGTTTCTGCTTTGTATGATCAGTTGGATCATTTATATGTATATGTATGTACGCATCATGTTGGATGCTGGATATGATCAGCTGGATCATTTGTATGTATTTTGCATATGCATCATGTTGGATGCTTGGACCATGTATCTGTATATGTATCAAGTGGATACATTGTATGATCAGGTAGATCATGTATGTTGATATGTATCATGTATTTGTATTTGTATCAGGTGGATACACTGTATGATCAGGTGGATCATGTATGATGATATGTATCAGGTAGATACTTGGTATGCATCAGGTGGATGCATTGTATGATCAGGATGATCATGATGACGAGCTTCAACGTGTTGCTCCAGATGATATGTATCAGGATGGTACAGTGATGATGATCAGTGATGATCATGAGCATCAGGATGATGCTTTGTGTGATGATGATCCGTTGGATCATGAGTATCAGGTTGATACTTGGAGGTCAGAGATGATATGTGGCAGGTTGTGCAAATAGCATGTAATCAGTCCTGGGAGATCTTGCCGGTCGTGCTGCGACACATAAATGTTCTTGGGATACTCTTTCCGGTATTGATATGTAGTATGTAATCAGTCCTCAGATATCCGATAGGTTGAGCTGTGTGCTCGTAATCAGTCCTGGGATGAGGTATTACTACGGAGACATGTAATCAGTCCTGGAGATACAAGAGGTTGAGCTGTGTGCTCGTAATTAGTCCCGGGATGCTCTTTAGAGATCTTGTCGGTCGTGCTGTGGCACATAAATGTTCCTGGGATGCTCTTTAAAGGTTTTGTCTATCCACATGTAATCAGTCCTAGAGATCCGAGAGGTTGAGCTATGTGCTTGTAATAAGTCCTAGGATGCTTTTTAGAGATCTTGCCGGTCGTTCCGCGGCACATAAATGTTCCTGGGATGCTCTTTAAAGGTATTGTGGAGGAGATGCATGTAATCAGTCCTGGGCGATCTTTCCGGTCGTGCTTAGGCACATAAATGTTCCTGGGATGCTCTTTTCGGTATTGCATCCGCACATAAAATTAGTCTTGAGAGGCCACCTCTATCAGACCGTTCGCACAGATAATGAAGACCTATAGGTGGTCGGCCTACATCCAGTATGAAAAAGGACTGGCTCTGTAGAACTTCCTATGACGAGTAGATTCAAAGATTGATTGAGATAGCAGCAGCAGTGACGATGACGATGATTCGAGGATGATGATTTGCTGATGATGATCCAGAGAAGAAGACTTGTACTAGAAGACCTGTGTCGAGAAATACCTTCCTAGTTAAGAGGGAGTGTTGATGTATATGTAACTTTGGAATGTATTTCACCCATGTATTTCATATATGTATTTTGTACTCCTATAGAGATGGTATTATTCCTCTATACGGAAGTGTTTGTATTCCTATAGAGATGTTATTATTCCTCTATACGGAAGTGTCGTAACTTATACTTGATGGGTTATTAGACCACCTTGTTGGGGTTGTCCTTGTATAAGTCTTGTGGGTCAAAGGGTTATTAGACCACCCTATTGGGGGTCGACCATGTGGGTCAAAGGGTTATTAGACCATCAAGTGTGGGGTCGGCCCGGATTAAGTAAACCATGGGTTAAGCTAGACATGTAGGCGCCATTAGTTTATTGGGAAGGACAGGACAAGTATAAATAGAGATTGGGATATCTCTATTTGATTATTCATTCACACACTTCTCTCATTCGGAAAGTGGCGCACTTGTGAGGAGGAGGCTCTGCTGTTAGGAGAAGACTATCTCTTGTATTATGGTTGTATCATTGCTCTATCTATCTCTGAGGAAGTTATTGGGGTTTTTCACCTTTATGGTTTTCCCCAAGTAAACTCTGTGTCTCTTGTGTGCTTGCATTATTGTATCCATGATTGATACGCTGTAGATTTGCTGTACATGTTATTCTCTCAGTTAAGATCCTAGATCATATTGAAGTAAATTCTGGAAATTTAACATAATTTAATTCTTATTCAATTAATTAACTTAGACCCCCTAGGGATGGTAGGATCCAAGTAGTGACCAAGGCCACTAGGGAAGGGACATGACACACCTCCTGGCTATGAGGATTTGCTCAGGGGGCACGGAACCCGAACCAGTGAGTAGACTTGGATTCTTTCAGATCCCACACATGCATATGGAAATTGTGGATTTGTTCACAATGTCCACGCTCTCCCAAGATCCTTTGAATCTTAAATGACCCCCTTGCGTAAAATTGGCATGGCCTTTACAAAGAAAAACCCTAGTTCCGGAGATGGCATAATAAAACCATTTCCATATGCTTGAGGCATGGTGTGGGGGGGTCCCCTAAAAATCGACATCATAAGTCCATTGGAATCGATGGATTCGTGACCAGAGTCACAGTTTTGGTGCTATGGGAATTTTTGGTAGGCACCCCATGGCCATTTAGGGATACTTTGAGGATTTGCTCCGGGGCCACGAAACCCAAACTAATGAGTGGACTTGGATTCTTTTAGCTCCCACACGTGCATATGGCCATTGTGGATGTGTTCAAAATGGCCATGCTCACCCGATATCCTTTGTATCTTAAATGACTCCCTTGCGCAAAATTGGCATGGACTTCACTGAGCAAAACCCTAGTTCCAGATATGGCACAATATCATTGTTTCTAGGCATTTGAGGCATGGTGTGGGGGGGCCCTAGCTGAAAAATGGCTTTTGAATCCATCAGAATCGACAGATTCACGACCGGAGTCATGTTTTTTGTGCTATGGGAATTTTTTTCAGGCACCTCGTGGCGATTCAGGGACATTTTGAGGATTTGCTTCGGGGGCACGAAACCCAAACCGACGAGCGGACTTGGATTATTTAAGCTCCAACACATGCATATGGCCATTGTGGATGTGTTCACAATGGACACGCTCGCCCGTGAGCCTTCATATCATAAATGACCTCCTTGCGCAAAATTGGCATGGCCTTCTGCAAGGTAGGGTTTATTTATTGTGTATGTGCATGGTTTTATGTGTGTATGTATGTGTTGATATTTGTATAAGTGCATGTTGTTTATGTACAAATTGACGCGGTCAAACTTTTGTGCTTGATTGCGTTAATTACCCATCTTTAGAAGGACCAAATGCAATAAGAACTCAAAAAAACGTGAAGAGACAATTGTAAAAAACATTAGAAAATTTGTATTGGAGCCATAATGTTAAGTATGAGAGATGATTCTATATATGACATACTTATGACAAAGGTGCACACATTCTTATGACAACATATATGACATTAATTAGTTTTTATGGTAGGTAAAATCCTTGCAACCACATTAACTCCCTAGGTTATAATTATTTTCAAGGGGGGAAATGTGAGCCATTAGGATTTTTTAAGCACTAAGTTTGGATGTGAGTTCTTTGGACATGATTAAGGTAGAAAATTTGAGCCTTAGGTTGTAAGAATCAATTCTAAGCATCTCGAGCCATGGATAATTCCTTGAAGAATAATGATTGACCTCTGAAGGGTATCCTTTTCCTTTGATTGTTGACCTAGATGCAATAAGTAGGTTGTGGACATTAGGTATGGGCCTTGGGACCATGAACATGTTCAATGGATGAAACATATGCCTTATGCCCTAAACAAGGTTATATGCATTTAGGGCAAAAATGATGTGTAAAATCACAACACATCTAGGATCGAGGGATATTTGGCCTCCATATGAGCATATTCAAATATGATTAGGAGGTTATGAACACCAAGTGTTGGCTGTTGAGGGCCTAGATATGGCTGTGAATATTTAGATTATTGGTGAGGATATGGACACTATTTTTGGTTTTGAACACCAAAATTGGTTCTTAGGAAATGGAAGTGGTCAAAGGATGGAACATAGCCCATAGGTCCTAAGAGAAGCTTCTAGGGCTTGACGACCATGCGTAAGGTATTGGACCATAACACTTGGCATCTACTAGGTGCATTTTTTCTCTATGTGGGAATATAAGAGGAATAGAATAACCACTGGGAATTTTTCAGCCCCATATACAAGTCATGAATCGATACATGGTAAATGTAGGAAACTTAAGATTTATTCCCTAAATGCACAAACTTAGTGATCAAGAGAAAAAAAGGATATTTCAAACTACCATATAGGACATGTCTTAGGGTTCTTTGGCTCCCAAGTGTTGATACAAACTTCATCAAGATATTTTGAGAACCATTTATGGATATTAGGGCCTTGTACATGGTTGTGAGGAGGACTGCAAACCTTAATAAAAATAAAGCTTCTAAGGGAAGGGAAATCTGAGGCTTCGACCTTACAGGTGTATTAATTACATAGCTTCACAACCATGAAAGAGGACTCAAATGAAAAGGATATGTTTAGCGTCCAATAAATGATATGGGTGCAACTAGGAGTATTTTAGCACTCAATATGAGTTTTATGGCACTAAACATGATCAAACGATGAAACTTTGACCTTAGGCTCTAAAGGAAGTTTCCAAGGATAGGGAAAATGTGAATCCTTAACCAATGTGTAACCAACCACATAAGATTGGTCTAATATAACTTAAATATTCGAATGCTAGTATGGACACCATTAGTAGTTTTTGAGATTTATGGGTGGACCTCAAATCCATAAACATGATTTGAGGTGGGAGACCAACATCTCAAGGCTAGAAATATATATTTATGGGTTAGGACCAATGATCAATTTGATGGGTCATTTGTAATGCTTTAGGGCATCATTCATGAACCTTGGTCCCTAGAAGGTGCCTTTATAGCCTAATGCATAATTCAAAATTCAAAATATTTGAATGTGATATTTAGGTGTGTAATTGTGTTTGAAAAGATGACGTTGTTTGTTATTTTATACTAATATTTGTATGGTTTTCTTTGTGCAAATTTTTGTATATGTGCATAGATATTTTCCTGTGTGCATGTATTTTTTCTATGTTTATGTATAAATATTTTTATGTGTGTAGGTGTTTGTAGTGTAAATATATATGTATCTGTGCATCTTTAATATGTGTGCAAATATAATTATGTGCATCTAATGTGTGTGTGTTTGTGTGTAAATGACTAGGGGTGGTAGGTACACAATGGGGGTGTCTAGTAGGGGTGGTAGGTACACAAGGGGGATGACTATGGGTGGTAGGTACACAAGGGGGATCCTTCATTGATCTGGAGAGAACTCAATAAATCAAAATATCATGGGGTCTAGGGAATGCTTCAAACAATAAAGTATAGACTTAAATGCTTTCCTTCAAGAGATCGAGATCACCTTTTCAACAAGCATAAGGAACCTTTTGGTATTTGGGAAGATCGCCATTATCATTCATTACTTACAAAACAATTTCATATACAATGACAACACTTTAGAAAAAATTGTCAAAATAATAAGGTATAGGAAAAGGTCAAGTATCTCCCTAGTCATCATATCAAGGGCCCCATAAAATTTCTCCAATAACTACTCAATGTGTTGAATTTTACCATCGAACTTTCATCCTTGCATTGTGATGTATACAAACTAGTTGGATCTTATTAGAATGACATTTAATGATCAAAATAAATGTCATAATATAAACCAATTGAAATAATATTCATTATGTCAATTCTAAATCTAAAGTCACAATTAAACCTAACAAAGCATCCATGCTAAGAAAAACACAGTGGCAGAGGCATGATGGTCCCTTCACAAGGAAACATTCCAAGTGAAGGGGATGGGGAAATATTTTTCATATCTTTGAACACAATGATGATAGCATAGGTTTTTCACACCTAAGTACGATCAAAAAGTCCTTATTGATTGATATATCTTCAAATATTAAACATCGGTGGAAATAATTATTTTCACAGTTATGACATTGGTTCCAAATGCTACGAACATGGTCAAGTGAGTATGTTTTGTTAGTGCGGCAGAAAATCTAGGACACGAAATCCATATTGAATAAAAGATATATTATTGAATTGATAAGATGCTTAACGCTTTACAAGAGCTCGCCTTTTATAAGGTTTGAGCATTTCTTAAGAAGGGTTACGTCCCTTCAATTAAACTACTTAATAATTTACTGATTAATTAAATACAATAATTAATATTCATAGCATTGCCACTCCCTTTTAAAGAGCTTTGTCATCAAAGCTTGAGTATTTTCCTAATGTCGTCCTTCATTCAGATTCAGTGTCGGTATTAGAATCGTACATGATTTCTTGTGTAGAGACTTGCACTTCCTTTCCATTGATGATTTTGCACTGTATTGTCTGATTGTTCCTACATTTATGGCCTGGGATCCAATCATCACCGCATCGACGACATATGTTTTTCTTCTTTTTTCTATTATCAGAGTAATTGTTAGATGACTTTGATCTATTTTCCATTTCATAGGCATATGATTGAGGTTTGTGGCATTGATGGCCAGGTGACCAAGTATCTGCACAGTACCTACATTGTGTCAATTTTTCTTGTCGATAATGGTTATCACCTCTTGTTTTTATTCCTTCCAATTTGTGTTCTGCAGCTTTTGCTTTATGTCTTGCTACCTCTACGTTAGGTATGTCATGTAACTTTAACTCTTTTTGGAGGTACGGTTTAAGACCTCCTAAATAGGTTTCGAGTCTTTGCTTGTCAGATAACCCAAATAATCATGTCGACAAGGATTCCCACTGATGTGTGAATTCCTCAACACTTCCAACTTGTTGCAATATCGTAAGTTTACTGAAAAACTCATCTTCTTTGATACCTTGAAACCTATTAAAAAAATCATTTTTGAACAAGTTCCAGGTGTAGTAAAAATTGTCTCTCTTCCACCATAAGTACCAATTATAGGCGTACCCTTCCATATGCATTGACGCATATTTCACCTTCTCCTCATCAGATTGAATATTGTAAATGTCGAAGTATTCTTCTGCTTTGTTTAGCCAAGCAACGCATTGGTCTTCACTTCCATTGTATTTCGACAACTCTATTTTTGCCTTAGGTGGGTACATTATGTAAGGGTGATATTGATTCCCTTTTGCTTTATGGTTTGATGGTGGATCGGAACTACTGGATGACGTAAGTGACATATTTGAACTGCTTCGTAGTTGGCGGTGATTTTTATCTTTTTTATTCTCTACTATCTTACTGATAGCTTCTATTTGGCTGTTTAATCGTGCCTCCATCTCTGGCAGTACTTTTGTTTCTATCTCTTGCTTAAGCATCGCATTGTTAATCTTTATTGCTTTTTGTAATTCTTCTTGATTCTTGGCAAGTGCTTCCTGTGTGAAAATATGAGATGAGGCATCTAGCACATCTAGACTGCCGACTTGGTCCTTTTTTTGCATTAGTCCTTGTAACATCTCCATTAATGTATTATGGTTCTGCATCATTTTTTGGTCTAACATTTTTTGTTCCTTGCTCATAATGTTGAACTTGTCGTCCATTTTTTGCTCCATTACTTGAATGACTTCCTCTTTAATTTCTTTCTTAAGTGCTTCTTGGCTCTTGGTGGTCATTTCCTTGAAAGTTTGGAAATCCTTCTCTATTTTCACAATTTGAGCTTTTAACTCTGTCGTCATGCTTCTTAAGTGTGGTGGTGAATAATTGGAATCAATTTTGTAGGACTAAATTTAATAAAAATTATTGTAGAGACAATAATTATTATATGAATAAAATAAATAAATATAATAATGATTATATTTAAATATTTTTTATAATTTGTGGATTGTAATTTTTAATAAAATTAAATATTAATATAACAATTTTTATATAATATTTATTTTTTATTAAAACTTAGGGTTTACGTTTGACGTGGAGGGAGCGTGGGTGGAGATGGAGAGGGCGGAGAAGATTGGGCGCAGCGTGTGAGGGGATGGTTGGAGGTGAAGTGCGTGGAGCGGAGGGAAGATGTGGCAGAGGAGCAGAGGTAGCAAATGGGGCGTGGAAGAGCGTGGAGAGGTGGGCACTGGAAGGTGACGGAGGTGGTGGCTGGAGCTTGGAGCAAGCGTGGTGGAGAGCAGTGTGGTGGAGGAGGCACGATGCGGACGTGAACAGGGAGTAGCGGGACGCGGAGTAGAAGGGAACGGGGGTGGCAGCGTGTGGGTGAAATGTTGGTGTTGTTTACGCAGGAGGAGATGAAGGAGGATGCAAGGAACGATGGAGTGAATGCGTGGAACGAGGAGGAGGGGGAGGCGCGCAGAAGGGCGAGTGAGACGAGCAGGGAAAGTGGCAAGTGTGTAGGTGTTACAGCCGCGGATTGGAGCGAGTGATGTAGCGGAATGGAAGGATGAACCGAGTCCAAGCTCACTTGGGGAGGAGCGAGTCCAATCTGAGTGTGAGCCGAATCCGAGCTCAGGTGGAGGAGCGTTCCGCTCTGATACCAAATGCGGCAGAAAATCTAGGACACAAAATCCATATTGAATAAAAGATATATTATTGAATTGATAAGATGCTTAACGCTTTACAAGAGCTCGCCTTTTATAAGGTTTGAGCATTTCTTAAGAAGGGTTACATCCCTTCAATTAAACTACTTAATAATTTATTGATTAATTAAATACAATAATTAATATTCATAGCAGTTAGAGTTCAAACACAATATTTTTTTTAATCGACCATCCAACAATGACTATATGAGGCCAGTAGAGATCAAATTTATCCATTTCATCATAAATGAAGGAAATCATATCAAAATCCATTCAAACTCAACCATTTGTTTTAAAAGCATGATGTTATTGATTAGAAACGTACTCACAACAAGAGAAAACAAGATACAAATATAGACAACATGGATATAATCACATAATTGAAAATCCATGTACATCAAAGCTACAAGAATCGTCCAAACATATAAATTTTCTGGAAAACAGTGGAACAGGGTTCCCAATGTACACATGATGGCAACTCGTGCCCAATACAAAGTTCGACAACTTGTGCTATAGATCCAAAATACATTGCAACTTGTGCCGTAGATACCAAGTACATGGAAACCGGTGCCCAAAAATGCCACATCATGGATAATGTGTATAACATGGTATGTCAATCATCATGCCCACCACCGTCACTCCCATGCGCATCTCCAAAATCGATCTTCCTCTTCTTAGAGCTAGTGGAATCTCAGGCCTTCTTTCGTCTAGGAGTAGACTGTCTCTCCAAGCTCTGAAACAAATGATATAAGATACCATCATTTTCAAGCATTTGTAACATTTACCATGTTTATAAAATGAATGTAGAATTCAAATCTTAAATAACTCACCTTTGATGGGAGTGGAAGACGTGAGGTAGGTGTCCTCTCAGCAATGCCACCCTAAAACATTTACGACAATCATTTCAGTGAAAGAAAATAATTGCTTAAATTAATTTTTGTTAATGCATCGCAATATTTTCATAAATTAAATTGATTCTCACTGTGATCACCTCCGGCAATGGACATGACTGGGCTTCAAGGCTAGAAGGTGGAGCAGTTATCTGGACAACCTACTCCGATGCAGCCAGGGGGGGGGGGGGAAATGTAGTTGCAGGAACTATGGGTGCAACCACTATATATATATCGATGGATGCTGGAATAGTAGTTTCCACAATAGTGGTGGGAAATGAAGAAGATAGGGTGGAAGAGGGCATGGTGGTATGGGGTGGAGGAGGATGTCATGGACGATGAACCCCTACCGGTTGTGTGGTAGAGGGTATCGACCTAAAAGGGCTATGGGGGATTTTGAGGGATGGTGGATGGGAGGGAATTCCTGGATAAAGGGAGGAGGATGGATACAAGGGGGGTTGTGGACAAAGGGGGGAAGTTGGATGGAAGGGGGGGTGTGGATGAAAGGGGGAGAATGGATAGATGGGGGGTGTGGATAAATGGGGGAGGATGGATAGATAGGGGGTCATGGGCGAATGGGGGAGGCTGGATGGAGGGGGAGGATGGATAGAGGGGGGAGTATGGACGAAGAGGGGAGGCTGGATGGAAAGGAGGGGGTAGACGGAGGGAGGGGTCTGGTTGGAAGTTTGGGGGGGGGGACTCATGGGAGAGGGTGGAAAAATGGCACTGAAGGGGGGTGGTGGAATAGTGGCACCTACAGCTGATGGTGGCACCTTCATATACAATTGTAATATCATATTTTAGTAGACATAAATCAAATTAAACCATAGTAAGTCATAACATTTAAAATTAAAAGGGTTCTTTTAACTACAAATTTTACCTATGTGTATGGTGACCTGTCGATCCCTGTCGGAGATGGATGGTCATCATAGTCTGTGCATACCCGTGGACACCAAAATGCATGCACGTTATGAACATATTAAACAAGTAATTATTTAGGCAATCAAAATATTCAAAATATTGTACGAACTATCATCGTGTATGTCATAAATATAAATAAATAAATAATAGAAATGACATAAGTAATAATAATATTGTGTGAGGTACTAAAAATACCTTCATGTGAGGTGCTACAATTTCAGTTGCAGTTGCCATTGTTGCGTCTAGTTTGGGAGATCCTATGTTCTCCCATGTCAGCATCTCCACTCTAAATAACTATACATTGAAATAACAGTTTAAGTCACTTTACAATTTCTCAAGTGATGGTTGAAAACTCATTAAAAAAAATGATAACCTGCTCCATATAGCAGCCCTCAAACGGGCCAGGGAAAGTGTGCTCGCAATGGGGACAAAGATGTGGCATTGTCCCCGTCGAACTAGAAGGACCAGCATGGATACCGCCAGTCACAGGTCTATCATGACTCTATCATGAAGGCCTTGCACCTGAGTCTCTATCATAGTCAAACTGTCTCTCCACTATAGTCGCTGCTACAAAGGAGGTGTGTCGAAGGAGTCCATGTGCAGCACTCCTCATCGCCCCATCGATCTGATCAAGTTTGTGGGGTAACTAAGGTGGCTGGGGAGAGGGGTTAGGATCACAACTAGGAGATGGTGTCCCTCTTAGTGGCTTCCTCCTGGAAGAAGGTCGATATTGGGAAACGCCAAGCCCAACACCTTGGAACTCAATTATGTCAAAATAGTTGACATGTAAATTGAGCACAAAATCATCCCACAATTGTCGAAGGAAGTACTTTGGAACCTCCCTATTATTGCAGGGAGGTTTATCGTAAACCATGAACCACCTATGCATCCAATTGTCCCTCCATGGTTGGAAATGACACCAATCCATGCATACACGTGTATTTTTAATGTCCACTGGTTGTTTTGTTCTTGGATCAGTGAACATACTATATAATTTGGCCTTTGTAATATTCAATGCTTTTATTTACTCCTTGGAAATTCCTGTGGAATAATATTCATGCATCCTATCTCTATATTCGGTCATGTCAGTCAATTGGCGATGTGCATGTATGAGGAAGTCAATTGAGCTCTCAATTGAGGTGGAAAGGGACACTCGAGATGGTTCTCCTGTGTTTCTTAATTCTCGAGTGTGCACTCTCATTTCATTTACGTAATGGTTCAAGTCGTCTTAGTCGAAATTTTGTTGGGGGTTTTGATTTTCTTGGCCATTTTTATTTTGTTGAGGGTTTTCATTGGTTTCAAGATTTGTGTTTTCTTGTATTCCATTGGACTCCATGTTAACATTTTTTTCATTCATTGTATGATATGTTTAGACTCTGCAATTGAAAAAATTTCTATTATTTTACTAATTTGGGAATTATTAAAAATTTAATAAACAATAAAAAATCAAGAAGATGACAAAAAACAATGATCTTACCTATCCAATGCAATTGATGATCACTCGGTAGATGGATTGATGGATTTCTTGAGTGCAATGGGTGAGTGAGGTGGTATCTTACTTCACGTACGTGCCGAGTGAGTGTAGCTTGGTCGATTGGAAATGAAATAGAGCGCGTTCTGCCCCTCTTTTTTTATTTGGTTTAATAGGAGCACATGGATGCCCTTGGGCGCATAAGCGCTAAAAATGTGGACACACAACAACGTGTACATGCCTCGGTTCGGTACCGAACCTAAAGGAATGTGCGTGTTTCCTTAGGTGTGTGCACGTCTTTGTTTTTTCTCTGCTAGCGCGGCCCCATTGTAATTGTTTTGGGGAGCAACTTTGTGCTCCCACCCATATATATATTCCACATATATATTTATATATACATGTAATTGGATTAGTATAAAATGATTACATCAAATAGATTGGATTTTCATTAAAGATAAATGATCGATTATCTCTTTCCTTAAACGATTACTAATATGATATATTTGGTTAAATAATTGATGTCATAAATTAAACAATGGTCGAGAGCATGGTTTTATTGAAGCACAAAGGTAGTTGGATCAATTAGATTAATATAATGGGTTTATACAATTGCAATATGATAAATGGTTAATTCAAAGAAAATATACATTTGGATACCTAAACATAGTTTGATTCTTCATTATCCAACTCATTGCAATAGTCTTTGTCATGATCATGCTCGTCCTTCGCAGTGGCTTTAGAAGCGGATTCCTTTTTTATGGGAGTCTCTTTCTCAGTCCTCATCTCGTATGCAGTCAAAATCCCTTGAATCTCGTCCTTTGTTAGATCTTCACGATTTGCTCTATCTTACAATACATACACATTTGCATCAAATTTTGAGGGAAGAGTTCTTAGTATCTTCTGTACAACGGATTCTTCTTCCAAAGTGACCCCGAGACTCTTGATAGCATTAAGTATCTCATCAAATCTTTAAAAAAAGAGGTAATGTTCTCTTCATATTTCATTTTCATAGATTCAAATAAACCAGAGTATTTCTACAACTTTTGTTTCTTTACCTTCTCGTCACCTTCATAGACACCTCTGAGTTTGTCCCAAACCTCTTTGGTCGACCCTCAGTGTATAACCTTGACGAACTTAGTACCATCAAAACCAAAAAGCATTGTGTTTCTTGCTCTTGCATTGCATTCATAGATTCTCCTTTGTACTGGATTAATTGGTACTACTGTTGGGACATTGTAATCATCAATAATGGACTGCCAGATATCTGCTCCTAGTGATTGTAGATATACTTCTATCCTGACCCTCCAAATGATATAGTTGGTGCCATCAAACCTTGTTGCTTTGTTAGTTGAAATACCTTCCTACTTTTCCATATCTTCACAAAGATCTATCCTCCATATGTTAATATGTGATTGAAGACACCCACTCTGATACCAATTGTTGGAATTGGTTTAAGACTGAGAGGGGGGTGAATCAGTATTAGCATAATTATAATCATTTTTACCTTCTTTAACAGATTAGGCTTTAACTTAATATTGATATTTAATTATTCATCCAACATAAATAAAACATTCATCCATAGATGCACCAAGAAAAATAACACAGAACACACAGGATTTTGACATGGAAACCCAAATGGGAGAAAACCACAGAATGCTCTTTTGTAATGAAAATAATACATTCAAGGAAGCACTGACTTCATGTGTTTACCAACACCATCTGGAAGGAGGCATTGACCCCTTAGTTTTACAAGCATCGACTTGAAGAAAGCACCAAATCCCTGTGTTCTCCAACACCAACTGGAAGTAGGCTACAACCTCCTACTCCTTGCCCTATCCTACCACCCAGATATCCAATATAATACTTTGTCTCTTTGAAATTTTGATTCGCACACACTTATGATCTTTTGATATTAGTTCTATTGTGTGATAACTTTGTATGCAGACGATTCACTGTCATTGTGTTGCATACATCACTTGAGTTCTCATTCCACTCAATTCTTCACTTTTATTGATGACTTGCTTCTTGTACTGTGTGCTTCTAATCCTGTAGTGTTACACCAAAATGTCGTCACCCTTGTGCAAGTGTCACAAGTGTCGCAAGCGTTGCAAGTGTCGTCATCTTGACCTAGTGTTGTCACCATGACCATTGCAAGTATTGTCATTATGACCAAGTGTCATCATCATGACCGTTGTGATAATGTCGTCATCTTGACCATTGTGTAAACTCTTTGCTATTTTACCTAAACCCATTTTAGAGTAAAAACACATCCCTGAAGTTTCCCATGACTGGAGGGCTTAACTGAACTACTTTTCAAGGTCATCGCAGTCTGGCCTTGTGCAACATGCGACGTCATAGGTTGTCCTAATGCAACCTGCGACGATGTCAATTATTTGGATAAAAGAGTATCTTCGAGCCCATTCTCGAAGATGAGTGACGTGGAGGCCTCTCCCTAGGCTCTAGATGAGGTGGCATTTGGGTTCCTACCCTAATGGGAAGATCCCTTAACCATCTCCTCTTAATCCTCAACCTACCCTATCTCTTTAGCCCTATATAAACACCCACTCTCTCCATGGGAGGGGGGAAGGTCTATGGTACCCTTATGCTGGTAGGATCCATACTGGTGATTGGGAAGCTTGTACCATCTTGGAGGCTTGGCTTGGACATGTTGGATGGAGGATGCAACGTTGAGGCTTTGGTTGTAGCTTCATCTTTTCTATGTATTCCCACTTTTTATACAGTTAATATAATCTCTTTCCATAAATGTTGTCTCATTGATGATGTTTAGAAATTTCTTCCTCAATTGTTAGTTTAGATCAGTTATTGTTTAGATATCTTGTATTGCTTGTATTGTTTCCATATTGTCTTGACAGGTCTTGCAGCTGGAGATCTGACGACCATGAGACTTGGAGCAACAACAAGGAGAAGGATTCGCGATCTGAAAGGTATGATATCTAAGTACTCGATCTGTAACTAGATCTAGGAAATGAGTTTTGTATTCTATACTATTTGTTCTAGACTCACATTGAGTTAGGGAGATCCTGCTTGCGTCCGCTTGAGTGGATTGTCCGATAACAAATTTGGCGACCATACTGGGGAATGAACATAGTTTTTGTTTTCAATCTGAATGTCAGTTTCAGTTGATTGCTTTTCCAAGCCATCTCTTTGGCCATTTGCTTCTTAAGCCCTTTCACCATCAGATCTTCACTTTGAAGAGTCTGATTACCTTCCTTTGATTTTGTACTTCTCATTGGCAAACCTTTTTATGCTCATTATTTGGAGAATTGGTTCATTTTTGAACTCAGATCTCGCCCATCGCACCTGGTTAGTGTACCCAGAGTGACACTGTGTGTTTTTTGATCTTTGTTCTTTGCCTGTTAGTCTGTTGTCGCAGTCCTTCCATTGGTATACTACGATAGTGTCGCACTTCCAGCATTGGTAGACTGCGACGTCGCACTGTGCATAAGCATAGAGTGCACCGATCTGCCATTTTTGCCATACAGGCATGCCCTCTCCAGTTCTATTATGCGTTTGGTTTGTGTGCAGACTCCCTCTGTACTGTACGATCTAGTCAGAGACCACATTGTTTGATTTTGTGTGTTGAAAGTGTTTGGTAGTTTGTGTGGATTTGTATTGGGTCCCATTCTAACAAGTTTCAGCTTGGTAGTGGTGGATACTTTGGCTCCCCCATCTTCATCCACTTGACCTTGTTATTCATCCTATCCTCAGTTGATCTGATCTTTGCACTAGATATTATCCCAAACCTCTTTTTGCACATGTTATTTGGATTGTTTGTATTGGTTTTTGGGTCTTTTGAGATTTGGATTCATGTTTGGCCCCTTGCCGTGATTGGCTTGTTTTAAAGACTTGAAGAGTGTGGGATATCCATGTCTTTTTGAGCCTCTCTTTCTTGGGTTATGCATCTTGTTTCCCTTACATGCTGAGCTATTCAATCACTTTTGGGGAAGATTGATTCTTTGTCTCCACTTTAGTTCAAAGAAAATCTTGATTTTGTCACTCTTTTCCTATATTCATGAATTTGGAAAACATAAATATTCTTCTTACTTTATTTTGATAATTTGATATTCTTGGTCTTATCATCATAAGAAGCAGAAAGGCTTGTTTCAGATTTGTGTGCGTTTGAGTTAGATAAGATTGTTAAGTGCTTATCTTTGTCTTGCATTTGATTGGAAATGTTTGTGGAATCCTTCTTTCCATAGCTTAGATGTGTCTTTTTCAAGTGTAAAAAGATAGGAAATGAGTTATAATTATTGCATTTGGTAGATTTTGAGCCTCTCTTGAATGCCTTTGAGTTGTTTGGGTGCTTCCCATTTTTCTTTGGGAATTTCTGAAAGATTAGAGTGTTGTAGATATCCTCTCACTTCCTGTATATAAATATGAAAAGCGTCGAGTTATCAAATTCCATTTTTGGTACATGCATTTGAAAATTGAAAGTGCTTCATTATCTTGTCTTATACATCGTTAAGATTAGCTGCATCCTTCATTTTCTTTACGCTTTTTGGATGATTATTGCAAAAAGTTAGAATTATTGCACTCTAGGAAGGAATTCTTCTTTTTCGCTACTACTTAAGTACTTTTGGTTTGAAAGAAAGAAAAATATTTCCCTACCTTAAGTAGTTTTCATTGAAAAGGAAAGGAAAATGTGCATTATCATGTAGTTGAGGATTGGATTATTTTTACATTTATGTACTCACCTCATGCATCCACCTAACCATACAAGATAAAATTAACGCTAGCTTAGGTTAAAATAATTTAGCAACTTGTGTGTAAGTTAGAGACGTGTTCCGGCATCGTTAAGTGTGGCAGCTGTCGTTATTTGCCAGCACTGTAGTCTGGGGGTATTGTAGTCTTCCATGTACATCGGTATATTGAGCTCCTTCATGTACCCACCAAGTACCATAATCCGTACTTGGAGTATATTGAAGGGTGTATCACGTACTCGACACGTGTATCGGAATGTCTAGTGCCAACGGCTGTGCATTAGACAACACCACTACAGATTTGAGCTCCCACGTACCTAGCGTATATCGGGAGACACCATTGGGATTCCTGAAACCAACCGAGTTAACCATTTGGCCATCTTGGCAAAGCAATACATCGAGAACAACACTCGGGGAGATTAGCATGCACGTACTGTCCAGGTAATCGGGTATGTAGGAAAGGGTATGGTCCCAATCCTCCTTGTCGCGTCATATTGTTGGACCCTGCAGTATATAGCGGTTTGCGATGCCTTGATAATCTTGTGAGGTTCCAGACTTTGAATCCACTCCTATTCACACAGTTTGCTTGTTGCTTTTATACTTGAGTAGTGCTTGACTTGTGTGGTACTTTAGAGACTCTTAGGAAGTTTAGATATGGAAGATTCTTCCGGGACTACCAACCAAGAGGCCCCTTTCTAGGGTATGCCATTTGTTATCCCCCCTTGTGGAACTGTTGGTCCTCCCTTTATGGCTACGTTGAGTCTTCCTGGATTGACGATAGGATTACCAGTATGGTTATTCTCCAATCCGGTTACGCCAAGTGCACCCATGATGTCAGACCTAGGTCCTTCACCACTTGAGCATCAACCTCATGATGACCCTTCTCCTTCTCCGTCGAAAGTTGAATCGGCTTCCATCTCTTCCTCTTCTCCTACTGAAAAATATGATGTTAGTAAGAAGGCTGGTGTGAAGAAGAAGAAAGGGAAGATTAAGAAGAAGAAAGATAAGAAAGAGACCATGCGTCAACCATCTTCCTTTGATGGAACTCATTCTATGAGAACACCTCGTAAGCCAAAGTTCCCTTGCAAACTTTGCAACGGTGATCACCTTCTCAAGAATTGTCCCGGTCTTTCCCGTGTGTCAGAAGGGTGGTCTAAAAACCCCAAACTGCTTGTATCGTCAACCTCTGACCATCATGTTGACGATACTCCCTCGACCAATGACCCATTGGTGACAGGTCGGAAGGGTAGAGCTGCAGACCCTTGATGGATATGCAAGGGATTGCATCGTACTTACCTTTGTCCAAGCATGGATGAAGCTTCATGGTGGTTGGAAGATATTACTAGTTCTCAACAGGTGCTTCCAACAAGCGATAGTAAGTTGTCCCTCGATCCCTCGCTGGTTGACTAAGTGATCAATTCAGTTTCATCTGTAATTGATCCCACTCTTCCTTCCGAGAGTGAAGTGATTGAGTCGCTATCATCTCCACTCGATCCCGCTCTTTCATTGGATAAAGTCCAGACTGAAGCAGTCACCATGACACAATCTTCATCTCATTCTTATCTTCCAAGTGAGAGTGAATTGGAAACCGCTGATGTTTTCCTAGTCAGTTCAGAATGTCCTAGGCAAGGGGAAACCCTGTCCATTTCTACAGGACCCCCTCCAAGTACTGAGGTCATTTCCTTTGATTGGAATGGTCTAATAGAATCTCATCTTCCCTCGAGTATTCCTTTTCAAATATCTGTAGGATTTTCTGATAAAGAAATCTTTCGTACGATAGTTGATGAGGGAGCTTCTGTTAGTATTTTATCCTCAACTGCATGGCAAGCTATAGGTTCTCCTCAGCTTGTGCCAGTAACTGACCAGATTTTGGCTTTTAATAGAAGGCCTACCAGACCTTTAGGGATTCTCCCGCAGTTACCCATCACGTTGAGAGGTAAAAATGTTTATGTTGATGTCATGGTTGTCCAAGGTCCTTTAGATTTCAATCTACTCCTTGGACGTGATTATGTCTATGCTATGAAATTCGTTGTGTCCATGCTCTTTCGAGTGATGTATTTTCCTCATCATGGGAATATTGTGACCATTGATCAGCTTTCCTTCATGACACCCACTCATCATATGACTCCTAGTCATCAGACTTCCCTGAATGTTCCACATGTTTGAGTGGTTTCTTCCCCCTGAAGATGGGGGGCACGAGCACGGTTTATGTTATGTTTCAAGCTCATTAAAAAATGAAACCAACCACCCTAGCATAGTTTACCTTTGGTTTCAAGCTTGTATAAAAATGAAACCAATCCACCAGAGCATAGTTTTATTCTATTTCAAGCTCGTTAAAAAATGAGATAGACCCCTCTAAGTATAGTTTACCTTTGGTTTCAAGCTTGCACAAAAATGAAACCAATCCACTCGAGCATAGTTTTATTCCATTTCAAGCTCGTTAAAAAATAAGATGGCACCCCCTCGAAAATATTTTTATTCCATTTCAAGCTCGTTAAAAAATAAGATGGGGCTCCTAAAGCATAGTTATTGTCTATTTCAAGCTTGTGTAAAAATGAAATAGATCTCCCTCCCATCGGTTTGAGTCTCTTGCTAGAGTTAGAACTTGAACCTTCATTTCATCTGATTCTCATTTTCCCCCACTTGGTGAACATTTTCATATTAGTAGCCAGGTTGGTAGTTGGGTTAGCAAGCAACATTTTTTAGACGAAATGAAGCTTGGGGGGCATGCCACATGTCGTACCGTCAACAATCATGTTGAGGGAACACTACCATGTTAAGCCGCTAGCAATCATGTTGGGGGCATTTTCCAACCTCTGGGCATCATGTTGGGAAGGAACCCGTCAATGGGCCTTAACCTATGAGCATAGTTCCCTTTCTATGTCAAGCTCGTTAAAAAATGAAATAGGTTCCCGTGAGCAGAGTTCTAATCTTGTGTCAAGCTCGTTAAAAAATGAAACATATTCTTTCCCTTTGAGTCGAGTCTCCTCGTAGACTTAGTACCTGAACCTTCTTTTCACCCGCCTATGCCTTAGGCGGATGAAATGAAGCTTGGGGGCATGTCTTCAACCTATGGAAATTATGTTGAAGTCAACTTGACCGCCTCTCCACACCATGTTGGAGCTAAGTCACTTACTTCTAGCAATCATGCTGGGGGCACACACCAACCTCTGGATGCCATGTTGGGAAAAAGTTCACCATTGGGAACATTTTAGAGCATGCTTTCCTTTTCTAGGTTTCGAGCTCATTAAACCATGAAAATTATCCCGAGCATAATTCATTTTATGTTACAAGCTCGTTAAAAAATGAAGCAGACATCATGAGCATTCTTCCAACCTATCTTCGAGCTCATTAAAAACAGTAAGATAGTATTTGAGCTTACTTTTTCACTTTTTTCATGCTCTGGTTGAAACATGAAAAGTGGTTTGAGCTTAGTTTTTACTTTTTCGTGCTCTAGTTCAAACATGAAAAAGATTTCGAGTGCTTTTGATACCATTCTCGTGCTTATTAAAATTTTGAGTTAAAAGGGGTGTCTAATGAGTATAGGTTTATCACTTTATCCGGCATCTCTAGACTATTTACGAAAAAGGAACTGTGCCGAGTTTAATTTTTCCTTTGTTGTACTAGGTCATCAACCATGACAAAGTTGTTCATGGAGTCCTTTTAAGCTCTTTTCAGACTCCCTAAATAGGAAAAGATTGCCAAGCGAACTTGACGCTTTCACGCTTGTAAAAGCATTTGAATGATCGTCTTTATGGTGATAGTTTACCCCTTTTTCGGACTAGGAAGCACTATTTACGAAAAAGGAATAATGCAACCAACCATGGATGGAAGAGTCCTCTCCCATGTTGTTTTACACTTTTTTGGGCAATGAGGCTAACTTTACGAAAAAGGACCATTGGAGTCTCCTTTAGTTCTTTTCAGACTCTCTAAACATGAAATGACGTCGAGTTTTCCTTCTCTGGACTCGTTAAATTTTAAACACTGAAGGGCCCATTATGGCACGAACCCCTCCTTTCCTAGGTTCGTAAAACATTTGGGATTGGACTCATCTATGAGATGATCTATACCGAGCATCTGGTTACCCTCATCAAGCTCGTCAAAAAACACATGAGGCACTCATCAATCATGATGGGGAAAAAGAGAATATTTTATGTTACATCTTAATTACGGCAGTACATAGTCACTCTTGAACATGGCACTCGTTTGCATTTTCATTCAGTACTTGGGTAATCTGTTTGTCCTCGAGTCTTGTCAATTCCATGGGTCACGTCGCTACTTTGGATCAACCAAAGAATGCTTCCACCATCAGTTGCATTAGGGGTTGGTATCATTCTCGTCATGTCAATACTGCCAAGTCATGCCATGCCCATGTTCAAGAGATGTTCATTAATCATCATCTGTAGTCAGTACACCTTCAATCATGTCGGTCTACCTTGAGTCAGTCTTGCACATCATTATATCGTCCGATTTACTCTACACATATTTTGTCGTGTTTCGTGTCGATGATGGGGGATTCATCATGGCCCTCCTTCGACGGGTTCATCCTCGTCGACTTCAAATCATCATCTGAGGTTTGAACTTAGAAACCAATCAAGTACCTTGGCCCTGCATGCCTCAATGGCAGGTTACCTTGATTTCATCATGAGTTTACATCATTGACTCTTGATTGAAAGATTTCATCTTGCGTTCGACTTCAAATCATTTATTCACGCTCGATGATATGTACTGTGATACCTTGGGAATCATTGACATCAATGGTGATCTCCCTCGCACTTGTTAACGGTTTACATCAATGACCATCAAGTGGTTTCTACCATGTTCGACGTCAAGACATTTGTAATCACATGGATAGATTCGTATCATTGCGGGTTCAGCTTGAAGACCCTGGGGATTCATGTTTTACCCAGGTTGCGATGGAGATTATTTGAGACACACGGATCCACTTTTGTATTGGTCGTGACTGTGTTGTCAGTTTAGAGTTACATGGATCCACTTTTGTATTGCTCGTGGCTGTGTTATCATCTCATCATGGATCTACGCTTGTGTCTAGTAGCCATGATTGTGTTCAGTCGGTCTTTACTATCATGGATCTGCAATGTATTGGTCGACAACCATGTTTTGTGTTGTATGAGACTTGTGGATCTCAGGTCATTTCTGCAGCAACTCCTTCCAACCAGCAAGTCCTAGCCATTTTTCTTACTACAAAGAATTTCACCTGTCTCATTCTGCCAGCTTCATGCTTTGGGGGGCATTCTGTTACACCAAAATGTCGTCACCCTTGTGCAAGTGTCACAAGTGTCGCAAGCATTGCAAGTGTCGTCATTCTGACCTAGTGTTGTCACCATGACCATTGCAAGTATCATCACTATGACCAAGTGTTGTCATCATGACCGTTGTGATGATGTCGTCATCTTGACCATTGTGTAAACTCTTTGCTATTTTACCTAAACCCATTTTAGAGTAAAAGCACATCCCTGAAGTTTCCCATGACTGGAGGGCTTAACTGACCTACTTTTCAAGGTTGTCACAGTCTGCTCTTGTGCAACATGCGACGTCACAGGTTGTCCTAATGAAACCTGCGACGATGTCAGTTATTTGGATAAAAGAGTATCTTCGAGCCCATTCTCGAAGATGAGTGATGTGGAGGCCTATCCCTAGGCTCTAGATGAGGTGGCATTTCGGTTCCTAACCTAATGAGAAGATCCCTTAACCATCTCCCCCTAATCCTCAACCTACCCTATATCTTTAGCCCTATATAAACACCCACTCTCTCGATGGGAGGGGGGAAGGTCTATGGTACCCTTATGTTGGTAGGATCCATACTGGTGATTGGGAAGCTTGTACCATCTTGGAGGTTTGGCTTGGACATGTTGGATGGAGGATGCAACATTGAGGCTTTGGTTGTAGTGATACGAACCGTTACACCAAAACCTCGAGATGTTAGTGATGGCTGCCCACTAGGATCTTAACATCCCACCACGCTCCGCAGTCCAGACTCTGGGCTGGATGTGCGCCCGTACGGTGGTGTCCCCTTTGCGCTGTACGAGCCCCGGGCGAACACTGCAATGCCGACGTTTCCACCCGCTCTGTGACTTGAACCTTGGTGGAGGCTCTGATAACAAATGATACGAACCGTTACACCAAAACCTCAAGATGTTAGTGATGGCCGCCCACTAGGATCTTAACATGTAGCTTCATCTTTTCTATCTATTCCCACTTTTTATAGAGTTAATATAATCTCTTTCCATAAATGTTGTCTCATTGATGATGTTTAGAACTTTCTTCCTCAACTGTTAGTTTAGATCAGTTATTGTTTAGATATCTTGTACTGCTTGTATTGTTTCCATATTGTCTTGACAGGTCTTGCAGCTGGAGATCTGACGACCATGAGACTTGGAGCAACAACAAGGAGAAGGATCCGCGATCTGAAAGGTATGATATCTAAGTACTCGATCTGTAACTAGATCTAGGAAATGAGTTTTGTATTCTGTACTATTTGTTCTAGATTCACATTGAGCTAGGGAGATCCTGCTCACGTCCACTAGAGTGGATTGTCCGATAACAGTAGTCTATGTCAGGGTTCACTCTGACTTTATGATACTGCGCAACTGCACTTACCAACTAATATTATGCTTTCAATTGATAGTTTTTTGTTTTGAGATTATGCATCAATATCAAATGGAACTACGCACTTACTTGGATGTGTTCGTGCTGTTTAAGTGCCACGGTCCTTTAGAAAATCTATGACATACTGTGCAACTTAGGATTTGTCCTTTCGGTTTAATGCACTTGCGTTAGATCATCCTCATCATGACATGCCTCAATATTCTATTGTTGTTCTGTCATTGTGCATCTGATGGAATTCTCCACTTCACACACTTCACTTCAATCATTCATGCATCAGCCAAACTTTTGCACATCTTCTTATATACTTTGGTTCTGTCTCTATGCTTCTTTCTTAAATCATATGTGACTATTTGCATGCTGCCAATGATATTGTCATTCGATCCTCACGCACTTGCGCATACCTCTGTGATTTTTTCTTTCAGTGTTTGTGCATCTATCACAGATCTACAACATCATTATGTGCACCATCAGTAAATCATACCCTTGATGCTCCAAGAAATAAATCTGTATCTTCCACTTGAAACTCTATAGCCTTTCCATTAAGCTTAGTTCAAATATCCAACTTGCATCACTATTTATACATGTCCTGCATAGATTGTATGTCCACAAGTTGGTTGTGGCATCCCTTCTTCCTTGCTTCAGGGATTGTGCTTTTTCCACATGTCATCTTCTTCACTGTTGATGTGTCATCCTTTTTAATTCTTACATATCCATGGTCCACAATTGAGTGGGACTTACACCTTAGTGATGTAGTCTTGCACTCATGATGTGCCATTGCTTTGTGGTATGTGCACATCCTTACTCTTCGAATTGGCCTTGAGTCTTTGACCATTTCTATACCATATCTTGTGGGTATTGCACACTTGATATATTAATACTTCGTGGAATATACATCCATGGTCCACGACTTAGTGGAACTTTCACTTCAACATTGTAGTCTTGTGCTCTCGATGTACAATGTTTTGTAGAATTTGTGCAACCATGGTCCTCGACTTGGTGGAACTTTGACCTCATCTTGTGATTTTGTCATCCCATCTCTTGTAGAACTTGCGCATACTCGGAACTTGTCTTAGTGGGACTTTAACCCTTGCGGTATCATCACTTGTGGGATTTGCGTACTTTCAGGGATGTTTAACCATAAGCTGTTAGTTGCTACTTGTGCCCTCCCGATCTTTGATCATACAATGTTTAGGATTTCTTGGGCATTCCAAAATCTTCTCTCAACATGCCTGCACATTTGTACCTTTGCTTGGTCAACTCCTTGGCTGCTTGTGCACATGTACCTTTGTCCATACAATTATTTGGATGCTACCTTGAGAGAATATGGCTTGGTGGACTTGATATCTACGCAGGTACCACATGTAGTAGGATACATTACTTATGTACTTCTTTGAACTTGATCTGCATGATGTACCTTCCTTATGTGCTTCTTCATACTGTTCATGCATGATGTATCCTTGGACATACATATTTAGACTGGATGCAACTTCTAGATATATTTCTTTAGATTGGCATCCATATCCTTCATCTATTTTGCACATATACTTCTTCAAAGTGGCTTCTATATACTTCTTTAAGCTGACATAAGAATAATCTATCTACTTTGACCTCAGTTGACATCAATGACTCAAACTGAATCAATTTTTATCCTCTTTGACATTAGTTGACATCAATGACAACCAAATCTCAACAACATGTAAAAGAATTCCGAGGTAAAATATTTTGGCATTTTGTATTCAACTTCAGAGGATTTTAGACTTGTTGGATACACTGATAATGATTTCGTAGGTAGCATGGATGATAGGAAAAGCACCTATTTGTATACATTTCATTTTGGTACAGGAGTAGTATCATGGAATTCAAAGAAACAATCCATTGTAACTTTATCATCAACAGAAGTTGAGCATGTTGCTGCTAAAAGCGCTACATGTCAAGCTGTTTGGATGCGCAAAATGTTAAAGGATGTGTCGCAGTCCCAGGAAGATCCCACAACAATTTACCGTGACAACAACTCAACGATTGTGCTGTCAAAGAACCATGTGTATCATAAAATAACCAAGCATATTGACACTCGGTATCATTTCATCACAGAGTTGGTAAATAACAAAGAAATTTGCTTAGAGTTTTGTAGTTCTGAAGATCAGCTGGCAGACATATTTACAAAACCATTGGAAAGGGATAATTTCTAGTATCTGCGTAGTTGTTTAAGAGTTTTTGTTGCAAGATTTATGTGGTTGATGGTTCCAGGTAGTCTCGGAGAATCCACAGTTTCCATGTTACGAAGTCGACGTTTCGAATCCATATCGGGATGTAGAGATAATTTGATAAGTCATTGTCGGCTATGTTGGTTTTGGGAAGAAATTAGGGTTTCGGTGAAAGAGAGTAGGGTTAATAATTAGATTGAGAATTTTAATTAATTAATTTCATATTGAAAGCCCTAATTTAAGAGTTGTCAATTTTGCAAATAACTTCTCAGTCAATTCGATCTATGAAATGTTTTTCGATAATTTTTTTTAATGATCCCCATTTGCTAAGAATTAAGGGGGAGTGTCGGAAATATTAATTATGAGCCGTTGCCTATCTAGCTTGCTTTGGCCAGTGAGCCAGTGAGTCAATCTGTAAGCCAATCTGTCACGATATGAAGTTCATGCCTCATCTTATTTAGAAGCTGCAAAAGTCAAATTCTTAGGTAGATGTTACTCATAAATTTAATTACTGGCTCGGAAAACATAATCATCTTGTAATGGAAATATGAGAGAGTAAGAAATAAGTTTTAGGAGTTCATAGCACTCCTTGAAAGTCCAGGAGCTCAAGCTCGTGAAAATCACTTTGGAAAATCAGTTTGTTAAGGTTTGGGAGCACAAGCTATGTGTAAAATCCCTTCGCAGTTATTTTGGTGCGATAAAATAAATTTGCATTTGTCTTATTTTATTCATCAAAAGTTTATTTCACTTGTCCTAAAATATCTGGCAAAAGTTATACGTTTCTGGGTTCACAAAAGTAATTGCGCTGTAAGTGTGCGCAGTAAGCTATAAACAGTAAATCTGCTCATTTTTCCAGTAAATTGCAAATTGTGAATGGTATAACTGCGCAGTTTCCCTTTGAAGAAAATCATGTAGTACAGTCTCTTACAAATGTCTTTCTTTTTTATTTTCTAAATTTTGTTGTGAAATTGATAGAGTTTGGTTCCAATGTGATTTTCTAAGCTTTAAAGGCCTCATATGTGAGATGACTGCATACAAAACCTGTGGCATAATCTGTGCATTTAATTAAGTCAAAAGAAATAAAATTAATCTATGGATCATTTCAGCGCATTGGTTGGTAATGATTGACACCATCTCTGTTCGAGTGGTTGAACATGAGTTCTATGCATGCCTTGTTTCTATAAGACACCGACGTAGATTGGCTGTTCATATGTTCTGTATGAGTGACACTCTCATTTTGTTCATCGTTGTGCTGCAAATAAAAACATTTCCGTGCAAGTAAATAAGCCATGTGAACAACTGAATGTTAGAAGAAATGGTGTTATGGTCGCTCAGTCAATGGTTGCAGGTGTGATAAATGCTAATCCAATAGTTTGTGAGAGGAAATAACGAACTTCCAAGAAAGATATAACCAACAGAGATGAATTAATTGTTGAGATTGTTTATGAACAAGAAATTTTTGATAATATGAGAGATATCAAAGATCCAAAGCATACTTATTCACGAGAGCAGTTAAAGATATTTTTTTTTTACGAAATTGAGGTTGATGATGAACACATTCATATTAGGGTTACATTTAAGGTGAATGTAAGAATGGAACTCAGTAAGTAAGGGCTGCAATGAAGCGCTCTTTCTTTTTTCAACTTTGCAATGAAATTCTGAACTTTAAGAAGAAAATAGTGCAATTAAAGTATTTTATACTAACTATTGGTTACCCAGTTTCCATACTTGACAGCTGAGTAGACACTCCTGGCGCTCAAACGGAGGCGCAACCAAGGTCGTTTGGAGCACTATAGTTGTCAACCACCTTTTCATCTAACCACTTCCCGGTCTACCTCAAGGGCATGTTCAGTAAAATTGCGCAGCAAGCCATGGCATCTTAGTTCAAGCCACCAGTACCGGTCACGAGAGCAGAGCTTAACTAAGCTGGAGGGGCGCTACATATGCTATCTTGATGCGAGAGAAGTTCGGACTAAAGATTGTGGTACACATATAATCAACCCTGCTGAGAACGATGAACTGGGACTTTCTAAGACCCTGCAGATCGATAATTTTCCAAACTAGACTCTTAGGGTTCACTCGAGTGAGTATCCACTAAAACAGTATGGGCTAAATATGCATGGAGTTCCATTCATTGATCAAATTTAAGGCAAAGGGATATACTATGAATAATTGCTATTTAGGTTTTTATATATTACTCAATGATCGAAGGGTGGAATATATATAATGGGTTGATTAAAATAAAGTTCTGGTATGTTATACTAGCACAGTGATAAGTAAAGTGGTTTATGAACATAATTTAATTTTGTTGATTCATTCTTAGACGTCTAAAATTTTAGATAATATCTAAACACCTATCAATATAGTAAAGATTAATTCATATTAAAATATTATATAATTATATAATGAGTTAATTATGATAAACATTATAGTTTTTTTTTATAATAGTCCATTCATGTTAATATGTTACGTAGTTACATAATGAATTGATTGTGCGAAATCATTGTGTTATTATAAAATGATTGATTTAAATATATATATATATATATATATATATTTTTTTCCGATGGTGGATTTAATTGTGTTCATATGATGCGTTTTTACTTGATGAATTATATGTTCAAAAAGGTGAATGTAGGAAGATCGATGGTCTTAGGCTCTCATCATAAATGTAATTTATAGATTGACCTATAAAACATATTATAGGTTGGTCAAAAGTTTATATATATATATATATGAAAACATGGATGCTAAAGTTCATTAAGTGGAATTGCCAAAGGATTAAAAGCTTCATGTTTATCCAACAAAGGGGTTTTATGAATGGGTTACATGTTGAAAAGTTTGGAAGGAATGAGGATTTTATCATGATCATTGGATAATTAGATTTTAATTATTGTTAATGCATTACGATTGTTATATGAGAGTCTTTGTTATGATTGTTAAAATGATTAGTGGATCTTGCTAAGGTAATATCTTTTGGTCTATTTTTTGGAACTTGCTAGGGTAACATCTTTTTTGGGAACATCTAGGAAAAGGATTCAAAAACTCTCTCAATGGCGTCTAGAGAGGTCTGCATTCATTAAAATGTGGATTGGTCAGCATTTTTAAGGTATGTCAGTTAAGTTGGAGGTAATATACCCTGAATCTTTAAGATTACAACCTTCCGCCTTGAAAGGGAGACACCAGGGCCTTTACAACCAATTAGAGGAGAGGAGGAGATCCCCTCTAGTGGAAGACACACATATCCGTGACGTTTATACCTAAAAATGTGACCTATTCGTATGTTCGCTTTAAAGGTATCTAGAGGAGGCTGGGCTTACAGCCGCGCATTCATTCAAGTGGGGATATATTCAGCATGGGTTTGGATTTACAATTCCATCAACGTACAAGTGTTGGGTTCAACCCTCATGCTCTAGTTTCACTCATGGATAATGCGTTAGGAATATTATGTGGATGATGTTTAGGGTGAATATTATGTGGATGATGTTTAGGGTGAATATTTTACACTTAGATTTTATATATTTTTTAAAATGGAAGGTAATGAAGAATGTATTTTATTTCATATATATATATATATATATAATATTTAAGTATTGATCGGAAATGATAAAGAAAACGTAAAGAAAACTTATAAATTGGATTAAACATGATTGAGTTTTATTGTTACAAATAAAAAAAGTGTCCTAATGTTCACTAGTACCTTGAGAGATGAACCCATTTGTATAAGAGAGGCATAGTGTATTCTAGTGAATTACCACATAAATTAAAATTAGTGGTTCCTAAGGGTAACACCACTCTTGAAGCTACTAATGTATGTAGTGAGAAATAAGAAATGGTTAACATCTAAGGACGACATGGTGGTAATCGAGGAAGGGTGTCACATGTCTTCCTCACTTCCCTACTAGTATAATAACCTTGATTGTAGTTGTGCTATGAAATTTACAATGTATAAGACTCCAACTAACTTAATTAGATGTACAAAAAACAATTGGCGTTGTCTTGACTGGTGTTATATTGGAGAATGAAACACTAACAACTTTTACCCAACTTAATGCAAAGTGCACATGCTTACCAATATTTCGACAGACTATCGAGAGGGTAGAACGGACTCAAAATTTGGAAAAAAAGATATTGATGTGATAAGCACGATGAGATGAACGCAAAGATGCAAACCACTTGAGATGGTAAAGCCTAAATGAAGGAACGAGTAGTCCTCAAGACAGGACTTGATGAGACTATGAAAACCTACACATGATGTGACTTGGAAAGTCTGTCAAAGGGGTCATATGATAACGAGAAGAATGAAATAAGGTAAGGACATGATGAGATCCTTGACCTGGACACAAGGGTAATCATGAAAGGGATAGGAGATAAAATTTAATATGTTCATCTAAGTCGCTAAGTTCTGACACTTGGGAATTGTATCAAGTTGAGAATCATCTTTATTAAAATTTATATGGGTTTGGAAGTAGTCTTATGGCAATGTTGAGTGACTTATGCATTGAGTTTGGGCGATGTGATAGGGCAGGCGCACGAAGATGGTCCCCAAATTCGTTGTAATGGGGACGCGCTAGCGGCAAAACAAAATGACGCGTATGCACCTAAGGCAGCGTGCATGCGCCGCTAGGTTCGGTGCTGAACCGAGGCACGTGCACATTGCTAGCGCGTGCGTGTAGCTGGTGCGTCTGCAAAAATGTGGCGCGTATGCGCCTCTGTTAAAAAAAAAACAGAGCACAATTTCCCCATTGTTCTAATTGGCCGGGCGCGACCTCCATCCCACGTGCGTGTCGATTCAACCACCCAAGGATGCCAAAACCACCCAAGAGCACCCACAAACTCACCAACACATCGATTCATAGGTAAATATCAAGTTTTTTTTCATTTTATTCATTCTTTGTGTCAATTTTTTGATTTTTTTGTTTATTTAATTGTTAATAATTCCCAAACCTTGAAAACAATGAACCAATTTTCAATTGCAAATTGTAAACTGAGACAATGAGTGAACACGATGTTAACCCTGAGTCCGGTGGAACACAAGAAAACCCAAACCTTGGACCCAATGTCGAAGAAAACCGTGAACAAAACCAAAACCCCTAAGCAAATTTTGAACAAGATGACCTTAACCATTATGTAAATGAAATGCGAGTGAACACTTGCGAACTAAGAAACTCGGGGGAACCATCTCGATTATCTCTTGCCACGTCAATTGAGAACTCAATTGACTCCCTCATCCATGCACACCAGCAATTGACTGATATGACTGAATTTAGAGCTAGGATGCGGGAGTATTACTCCACGGGCATCTCCAAGGAAGCAATAAAAGATTTGAACATTACAAAAGCCCAATTATATAGTATGTTCATCGATCCAAAAACAAACCAACCACTGAACATTACAAAGCCACGGGTCTGCATGGATTGGTGTCATTACCAACCGTGGAGGGACAATTGGATGCGGAGGTGGTTCATCGTGTACGATAAACCTCCCTGCAATAATAGGGAGGTTCCATAGTACTTCCTTCGCCAACTGTGGGCTGAGTTTTGCCTCGGTTTCCATGTCAACTATTTTGACATAACTGAGTTCTAGGGTGTTGGGCATGGCTCTTCCCAAGATCGACTTGCTGCCAGGAGGAACCCACTGAGAGGGCCACCAGCTCCTAGGCGTGACCCCAACCCCTCTCCCCAGCCACCTCAGTTGCCCCACAAGCTTGATCAGATCAAGGTGGCAATGAGGAATGTTGCACGTGGACTCCTCAGACACACCTCCTTTGTAGCAGCGACTTCAGTGGAGAGGTCGGTTGACCTTGATAGAGATCCAGGTGCAGGGCCTTTACGACAGGGCCAGGATATACCTGTGACCGGTGGTATCTATGCTGGGCATTCCAGTTCGATGGGGGAATTCCACATCTTTGTCCCCATTGCGGGCATACTTGCCCTGGCCCGATCGAGGGCTGTTATATGGATCAGGTCAGCAATTTTTTCAATGTGTTTTTAATCATCACTTGATAACTTGTAAAGTATTTTTGTTTGAATTAAACTATTATTTCAATGTACAGTTATTTAGAGCTGATACACCAACATGGGAGAACGTAGGATCTCCCAACCTGGGTGCAGCAATGGCAGCTGCAACTGAAATCGTGGCACCTCACACAGAGGTATTTTCAACACCTCACACAATATTGTCATTACTTATGTTATTTATATTACTTAAGTATTTATATTTATGTCATACACGTTTATAGTTCGTACAGTGTTTTTGAATATCTTGATTGCCTAAATAATGACTTGTTTAACATGTTCATAACATGCATGCATTTTGGTCTCCACAAGTGTTACATGACTACCGTGATCAACCATCCTTTCCAGGTATTAATAGATCACCATATACACAGGTACAATGTGTAGTTAAAAGCACGCTTTTAATTTGAATTGTTACGACTTACTATGGTTTAATTTATTGTTTGTTTACTAAATTGTGATATTACAAATGTATATGTAGGTGCCACCAAGAGCTGCAGGTGCCCATTTTTGTCCTATGTTTCCACCCCCTCACATGAGTCCCCTCCCTCGCTTCCATCTAGACCCCTCCCTCTGTCCAACCCCTCCCTTCCATCCATCCCCCCCTCCCCCGGCCATACTCCCCCCTCCATCCATCCTCCCCCACTCATCTACGCCTCCCCTTATATACATCCTCCCCAATTTATCCATGCCCCCATGTCTATCCATCCTCCCCCATTCGTCCACGCCCCCCCTTCCTTCCACCTTCCCCTCTTCGTCCACAACCTCCCATTCCTCCATCATCCTCCCTCCATGTAGGATTTCCCTCCCATGCACCATCCCTCAACATCCCCCCTAATCCCTTTCGTTTGATACCCTCTATCGTACAACCGGTAGGGGTTCATCATCCACGACGTCCTCCTCCACCCCATACCACCATGTCTTCTCCCACCATATCATCCCCACTTCCCGCCACTATTGTGGCATCTACCCTCCCAGTACCCTCATCTGTACCTCCAGTGGTTGCACCTATAGTGGCTGCCACTACATTTGCGCCCCCCCCCATGACTGCATCAGAGTTGGTTGTTCAGCCATCTGCTCCACCTACTAGCCCAGAAGCCCAGCCATGTCCATCGTCGGAGGTGTTCACGATGAGAATCAAGCCAATTTATGAAAATATTTTGATGCATTAACAAAAATTAATTTAAGCAATTATTACTTTTCAATGAAATGATTGTTGTAAATGTTGTAGGCTGGAATTGCTGAGAGGCTCCGCAAATCCAGGGCAACTACCCCACATTTCTCACCCGCATCAGAGGTGATTTATTTAAGATTCGAATTCTACATTTGTTTTATAAATGTGGTAAATGTTTCAAATGCTTGAAAATGACGGTATCTTATATCATTTGTTCTAGAGCCCGCAGAGACGGTCTACTCCTAGAGGGAAGAAGACCCGAGATACCAGTAGCTCGAAGAGAAAGAAGATCGACTTTGGAGATGCGCCTGGGAGTGATGGGGGTGGTCACAATGCTTGACACACCATGTGTTATGTACATTAGCCATGATGTGACACATTTGTGCACCAATTTTGATGTACTTTGTATATATGGCATGAGTTTCCATGTATTTTGGCTCTACGGCATGAGTTGTCGCATTTTTTATAGGGCACGAGTTGCCATTGTACGTACATTGGGAACCATGTTCCACTATTTGCTAGAAATTGTATATGTTTGGATGAGTTTTGTAGCCTCGATGTACATGGATTTTCAGTTATGTGATCTATATTGATGTTGTCTATATTAGTATCTTGTTGTCTAATGTTGTTGTCTCATGTTGTGTGTATCATGATGTGATGTTGTCTAAATTTGGTTTTTACGTCTATCCGTCCATGGCATGAGGTCTTAAGTTTTGGTACCAATGATGTCCATGCATTAGTTGATAATGTGAATCAACCTAAAGCTTACCTAGATCTTAGAAGAGAAGTTGGATATCATAGTTCAGCTTGGTTTATCTTTCCACGTGTAAAAGCTTGTAATGGTATCTATGTTAAAAAATCATTATAAACATAGGCTAACTGAAACAAAATCATGTGTGAGAATTAATCTAAAATCAAACGGAATAAATGGATGGACAAATCACACCTTATGGCACATAAGATATATATTGGGAACTTGAGTACTACGAAAAGAATACTTAAAAATAGAAAATGTCCATTGTTGTCAAAATGTTAAAATGAGATACAACATGATTTTTAATAGCTCTACATAATGAGATCCAAAATTCCCATACTCTACATAATAAAATGTTGTCACTAGTATTTATATTGACCATTTTGTCTACTTAAGATCATGCAACAAATTAATAAGCAAGTTATGGAATCATTTCTTAATCAATTGGCACCATACAAATAGGACAACCTTGAGCACAATGTATAGCTAGCTCATTAATTCTCACTCACGGATACAGCCACCTTTGATTTGATGACCATCACATCCACTACCATTTACAATTAGGACTTCCTTAATTTATCATTATGTGATAGCGATCTAATATTATGTAGACACATTGACTTAAACACATATAGTTCACATTATAATAAATGACTACTATGAGGTGTATTTGTGAGGCTCTGTCCACCTCAACACACCAACTTGTTACCCCAATACCCCAAATGATTTCGAATTCTATTTGGAAGGGATTTAGGGGTATTAGGACATCCTAATTCATCTACTGGACACTCAGACGCTTGTTAAAGACATTTAGGACTTGCATTACATCAATGGAGTCACACATACACCCTTAGCAAGTTGCATGCATCCATTAGTGCGCCATCAACACTAGAACATGTAAGCATTACTACATGTTGGACTAAGCTTTACTAATGTTATGATAATATTAGGTTTTCCATCCATTGAGAAGGTTGTCATAGGTGTGCATATCCACCATATAAAAATCTTCATGGTGCATGTTATTTCAAACCATTAGGTTTATAAATTAAGTATCCGGTGCTAGGGACAACGGTTTTCTAGTTGATGATGGACCCTTGCTATATATATGAGATACTATGCATATATGTGTATAGTGATTTGGATTCAAATGTATGCACATGGATATACATGTACAATGAAAATGATTTAATTTTTATATGTATTATAATTTAGGGCTAGATCTTAGGCTACATAATAGGGTTTCATTGTGATTAGAATACAAACTAGGGTTTATGCTACCAACTAGGGTTTTTAGTCTAGGCTCTCATGTTTCTAGGCTATGATCCAGGCTCTAGGGTCACCATCTTAATGTTTAATTCCACTATCACGACATCATTCCCACCAATACCATGCCCACTACTACAATCACCATCAAGCCTCTCAATCCCACTTTGTACATTTCCAATACTTCCAAGTTAAAATTTATAGGTCTTGTTGCTAAAATCTTTTCACTTGTCTATTCACATAGATAAATCCACTTCCGTGAAAGATTTGTTGTATCTTGGTACAAATGCAAGTTCACATGCAATAATAGTTGATAAATCCAAAACATCCTATACCTTGGAAAAACAACCTTATTAATCTTCTTTTGACTAAGAAAGGGGAGAACATCATAATACAGTCTCAATAGCAATGTGTTTTTTAATGAATAGCCTCTATAAAGGGCACACTATATTTATCTGGTCTTTAAAGCCAAGTCATTTGGAATATAATGTCACAATTTCAATTACACCATTAATGAAACGTGTTCAAATTGAAAGTTTTGTTTTGTTGCATTACATGTGGTCAGACATTAACTTACACGAATTATTCTTTAATAATTTTTTTTTATTAAATGATATTTTTTTTAAGTCTAACTTCATTGCTGAAGGGTTATTTTGTCACTAAAACTTCGTGTCAAGGGCAATGTAAAAATTCAAAACGTAAAAAAAAATTAGTTTGAAGGGAGGAGATGAAATGGAATTCCAATGTGAAATGCCATTGCCAATAATTGAAATCTTCACATGATCAATGCTCTGTGCATGTTGGCTTGCATGAGTATTTCATGTTGACCAACTTTTATCTACACAGTGCTACAAATACGTGCCATCATCAACATCTCCATCATCATCATCTTCATCATCACCATCAACATCATCATCATCTTCTCCATCTCATCAACATCTCCATCATCATCATCTTCTCTATCATCCTCATCAACAACTCCATCCTCATCATCTTCTCCATCATCATCATCATCATCATCATCATCTTCATCATCATCATCAACATGTTCATCATCATTGTCATCTCTAGGTTCCTCATCAACATCTCCATCATCATCATCTTCATCATCATCATCATCATCATCTTCGTCACCATCACCATCATCATCAACGTCTTCATCATCATCACTATCTTCATCATCATGGTCATCTCTAGGTTCCTCATCAACATCTCCATCATCATCGTCATCATCTTCATCACCATCACCATCATCATCAACGTCTTCATCATCATCAACGTCTTCATCATCATCAACGTCTTCATCATCATCACCATCACCATCATCATCATCATCAACATCTTAATCATCATTGTCATCTCTAGGTTCCTCATCAACATCTCCATCATCATCATCTTCTCTGTCATCATCAACATCTCCATCATCATCATCTTCTCCATCATCCTCATCAACATCTCTATCATCATCATCTTCTCCATCATCCTCATCAGCATCTCCATCATCATCATCTTCATCATCATCATCATCATCATCATCATCATCATCTTCATCCCCATCACCATCATCATCAACGTCTTCATCATCATCACCATCTTCATCATCATCTCTAGGTTCCTCATCAACATCTCCATCATCATCGTCATCATCTTCATCCCCATCACCATCATAATCAACGTCTTCATCATCATCACCATCATCATCATCATCATCATCAACATCTTCATCATCATTGCCATCTATAGGTTCCTCATCAACATCTCCATCATCATCATCTTCTCTGTCATCATCAACATCTCCATAATCATCATCATCTTCATCACCATAACCATCATCATCAACGTCTTCATCATCATCACCATCTTCATCATCATGGTCATCTCTAGGTTCCTCATCAACATATCCATCATCATCATCATCATCTTCATCACCATCACCATCATCATCAACGTCTTCATCATCATCATCATCATCATCATCATCATCATCAACATCTTCATCAGCATTGTCATCTCTAGGTTCCTCATCAACATCTCCATCATCATCATCTTCTCCGTCATCATCAACATCTCCATCATCATCATCTTCTCCGTCATCATCAACATCTCCATCATCATCATCTTCTCCATCATCCTCATCAACATCTCCATCATCATCATCATCATTATCATCATCATCTTCATCACCATCACCATCATCATCAAGGTCTTCATCATCATCACCATCTTCATCATCATGGTCATCTCTAGGTTCCTCATCAACATCTCCATCATCATCGTCATCATGTTCATCACCATCACCATCATCATCAATGTCTTCATCATCATCACCATCATCATCATCATCATCAACATCTTCATCATCATTGTCATCTCTAGGTTCCTCATCAACATCTCCATCATCATCATCTTCTCCATCATCATCAACATATCCATCATCATCAACTTCTCCATCATCCTCATCAACATCTCCATCATCATCATCTTCTCCATCATCCTCATCAACATCTCCATCATCATCATCTTAATCATCATCATCATCATCATCACCATCTTCATCACCATCACCATCATCATCAATGTCTTCATCATCATCACCATCTTCATCATCATGGTCATCTCTAGGTTCCTCATCAACATCTCCATCATCATCATCATCATCTTCATCACCATCACCATCATCATCAACGTCTTCATCATCATCAACACCATCATCATCATCATCAACATCTTCATTAACATCTTCATCATCATTGTCATCTCTAGGTTCCTCATCAACATCTCCATCATCAACATCTTCTCCGTCATCATCAACATCTCCATCATCATCATCTTCTCCATCATCCTCATCAACATCTCCATCATCATCATCTTCTCCATCATACTCATCAACATCTCCATCATCATCATCTTCATCACCATCATCATCATCATCTTCATCACCATCATCATCAACATCTTCATAATCATCACCATCTTCATCATCAACACCATCTTCATCATCATTGTCATCTCTAGGTTCCTCATCAACATCTCCATCATCATCATCATCATCTTCATCACCATCACCATCATCATCAATGTCTTCATCATCATCACCATCATCATCATCATCATCAACATCTTCATCATCATTGTCATCTCTAGGTTCCTCATCAACATCTCCATCATCATCATCTTCTCCGTCATCATCAACATATCCATCATCATCATCTTCTCCATCATCCTTATCAACATCTCCATCATCATCATCTTCTCCATCATCATCACCATCTTCATCATCATCAACATCTTTATCATCATTGTCATCTCTAGGTCCCTCATCAACATCTCCATCATCATCGTCTTCATCACCATCACCATCATCATCAACGTCACCATCTTCATCACCATCACCATCTTCATCATCATCACCACAAGTGCTTGGTGGGGGATTTTGAAAATTTGACCCCAATGTGCAAAAATTGGACACTCCCTCACTGAGAAAAACCCTATTTTCCAAGATGGACCTACAAGGTGACACCCGGGCCATGGGACTGGAGGAGAGGGGCAACCCTAGCACTATCCTGACGTCCTAAATCCAATGGAGTTGACAGTTCGCCGGTCGGAGCTACGGTCGTCATTCTATGGCTCGTTCTGTCTCGCATCCAAAAGGCCTTCAGGGACACCTGCTAGATACCTTCCGGGGGCATAGAACTCCAACCATGCAACAAAACCAGGTTCTAGGGAGACATGTAGGTGTGTCCAGGGAGGTTTCGACTGGGAACGCTAGCCACAAGTGCCCGGTGGACGATTTTGCAAATCTGACCCCAATGTGCAAAAATTGCACACTCGCTCATTGAGAAAAACCCTAGTTTACAAGATGTACCTACAAGGTGACACTTGGGCCATGGGATTGGAGGAGAGGGGCACCCCTAGCACTATCCCGACATCCTGAATCCAATGGAGTCGACGGTTCGTCGATTGGAGCCACGGTCGTCATTCTATGGCTCGTTCCGTCTCGCATCCAAAAGGACTTCAGGGACACCTGCTGGATACCTGCCGGGGGCATAGAACTCCAACCGTGCAATAAAAAAGGGTTCCGGGGAGACATGCAGGTGTGTCCAGGGAGGTTCCGGCTGGGAATGCTAGCCACAAGTGCCCAGTGGACGATTTCGCAAATCTGACCCCAATGTGCAAAAATTGCACACTCCCTCACTGAGCAAAACCCTAGTTTCCAATATGGACCTATAAGGTGACACCTGGGCCACAGGATCGGAGGAGAGGGGCACCCCTAGCACTATACCAACGTCCTAAATCCAACAGAGTCGACGGTTCGTCGATCGGAGCCACGGTAGTCATTCTATGGCTCGTTCCGTCTCACATCCAAAAGGCATTCAGGGACACTTGCTGTATACCTGCCGGGGGCATAGATCTCCAACCGTGCAACAATACCAGGTTCCGGGGAGACATGCAGGTGAGTCTAGGGAGGTTCTGGCTGGGAACACTAGCCACAAGTGCTCGGTGGACGATTTTGCAAATCTGATCCCAATGTGCAAAAATTGCACACTCCCTCACTAAGCAAAACCCTAGTTTCCAAGATGGACCTGCAAGGTGACACTCGGGCCAAGGGACCTTAGGAAAGGGGCACCCCTAGGACTATCCCGACGTCCTGAATCCAACGGAGTTGATGGTTCGTCGATCAGAGCGAGGACCATCATTCTGTGGCTCGTTTCGTCTCGCATCCAAAAGGCCTTCAAGTACACCTGCTGGATACCTGCCGGGGGCATAGAACTCCAACCGTGCAACAAAACCAGGTTCCGGGGAGACATACAGGTGTGTCTAGGGAGGTTCCGGTTGGGAATGCTAGCCACAAGTGCCCAGTGGACGATTTTGCAAATTTGACCCCAATGTGCAAAAATTGAACACTCCCTCACTCAGCTTGGATTTTCTTTTTCCCCAACATAGAACTTGTGTTTTCTGATCTTTTCAATACGTTCCTTGGGGGTCTCCATAAATGTCACCAAACACAATCCACAGTAAAATCCTTTATCACCAAACACAATTCATAGTAGAATCCTCCAAGTGTCCCTGAATGGCCCCGAGGTGCCCGACTAGAATGCCCGTAGCACTTGAACCGTGGTTCGGTTCATGAATCCGTCGATTCCGGTGGGTCCGGGACACTGGGTTTTAGCTAGGGGAACCCCTAGAGCATCCCTCGAAGTCCCGAAAGGGGGTGCCAATGGGCCATATCTAGAGCTAGGGTTTTGCTCAATGAGGGCCATTCCAAATCCGCTCAAGGGGGCCATTTCTTGTCCGGATTCCCCGGGGCATGCGTGGCCACTGTGGACAGGTCCACAATGGCCACGTGGACCTGTGGGAGGCGACGAAATCCAAGTCCGCTCGATGGTTTGGGTTCCGTGGCCCTGGGGAAAATCCTCCAAGTGTCCCTAAATGGCCCTAGGGTGCCCGACTAGAATTCCTGTAGCACCCGAACCATGGCTTGGTTCACAAATATGTCGATTCCGGTGGGTCCGGGATGCTGGGTTTCAGCTAGGGGACTCCCCATAGTGTCCCTCAAAGTCCCGGAAGCAGTGCCAATGGCCCATCTCCGGAGCTAGGGTTTTGCTCAGTGAGGGCCATTCCAAATCCGCTCAAGGGGGCCATTTCTCATCCGGATGCCCCCGGGCGTGCGTGGCCACCGTGGACAGGTCCACAATGGCCATGTGGACCCATGGGAATCAATGGAATCCAAGTCCGCTCGCCAGTTTGGGTTCCGTGGCCCCGGGGCAAATCCTCCAACTGTCCCTGAATGGCCCCAGGGTGCCCGACTAGAATGCCCGTAGCACCCGAACCATGGCTTGGTTCATGAATTCGTCAATTCCGGTGGGTCCGGGACGCCGGGTTTCACCTAGCGGACCCCCCACAGCGTCCCTAGAAGACCCGGAAGCGGTGCCAATGGGCCATCTCCGGAGCTAGGGTTTTTCTTAGTGAGGGCCATTCCAAATCCGCTCAAGGGGGCCATTTCTCATCCGGAGTCCCCCGGGCATTTGTGGCCACCGTGGACAGGTCCACAATGGCCATGTGGACCTATGGGAGGTGAAAGAATCCAAGTCCGCTCGCCGGTTTGGGTTTCGTGACCTCGGGGCAAATCCTCCAAGTGTCCCTGAATGGGTGGAAAAACCCTAGCTCCAGAGATGGTCCATTGGCACCGATTCTGGGTCTTTGAGGGACACTGTGGGGGGACTCCTAGCTGAAACACGGCATCCCGGACCCACAGGAATCGATGGATTCACGAATCGAGCCACGGTTCAGGTGCTATGGGCATTCTAGTCGGGCACCTTGGGGCCATTTAGGGACACTTGGAGGATTTTTCCTGGGGCCACGGAACCCAAACCGATGAGCGGACTTGGATTATGTCACCTCCAACAGGTCCATGTGGCCATTGTGGACCTCTCCATAGTGGCCATGCATGCTAGGGGGCATCCGACAAGAAATGGCCCCCTTGAGCGGATTTGGAATGGCCCTCACTGAGCAAAACCCTACCTCCGAAGATGGCCCAGTGGCACTGTTGTTCGGATATCCATCATCTATTTCGGGATACATATCTATTTTAGGATCATCTATTTCGGGATACATATCTACTTCAGGATCTTGCATGATCTATTTCAGGATATGTAGTCCAGTCACCAGTTTGATGCCTCCAGCACCTTATCCACCTTCTTCTAGCACCCGGGAGCCACTTTCCACAGAGTTTTAGCCCTCCTAAGCTGAAAGGCGCCCTCTTCTCACCTACTGACTGAGAAGGGCGCACTTGCTCACCTACCACTGCAGATTCACTCCAGTTACATTCAGTTAGCTCCGATTCTGATTGATTTCACTCCGATTTCACTCCTGACTGACTGTTTCACCTCCGATTGACCTCCAGTTCGATTAGGTGACTTGCTCTGACTCCAGTTAGCCTCCCATGCGCCCCCACTGAGCCTCCAGATCCTATATCAGTGCTACACACTTCAGTTACATTTATTATGATCAGTTAGACTCAGCTTGACACCTGGATGACTGTTTGTTGTGATTGATGAGCAACACCGATGATTGATGAGGACTCCTAGATTGAGTCAAGCTACTCCATTTCAGTGATTCGAATGCCTACTTAGTCAATTCGAATTGCCATTGACATGGTTGGATTGTATTGTAATCTATTGTAATTCATTCACCCTTTCTGGGATAGAGAGCACTGCTGCATGTTTTGCACAGTTTTGCACCATATCTTCTTATTCATCTGTTGTGACTGAGTTATTTTGTTCATTAGATCTGCTGTGACTAACTTTACATGGTATCAGAGCGATTGCAGGGACAAGATCTCTTTTCTACAGGTGTTTATACAAGAAGATTTGACTGAATTGCTAAAAATTGCAATAAGTTTGGCATGAGATATCTCAAGGGCATTCGCTCCTGTGCATGCAAAGCTTGAAAATTATTCCAATACCACTCCAGAAGCTTGAGTTACCACATAATTCCTGGATTTGATACATTGGACCCATTCAACATTGCTTGAAATCCAATCCCAGGTGTGATGCAACTCTCAAAGGGTGGATTGTTCGACCTTATTGTGATTGTTCTTATGTGATTTGCAGGTTAATTATCTCCTCCAAGTGCACTCGCTACATTCTGCATGCAAGCTTCCCTACAGCATTTCCATTCGCTATAGTTTGCAAGCAAGCTTCTTCTTCATCATTTGACTCGCTCCTAGCAATGGAATACTCTTCTTCAAAGCCTATCCTCACCCCATTCAATTATTTTGATTGGAAAGATGATATGGAGATCATATTACGTTCAAAAGGATACTACCGAGTCACTCTTGGTCTTGAATTGGAGCCAAACAATGTGGCAGAAAGAACCAAACACTACAATAAGCTTGATGAAGCTTACGGTCTTCTTTGTCTCTCCATCTCCAAAGATCTTCACTTCCATCTCAGCGGATTGAAGACTCCAAAAGCCATATGGGAGCAACTTGAGACACTATTCGGCAAGCAGGATGAGCTTAGGGCTTTTCAATTAGAGAATGAATTGATTGGCCTTAATCCTGAAAATTTCGAGACCATCAATGAATTCTTCACAAAATTCAAGAACTTGAACTTGCAATTGAAGAACAGTGGTGTTATCAAAGAGGATAAGCAGTTGATCCTCTCCATTCTAAGCAAGCTTGGGAAAGATTATTCGGTATTTGTCTCCACTTTCAATTCCGGTCGGCTAACTACCCCGAATTGGAAGATGCCTACCTTGAATGCCTTCATTGAGTCCGTTACGAAAGAGCATGACAAGTTGATTCAAATGGGGTCCATAAGCTCCAAAGATTCAGCCCTATTTGTTCAAGGACCCAAGATTTCGAATGGTAAAGGAAAGCTAAAGAAGGAGAAGCCCAAATTCGAGCCTCACAAGCAAAAAGACAAAGGCAAGCAAATGGATGCACCATCCAGTTCGAAATCCAAGCAAAAGGGCAAAGAAGGTAACCAAAAATCTAAATGTACTTATTGTAACCGTGGCTTTCATCCCGAAAGTTCATGTATGAAGAAGACTATAGATCAAATGGCCCTCCTTTTGGAAAAGAACAACATAACCCTTCCTGACGGTGCAAGGAAGAAGGATCGAAATGACGATCATGAAAGAGGACAAGCACTCATGGCAACGGTTTCGAAGCCCACTCTCTTGATAGATTCGGGTGCATCAAATCATATGGCTGCAAATATTGATTCTTTTTCCTCATTCGATCCAAACAGCTCCATCCCCATCCATTTGGGAGATGACTCAAAAATTTCTTCAAAGGGCAAAGGTACGATTCATGTAGATCATGGATGCTTTCAGAATGTTCTCTATGTGCCTTCCTTAGCTTCGAATCTCCTTTCTGTTTATCAAATGACACATACTGGTGATCCAAAGAAAGTCACATTCAGCCCTAATACAGTTGAAATTTCTGATATCAAAAGTGGAAGACTAGTTGCGGTTGGAAAGGCAAACCACACTGCAAAATGTTATGAGTTTTCGCACTTTATTCCGCTTGCAAAGCCCACTGCTCTTCGCACACATGGTAATGAGGTTAGTAGGCTTTGGCATGAAAGATTTGGACATCTAAATTATAAGTATTTGCTGCTGCTATCAAATAAATCCATGGTTGATGGGCTTCCACAACTCCGTTCCTCGAAGGGAATATGCTCCGGTTGCATTATTGGGAAGCACCCCGAGCACAGATTCGACCGCGGCAAGGCTAGCAGAGCCTCTACTATTTTGGGATTGATCCATTCTGATATCAGCGGTCCGCTGCCCCATATGTCATTAAATGGTTCAAGGTATGTTTTGACATTTATTGATGATTATTCTCGCTTTACATGGGTATTCTTTCTCAAAAACAAGTCAGAAGTGCTTGGAAAATTCAAGGATTTTAAGGCTTCTGTTGAGACCACCACTGAGAGCAAGATCAAAGCTCTTAGATCTGATAATGGTGGGGAATATATCAAGTCCGAGTTGCTGCAACTTTGTGCCCAAAGCGGAATCAAGATCCAACATACAGTTCCCTACACACCCCAGCAGAACGGTGTAGCGGAAAGGAAAAACCGGTCACTGAAAGAGATGGCTACATGCATGATTGAATCAAAAGGTTTGGCTGCAAATCTTTGGGCTGAAGCAATCAATGTTGCTGCATATATACAGAACCGAGTTCCACATTCATCCGTGAAAGGTATGACTCCTTTCGAAGCATTCTTTGGTCACAAACCGGATGTGTCAAATTTGAGAGTTTTTGGCTCTACTGCATGGGCTAGAATTCCTTCTGAGAAGAGACGAGCTTTGGATCCACAAAGTATCGAGTGCATATTGATAGGATATGGGGAAGAATCAAAAGCATATAAACTCATGGATATCAGATCTAAAAAGATATTCATAGAGCGCAGTGTGCAGTTTGAAGAACCGCTTCAAGAATTGCAACTAGTTGAGGAGAAAACTGCCGATTCACCGCCTTCACCAGAAGAAGATTCGAGCAGCGATAATGAAGGTATGAGTTCTGATATTTCTGATATTGTAGCAGCATATGATGATCATGACATATCAGGTTCGGAATCCGACCATTCAGATCTCCCTCAGTTACCAAAGTGGGCCCAAAATACTCTACAATCTGCTGGTTCTAGTCTTGGAAATCCTGCTGATCCGAGACGAACAAGAGGAGACTTTCAAAGGGCAGGTATGGCTCTTTCTATTGCTGATCCATTTCTTCCTGAGATTTGTTATTTGATGGCTGGTTCAGATCCCCAATCATATTATTCAGCCCATCGAGATCCGAGATGGAAAGATGCCATGGATGAAGAGTACAGTTCTCTTCAAAAGAACAATACATGGGAGCTAGTTTCTCTTCCACCTGGAAGAAAATTAGTGAAGTGTAAATGGGTCTACCGTACTAAAGTTGCTGCTGATGGCACTATCAGCAAATATAAAGCAAGGTTGGTGGCAAAAGGTTTTTCCCAAGTCCAAGGAGTGGACTACACAGAGACCTTTGCACCGGTTGCAAAGATGGATTCCATCCGCCTTGTTTTAGCTATTGCCGCATCCAAGCACTGGGAGGTGCATCACATGGATGTGAAGAGTGCATTTTTACATGGAGACCTTGCTGAAGAAGTCTATATGCAGCAACCAGAGGGTTATACATCAGATCCATCATTGGTTTGCAGATTGAAGAAGTCTTTGTACGGGTTAAAACAGGCCCCAAGAGCTTGGTACGCAAAGATGGACTCCTTCCTTCTTTCTCAGAATTTCCAAAGATGCAAATCTGATCCGAATGTCTATCTTCAGCGAGTTAAAGGTAATTTGTTGGTTATTGTACTTTATGTTGATGATCTGCTTATTACTGGTAGCACACTTACTTCAATAAACAAGCTAAAAACTGCCTTAAATCTAGCTTTTGACATGAGCGATTTGGGCTTGCTGAGTCACTTTTTGGGCTTGGAGATAGCTCAAAATTTCGATGGGATCACTATATCTCAGCAAAAATATGCTTCCGACCTGTTATTGAAGTTTAATATGGCTGAATGTAAGGCAGCCCCGTTCCCATTCCTCTCAGGAATCAGTCTTGAGGAGGGAGATTCCACACCGCTTGCAGATTGCAGTATGTATCGACAGTTGATTGGTTCACTACTTTATTTGACACACTCTAGGCCTGACATCTCATATGCCGTGAGTGCCGTGTCAAGATATATGCAGCAGCCCCATGAGCTTCATTGGCGAGCAGCCAAGCGGATCTTGCAGTATGTGCAAGGTACGAGACAGTTTGGCATACATTATGCTGCAGATTCTGAGCTAGATTTCATTGGTTTTACTGATTCAGATTGGGCAGGTGATAGCATTGATCGGAAGTCCACTTCCGGTTATGTTTTCATGATTGGTCATGGTGCTATTTGCTGGTCCAGCAAAAAGCAAGCAGCCATTGCACTTTCTTCAGCAGAGGCAGAGTATCGAGGGGCAGTCAATGCCTGCATTCAGGCAGTTTGGTTGCAGGGTATTCTTTCCGAGTTTGGTTTTGGTGGCACTACTTCGACTGTCCTATTTTGTGACAATCAAAGTGCTATCAAGATCTCCACAGATCCAGTTCAGCGGCAGAGGACCAAGCACATTGAGATTCATATGCATTACATTCGACAGTTGGTGCATGACCGCACCATCATTCTGCAATATTGCCCTACCGATGAGCAAATTGCAGACATCTTCACCAAGAGCTTCACTGAGAAGAAGTTCTCTTACCTCCGTTCACTGTTGGGGGTGAGTTCCATCATGGTGGAGACAGATTGATTCATTATTATGCTTTAGACTTGAGGGGGGGCTTTCTTCCCACTGGGTTTTCCCTCTTTCCTCACTTAGTTTATTTTTCAGCATTTTTTGGATTATTGTATTGGGGTGACCTTTGGTCTTAGTTACCAGGGCCCCACATTATTTTAGTTGGCACATCATAGTCTAGCTTGAGGGGGGGTGTTCGGATATCCATCATCTATTTCGGGATACATATCTATTTTAGGATCATCTATTTCGGGATACATATCTACTTCAGGATCTTGCATGATCTATTTCAGGATATGTAGTCCAGTCACCAGTTTGATGCCTCCAGCACCTTATCCACCTTCTTCTAGCACCCGGGAGCCACTTTCCACAGAGTTTTAGCCCTCCTAAGCTGAAAGGCGCCCTCTTCTCACCTACTGACTGAGAAGGGCGCACTTGCTCACCTACCACTGCAGATTCACTCCAGTTACATTCAGTTAGCTCCGATTCTGATTGATTTCACTCCGATTTCACTCCTGACTGACTGTTTCACCTCCGATTGACCTCCAGTTCGATTAGGTGACTTGCTCTGACTCCAGTTAGCCTCCCATGCGCCCCCACTGAGCCTCCAGATCCTATATCAGTGCTACACACTTCAGTTACATTTATTATGATCAGTTAGACTCAGCTTGACACCTGGATGACTGTTTGTTGTGATTGATGAGCAACACCGATGATTGATGAGGACTCCTAGATTGAGTCAAGCTACTCCATTTCAGTGATTCGAATGCCTACTTAGTCAATTCGAATTGCCATTGACATGGTTGGATTGTATTGTAATCTATTGTAATTCATTCACCCTTTCTGGGATAGAGAGCACTGCTGCATGTTTTGCACAGTTTTGCACCATATCTTCTTATTCATCTGTTGTGACTGAGTTATTTTGTTCATTAGATCTGCTGTGACTAACTTTACAACTGTTTCCAGGTCTTCAAGGGATGTTGTGGGGGGGCCCCTAGCTGAAACCCAGTGTCCCGGACCCACTGGAATCTATGGATTTGTGAACCCAGAAACATTTCGGGTGCTACGGGCATTCTAGTCAGGCACGCCGAGGCCATTCAGGGATACTTGGAGGATTTGCCCCGGGGCCATGGAACCCAAACCAGCAAGCGAACTTGGATTTTGTCACCTCCCATAGGTCCACATGGCCATTGTGGACCTATCCATGATGGACATGCATGCCCGGGGGCATCCGGACGAGAAATGGCCCCCTTGAGCGAATTTGGAATGGCCCTCACTGAGCAAAACTCTAGCTCCGAAGATGGCCCATTGGCACCGCTTCTAGGACTTTGAGGGACGCTGTGGGGGGGTCCCCTAGTTGAAACCCAGTGTCTCGGATCCACTGGAATCGACAGATTCGCGAACCGAGCCACGGTTCAAGTGCTACGGGCATTCTAGTCGGGAACCCTGGGGCCATTTAGGGACACTTGGAGGATTTGCCCCGAGGCCACGAAACCCAAACCGGCGAGCAGAATTGGATTCTGTCACCTCCCACAGGTCCACGTGGCCATTTTGGACCTGTCCACAATGGCCACACATTCCCGGGGGACTCTAGATGAGAAATTCCCCCCTTGAGCGGATTTGGAATGGCCCTCACTGAGAAAAACCCTAGCTCCGGAGATGGGCCATTGGCACCACTTCTGGGACTTTGAGGGACACTGTGGGGGGACCCCTAGCTGAAAATCGATATCCCGGACCCGCCAGAATCAACGGATTCACGAACCGAGCCACGGTTCGGGTGCTACAGGAATTCTAGTCGGGCACCCCGGGGCCATTCAGGGACACTTGGAGGATTTGCCCCGGGGCCACGAAACCCAAAACGACGAGCAGACTTGGATTCTGTCGCCTCCCATAGGTCCACGTGGCCATTTTGGACCTGTCCATGGTGGCCACACACACCCGGGCACCTTCGGATGAGAAATGCCCCCCTTGAGCAGATTTGGAATGGCCCTCACCGAGCAAAACCCTAGCTCTGGAGATGGCCCATTGGCACCGCTTCTGGGACTTTGAGCGACACTGGGGGGGTCCCCTAGTTGAAACTTGGAATCTCAGACCCACCAGAATCGACAGCTTCATGAACTGAGCCATGGTTCGGGTGCTATGGGAATTCTAGTCAGGCACCTTGGGGCCATTCAGGGACACTTGGAGGATTTGCCCTCGGGCAACGGAACCCAAACTGGCGAGCGGACTTGGATTCCTTCACCTCCCATAGGTTAATGTGGCCATTGTGGACCTGCCCACGGTGGCCACGCACACCCGGGGGCATCCGGATGTGAAATTCCCTCCTTGAGTGGATTTGGAATGCTCCTTACTAAGCAAAACCCTAGCTCCGGAGATGGCCCATTGGCACCGCTTCCAGGACTTCGAGGGACACTATGGGGGGTCCCCTAGCTGAAACCCGGCATCCCGAACCCACCAAAATTGACGGATTCGCGAACCGAGCTACGGCTCGGGTGCTACGGGCATTCTAGTCAGGCATCCCGGGGCCATTTAGGGACACCTTGGCCCAATTAACTCGTCCCAATTACTCGTGGATGCAGGCTGGAGAAACTTCAGAGAGCCTCGTACCCTAATGATTTTTACACCTTCATCTACTAGGGGAATATTCTTGCAAAGACTGGTAAGCTCTTCGGGCTAGACGTAGTTATTTGCAGATGAATAGTGAAAAAATGTGCAATGGTGATAACAAGTTTACTGTCTATTGAGTCTGATACTACATCTAGGAGCCGCTCAGCAAACTTTGAGATAGAAAGCTCTGTAATTTTAGGATACTGATTCAACCACTCATACAGTTTCTCACCTTCTCAAGGATCTAAATTTATAATTTCCTTCTGGGTAGATTCAAGCATTCTTAATGATCTAAAATTATAATTTCCTTTTGGGTAGATTCAGGCATGGAATAATCTTTGGCAGCACTTCCAAGCTCTCCAGACCATTTGGTCAACCATAATATGTGCGACTCCTTTGACGAAAGATAAATTCTGGTGTGGACAACAGCATTTGATACACTAGACAAATTTATGTTGTTGGAAGAACTTACATATTTCAACAAAGGAGTGTTTTGCAGGTGACTTTAATAATCCCTTCCAATTTTCAGCAATAAAGCAAAGAAGTTCAACATACAGATTTTTAGGCAAGCTTGTCAACTGACCAGACAACCGAATACAGGGAGATAACCATGCCCAAAGAATTCAAGCTATTATAAAACTCTTGTTTATCAAGATAAGGATGGACTATGTGTACATTACGAGAATATAGATGAATGAAGTCGCTTTGATGAACTTGTCCTCTTGCTTTCTCCAGAATGCGTTTAAAATCAGGGAGTATTGTCCGAGCTTCTGTTGGTTTACATAAACGTTTATTCCCAAAGCTGGCGTCACATAAAACCACTTCTTCAGCTTTCAATTGGGTCTGAATGGCATCTCTAGCTTGTGTTAGCTGTGGATAACGAGGAATATGAAAGGGAAGGTACCTATAGACCCAAGTTTTCGATGATAGAGGTGAATTACCACTTATCAGAGCAAGAAATGCTGAACAAAAGGCTAATGGAACACAATGAAGGATTCCCTGGTTCCACTTGTTATTGAAAGTGATACTTTCTCTTGACGAAACCAGTAAAAAATATGCCTGTATTATAAATGGAAATCCTGTTACAATTTTCGTCAGAAGAAAAGCATTGATACCTACAACCGCCATATTTCCTTCTGTAAGTCGCTTGCCCATCGGAAAAGCTAATGTAATAGCCCATTTCCCAACATCTTTCCTCTGCTCAACCCTGCACTTGTTTTCCACAGGAAACTGCTGCCTCCACATGTAATAACTACATTGTTTTGTCGAAAATTGATCTTCTTCTGCTAACAAATGCAAAATGAAGGATTCATTGTCATTGCTACGAGAAGTTCTAAGGTCAGTTTCTCCTAAAACAGAGATTGTATAAATCCTATTAAGATCGATATGTTCCAGCTCACGAATTGAGAGCTTCTTTATCTTAGACATCAACAAAAGAGCTTCCGGATGAATACGGGAGAGCTGTTGCTTTACATCTTCAACCTTCTCAGGACGTAGGGTATAAAACGAGCCATAGAATGATGACCGTGGCTCCGATCGACAAACCGTCAACTTCGTTGGATTCAGGACGTTGGGGTAGTGATAGGGGTGCCCCTCTCCTCCGATCTCATGTCCCAGGTGTCACCTTGTAGGTCCATCTTGGAAACTAGTGTTTTGCTCAGTGAGGGAGTGTGCAATTTTTGCACATTGGGGTTAGATTTCCAAAATCGTCCACCAGACACTTGTGGCTAGCGTTCCCAGCCGGAACTTCCCTGGACACACCTGCATGTCTCCCCAGAACCCAATTTTGTTGCACGGTTGGAGTTCTATGCCCCCGACACGTATCCAATAGGTGTCCCTGAAGGCCTTTTGGATGCGAGACGGAACAAGCCATAGAATGACGACCGTGGCTCTGATCGACGAACCGTTGACTACGTTGGATTCAGGACGTCGGGATAGTGCTAGGGGTGCCCCTCTCCTTCAGTCTTGTGGCCCGGGTGTCACCTTGTAGGTCCATCTTGGAAGCTAGGGTTTTGCTTAGTGAGGGAGTGTGCAATTTTTGCACATTGGGGTCAGATTTGCAAAATCGTCCACCAAGCACTTGTGGTGATGATGATGAAGATGGTGCTGGTGATGAAGATGGTGACATTGATGATGATGGTGATGGTGATGAAGACGATGATGATGGAGATGTTGATGAGGGACCTAGAGATGACCATGATGATGAAGATGATGATGATGATGAAGATGGTGATGATGATGGAGATGATGATGATGATGGCAATGGTGATGATGATGATGATGATGATGATGAATATGGTGATGATGATGGAGATGGTGACGAGGGACCTACAGATGACAATGATGATAAAGATGGTGATGATGATGATGAAGATGATGATGAAGGCGTTGATGATGATGAAGATGGTGATGATGATGAAGGCATTGATGATGATGGCGATGGTGATGAAGATGATGATGATGATGATGATGATGATGATGATGGTGATGATGATGGAGATGGTGATGAGGGACCTAGAGATGACCATGATGATGAATATGGTGATGATGATGAAGACATTGATGATGATGGTGATGGTGATGAAGATGATGATGATGATGATGAAGAAGATGATGATAATGGAGATGTTGATGAGGAACCTAGAGATGACAATGATGATAAAGATGTTGATGATGATGATGATGGTGATGATGATGAAGACGTTGATGATGATGGCGATGGTGATGAGGATGATGATGATGGAGATATTGATGAGGAACCTAGAGATGACAATGATGATGAAGATGGTGATGATGATGAAGATGTTGATGATGATGGTGAGGGTGATGAAGATGATGATGATGGTGATGAAGAAGATGATGATGATGAAGGAGATGATGATGATGATGGTGTTGATGATGATGTTGATGTTGATGATGATGATGATGAAGTTTGGGTGGGCATAAAACCAAGAGAACACAAAATTTTTAAGAGGACATGTGGGGTGGGAGGTCGACCTCCAAAAAATCAAGCATTGAGGGTACATGTGGTGGTTCACGGATTCTAGGGCTAGATTAGGTCAATAAGGCTAGATTAGGTTTCTAGGATTCTAGATTAGTTTCTGAGGGTTAGATTAGTGTTTCTAGGGTTAGTTTAGCTTTCTAGGATTTCTAGGGCTAGATTATGTTTTTAGGGTTATATTAGTGCTTCTAGGGTTAATCATGCATGAATAAACAATCACATGGCTATGAATCATAACTAAATCATAACTCAAACATCAAATAAACAATATAAGATAACCATATCAAATAAACTATCTAACATGAATAACATTAATCATGCATTAATAAACACTCACATGGCTATACTATGTACCTCAATTAATTAGGCCTTCTAGATCCTCTTGTTTTTTTATTGTCTCGAACAACCTCTCATGCTCTACATGAAGTAGTAAGTAGAGTACCTTATTTGATGACTTCATTGACATTTTCTATAGTTGGATGTTTGTACCAACGATCAAGTGCGTAAAGTGATACAGCCGCGACCCTGGTCTATAATCCATGTATGTGTAGCCATTGATCTTTGGTCCCTTTCCATCCACTGTAAGATATTCCCCCTGAACAACCATCGAGATAGTCGGAAAGGTAATGCCTTCACTATCCGTTAATGGTGCGAGGAGGGTTTGCTTCCCCTGGATGCATCGTGCCAACCAATAATTCGTCCCCATTGCACTGTCTGTCGGGGCGACAACTGCATAAATGTGTCCTGCAAAAATGCATTTTAAGGTCATACTCCAACAAGTAGTGGTTTGATAACTTGGATAATTACAAAAACAAGGAGGTAATTGGGATATGCATGCATAAATGTTTACCGAGCTATACAAGATCAGATATATGATCATATTCATTCGAAATAGAGGACTGGCCTTCCTCTAACTAGATTGTTTCAACAAATGCACGTGGGTCCACTGCAAGTGATACATGATCCCATTCCTCATCCCACTCACAACTGCTGCAAGTCCCACAAAAGCAAGAAAGTTTTTGCGTCCATATTTCAAATAAGGGGTTGTTTGAGCTTCGAACCGAATGAAATCCATGAGTGCCTTGCATAGTACTACAACTATAAGAACGCGATCGATCTATATCGACTACATTCCCGAAATTTCTGACAACATGTCCTCTACTTGTTGGCATGTGTTGCTCTGTGGTTCAATCTGACATTTTTTCTTTGCACCATCGAACTGTGGATTCGGCATTCCGAATATGAGGGCCTCCCATGCACCTCATCTCCTCCCTTCATAGGGCAGTTTTGCGACATGCTCCAGCCCCGTTGTGCTCTCCCTTTCCATGACCTGTCTCAAAATAGTTCCATACATGCAGCACATCATAAGTCTTGTGCAAAATACTCAACCGCTGGAAAACACATGCATTTTTGAACTGGCTTGCACAACCATCTGACCATATCCAATGCTGATCCATCTGTATACCTCTCTCCTTCAGCTGATCATAGAAAATTTTGAAGCAATGCTGCACATAATATAGGTCGTGGCACCTGTCGTCACTGATGTAGAAGTTGGTCTCTTTCAATATTATCCTCATGTCATTGCTGCTCTCTGGTGCGTGCATGTACGTGATATGGACCATTATGCTAACTTGGTCTGAATGGTAGTATTGACTTTGAATCTCATTCTGTGGCTATAGGGTGTAGTTTTATGCAAAGTCCACAACTGACAATATCGTGCCCTTGGGAAAGGTGTCCCTGCACTGTCTGTACTGTTCATCCTGCCATCGTGCTACATGGACGTGCTATACATAATGATCGGTCTTTTGGTAGAATTCCTTCATGAATTTGCAAATTTGTACCTGGTGCCACAAAACCAAGGGCATTAATACAATGTGACATTTTAAATCTGAATATATATGTACAAATTCAACATGTACAGTATGAAAGTATGGAAACTTAGATTACCTGTGACTTCACCAATGCAATTTTTTTGCTTTCCTTCGAACTATCTACTTGATATGTTATGTACTGGAAGTTCTGCATTTCTACTGACATCTTCCCAAATTCATGCTCCGCGGTTACGTGGATGCATGGGCTCAATAATGCAAATCCACTACAACTGGAGCACATCCCATATAAACATGATCTTTTATAATATTTTTGTCTTTCAGGTCTTGGACACATTATGCTATGTATAAATTCTCTGGGTTCATTCGGTGGCTGTAACGATGGGAAATCCTGCACAATGCTAGTATGAAAACCACAAAATATATGTCTATATGTATCATAATAGTACTCAAATTCTACATGGTATCTACAGCAACATGTATTGCGATCAATGCAAATTCTAACATACCATGGTTTGCATTTTTCAAAGGACCTTTGGCCCAAGTTCAATTGTGTGTGCTCATTCTTGAACCTCTCATAGAGTTCTGTTTGTGTTGTGTTAAGGAAGTGCTTGACATGGGGTTCACCACCCCCAACAACTTTTCTCAACTTTAAAACATCTCTTTGATTTGATGACGGTCTAGTGTTATCATGCCAAAAATTTTGCACTAGTTCCTTAATAGCATCAATGAGCTTCATGTCTGAACGAGGTAACCTACCAACAAAGGCCCAACAATCTTTTTGGCCTGGGGTGTCAATTTTTGCTCTAATGGCAGAATACTTTTGAAGAGTCTTTCTATCTACTTTAAAGATTTTACATGTGTGTGATAGTAGGCGACGTTGCCGTGTGGATTTGTCTACAATCGATTCCGACAGTACACAATGGGCCGCATTAAAATATTTTGTATGAGAAGTTTTTCTAATCAAATTAATTGTAGATTGTAGATTTCTAACAACATGATTGTTGGCCTCTGAAATTCTAACTACCTTTATGCCCAAAATTCTCCTAACATGAGCTAGATAATGTGATTTTAACAAAGCAAGAAACAATTGACATTTTGCTGCATCAATTTTGGATTCAAAAAAATCTTTCATTATCTTGCTACAATGGAAATCAATAGTGCATTTGGGCATCTTACCTTCAAGTCTTGAAAATGAACTTTTATCCACATGAATACGTCTGGGAGTTCTTCATCGTCCGGTTGATAGTCAAGACAAGGGAGTCGGCAAGGAAGTACAAGTCTCGTCAATGGTTTGTTGTGGCCCTTTGTTCACAAATTGGTCCTACAAGGGAGTGTGTTCGCCATGAGTGTGCTGTTCTTGTGGAGGTTTCCAGTTAAGAACTTGTTCAACATACATCCCTTCATACTCGACATCAAGAAAGATTTGATTGACTTCAACCACTTCGTCATTGCTTGTTGATGGATCTAAGGCACTAACATTTTGATTTCTATGGTTTTGCATGTACAAACTGGCATTTTCTCTTATCTCATGGGCCTTTTTAGGGGGCAGCCGCATCCTTCTGGACTTTCTTTTATTATTACGTCTGTTGCCCATATTCAATGCGTTTTTTGGAAAAACAAAAATATCACCCCTGCAAGAATGAACAACAAACAAGATATTAAAACTCGATGTGCAAGATTATTAAAGCTCGATGTAGCAATTGATTATGTACAACAACATCTAGTGAGAATGTTTTCATGTAATCTTAAAATCTCATACTCACTTCATTTTCATGGTATGGATGAGGGAAAATAGCCGCAAAAGACTAAGAGTTTTCAATTGTTTAGGTGTCTATGTGAGTTGTTGTAGTGAAACCATGAGGAATTCAACAAATGTTTGTCTACTAGATGGAGGAATGTGATTATGAAATGTTATTGGTGGTGATGCAAGTAATTTTTTTTATTATCTTCATGAAAGGTTGAAATCATTGCTTGGTGCATGTTGTAGTTTTTTTTTGGTAAGATGTTTTTATTGTCTATGTTGAAGATTAAGAAGACTAAAATAGATCTATCATACAATTCATGAGGAAAAACCAAAATAGATGCCATTTAAACAAGTGAATGAAGACTAAATTACATTTAACAAGATAAAATTATCACCATACCTCAAGGATTATGATTGCTCTTTGCTTCAAATGTCAAATGCTCTTTTGATGTGTCCACTATATGTAAGAAGACTTCATGTGTGTCCAAGTAGCATGAGAATTCAATCCAAGGTGCCAAATAGAGTCCAACTGTTGTGTATTCACTCAATTGATCCAAATAGAGCCCAATAGGTGTGTATTCAATACAAAGAGACAAATAGAGCCCCAAATGTTGTGTATTTTATCCAAATGGTGAAGGAAGCACCAAATGGTGTATCAATTCAATCTACCATGTAAATGCTTGTCGGACTATGTGTGACACCAATGAAGAGAACACGATGAATGAGGAAAAAAATGCGGGAGAAAGAACGCGGATGATTTTCTAAATTTTATGTTCAACTGGGACGCGCACGCGCTAGAGGCGCGTGCGCATCCCTGCTGAACGTTGTAATGTTTGGTGGGTAACATTCACTGTATTTATTGCCCAATAGATATAAATGTGTCAGGTTATGCCTAGAGCCCCTCCCCATAAAGATCCCCTCCCACATAAAGGCCTTTAGGAGCTCTTCTAACCCATAATACCTAAGTGCATTTAAGTGCTTCTAGGTGTTTAGGGGTATATTTACAAATGTGTATTTTGATTTCAAAACATTAATTTAATTTTGAATTAGAAACATATGTATTACATCAGGAATAATAAAATACATAGTAGATATATTAATGTTGTATAAAGTGATGATAATGATGATGACGATGAAGATGGTGA